>VZRZ01000393.1:440770-454878 GCA_013398175.1 Climacteris rufus
GAGGGATGGAGGGTGGGGTGGGTGGAGGGGTGGATGGAGGGATGGAGGGATGGGTGGATGGAGGGATGGAGGGATGGATTCCTGCCTGTGCAGTGGGAGCTGACTGGGGCCAGTGTTCCTGCGTGCCACTTTCATTTCCAGTCCCATCCATGAGCTTCTCCCATCTCTAAGGCAACTGTTCAGACTTATTTATATTCCTGTTGTTGTAAAAACAGCAGCCTGCAAAGTTATCTTTCCCTGTTATCTTTATTGTTTGCACAGTGCAGATTTCCCTCGATGCACAGGGTGGGGGTTTTATTCTCCCTGGAAAACAGCTTGGACTTGGAGCACACCAGGCACTGGAATATATTTCTGGAGCTTTTTAACCTCCAGCTCCACTGCTGTGTCCTGATGACCTTGCTGTCATCGCTGGGGACCCTCGTTAGCTGTGCCCTGGGGCAGTTCTGCATGGATCTGGTCAGGATTTGCTTTGAAGTCAGATTTCCCATTCCACTGGCATGGACCTCTTTGGGTCTGAATTGAAAAGAGAACAAAAACACAGGAAAAGGTCCCCCATCAGGATAAATTAAATACTCCATTTTGATGTAACCTGGATGTTTTGATGCTCCTGCAACTCTGGGCTTCCTCAGAAAAGGAAATTCCAGCAGCTCTGGAGTGGAGCCCTCTGAACTCACCCAAATACTTTTGTTCTATCTTTTTATCCAAAGCTGAAATTTGTCAAAAGCATTCCCTGGACAAAAACACCTGCTTTGATGTGTGGGTATTTTCCAAGAGAGATGTTCTCCATTCACAAACATTCCCCAGCTCTAATGATGGTGTTTGGAGGATGTTGTCATTGAAGCCCAACTTTCCAGGCAGCAGATGCCTGTCACTAACCTGTGGATAACCTGGATGGATGGTCCCAGAAAGGCAGGAATGACTCCCGCACAACACATTTGGAGAGATCAGGTGCTTGGAGAAAACCCAGGCATCACAAGGTCCAGGAGGCTGAGGCCTCCTACCAGGCTCTAACAAGAGGAAAAAATTCCCTGAGAAAATGGGGGGGGAGTTCAAATAATTCAGCAGGTGTATTGCTTCATCTTGTGACCCGTGGTCCAGGAAATGGGGGATAATCTCAAGGGGAATCTAATCCCAGGTGCTGGTCCAGGAGCTCTCCCATGCAGCCTCAGGAACTCTTCCCTTACTGACAGAGCCACAGTGCCTGATTTGGGCAAGAACAGCTCCAGCATTTGCTTGCTGACACCCAGTGCTGCTCCCTGTTTCTCCTGGTGCCTCATTTTCCTGGTGTGTGGTTCTCTCTGTGTGTGCAGTGAAAATCTGGAGCCAAAGAGCCAATTTCCATGGGTATTGTCACATTTTCCTCCTCCAGGGATGCCCCATCAGAGGATCTCAGAACCTTTCACAATGTTTGATTAATAAACCTGCCACCTGTCTTGGGAAACAAGCAGAGTTATCCTTTGTCAGTAGAGTCACGGGCATGGACATCAGCTGGTTTGCCAGAGGTCATAAAAATCTTTGTCCTTGCACAACCCTGTGCTCTGCACCCCTCTCTGAGACAGGTTTCTGCAGCGTTGTGCAGGTGCAGTGACTGACAGTCAAATCAGAAACAGCCCCGTGGTGTCTGGTTTGTCTTCCAGCATTTCTTACTGCTCTTCCCCACCTCATGCTTTGGGGAGAGCTGGTGAGATGGTCTCTGTGTCCACCAGGGCTGCAATAACCACCCAGGAGCTTTCTGAGCCTCCACAGCAAGAACAGGGGGTGTCCCATGGAGATGATTCCCCTGGGGAGGGAGGGAGCTGGTTCCTGTGGGATGAGTTTGTTCTCTAAGAGCTTGAAGAAGCACAGCTCTGTGCTCAGAGTCTGCCTTTTCCTTCCTCCACTCCAATGCCTGCCTTGAACGGCACACCAAGTGATGGACATAAATACCAGGGGATAATTAGCATTTCCTTTCTCTTGCAAGAGCTGTGGATCCTTTCAAGTTGCTCTATCTCTACCCTTCCTGTTCTGGCCACCAATGCCCCTTCCTGAGGCACTGCTGGGCTTGGCAGGCAGTTCCCCTCAGTAATTCATCTCAAATATTCCTGGTGCTGCTTTAGATTGATGATGTTTTCTCCCTTCCTTTCTCTTTATATTGTCACTTAACTGCTCTGACTTACAAAGCTGTTAATCTTTCACACACATGCTTACGTTAAGCTGCTTAAGAGCACTGCAAACACTTCATCCTCATAAAGATTGAACTGCCCTGATATGAAACTTGTAGCCCTAGAATAGAACAAAATTTACGTACGCAAATAAAAGCTGAAGGTCAGGGACAGACAGAGAGGCTGTAAATATTTCTGGGCCTGTATTTCAGAGGATTTGGAAAGAGGAGATAGGTTGATTTGCTCCAAGATACTTCTGTGCCCTGAGTCAGCAGGAACTGAGTGGAGAGGGAAGAAGGTGCAAGGACTCATGGCCACAGGCCACAGGACTCATGGCCCAGCTAGGTCTTCTCCAGACCTCTGGGACTTGTCCCATCCCAGCCTGGCAGGGCCATCCTGTGAGACACTCAGGGTTAGCAAGGCTCAGGAGAATTCTGCAAGTTTTTTCTCCCTGGGATGAAAATGAATTCCAAACTTTCCTGATAAATCTCCAAGGTGAAAACCCCGGGGTGAGCAAGACACTTGACTGAGCAGTTGGCTCTGCCTGTGCAAACACCTTGGTGGGCACCAGCAGAGCCAGAACAGCACCACAAACCCTCTGCCTGGAGTGCAGATCCTCCCTGTGGGTCAGGAGGAAAGAGGGAGTCACTGCCATGGAGGAATCTGTCAGAGGCAGGCAGTGCTGGGAAGTGAAGCTTTGGATCTGGCCAGGCTTAGCCATTTCTTCTCCTGAGGACTTGGGGAGGAACACCAATTTTGTTGCTTTGGCCAGAGACCCAGCAGCCACAGAAATCCTCCCTGCTCACCCTGTCCTGCACCAGGCGAGGCTCCACGACCTCTGCTCACCCTGCTGACCACCCTGCTCACCCTGCTGACCACCCTGCTCACCCTGCTGACCACCCTGCTCACCCTCCTGACCACCCTGCTCACCCTCCCGACCACCCTGCTCACCCTGCTGACCCCCCTGAGTGCCAGGAGCCCCAGCTGCTCTGCTGTGCTGGGCTCTGGTCAGCAGCTGCTGCCTGGGGAGGTGTAACCTGCCAGAGCAGCCAGAGACCATCCAAGGTAGGACCAGCACTTTCCAGAGGTTTCCCTCAGCCTGCTCGGAGCCCTGAGGTTTGGAAGTGCCAACATGGGCCCAGTGAGACCAGTGCGGGGCTCGGCGGGAGAAGGATGCAGCATTTCCCAGGTGTAAGGGCAGCTCCATCCCAGACTCAGCCATTTGCAGAGTAAACTCTACATGGTGTTACAGGAAGGGGTTTTGGCTGAGATGGGCCCATCACATTCCCCAGCACAAGTCACATTTACTGCTGAAGTGCTTTATTAAAGGTTTCACTAAACAAACTTAATTAACTTGACCTGGTGCGTTTGTTCAGATTTTGTAGTGGTCTTTTAGAATCACAGACTGAGTTGGAAGGGACCTTAAAGCTCATCTAAATCCAACCCCCTGCCATGGGTTCCACTGTCCCAGGTTGCTCCAAGCCCCGTCCAGCATGGGCTTGGGCACTTCCAGGAATGGAGCAGCCACAGGTGCTCCGAGAAACCTTCTGCAGAAGAAATGTGCAGAAGCACAGGGGCTGACCAGAACAGGCCCATTCTTAAAATGGCTGAAACATATTTATTTTTCTCTGTTTTTGAAAGGTGTTTCTGCCTTTGAGGACAAGAGAGGCAGTTTGGAATTGCCCCTGGCTCAGTGCCTGGCAGTGTTGGCTGCAGCTGTGAGGGTTTGCCCTCTGTTCCCTGTTGTATTGCTCCAGAGAAACAGCGCAAAGCCAGGCAGGCTTTTGATGCAAGGATCAGTGGCAGGCTTGACTCACCCTTGGAGCAGGATTTAACCCCTTGCAGTGGCTGGGCACAGTTCAGGTGCAGTTCAGGATGCCCTAGGGGCTGCAGAAGCAGGTCCTGCTGCACCTAAGACAAGCCCTGGCAGAGTGAAGGGCTCTGGGACACCTTTCCCGGTTGAAATTTTTTTTACAGAACTGATTTAGCTGTGCTGGGCTGCTCTGCTGTGGGTCACCATCTCATCTGGTCCTTGTCACAATACCCCAAGTTCTCTTGGGTGGTGTGTGGGAGACTCTGCACGTCTGAGTCACTCAGGTTCTGTCTGCACTGGGTGTTTGGTCCTGGTGATATTTGTTTCCCAATTCCAACTCTGCAGAGCTGAAGAGGAACAGAGGAATAATCTGAAGAACAGCTCTGAGCAGGTCACACATCCCAGTGAAGGATTTGGGACCAGGGCAGCTTCACCAGGGCTGGGATTGTGGGATAACTTGACCTGTGCAGGGCTGTGGAGCACATGATGGCCAAATCCAGTGACTCCTGATACCTTTCCTTGACCTGCAGCTCTCCTGCCAACAGACACTTGATCCCATTTCTTGGAAAACCTCCGTGCAAACAAGAACTAGGCCAGTACATCTTTCTTTCCCTATTCATCATTTCCTCTCTGGCAGTGATTTCTCTCTCTTCTTTTCCCTTCCTGCTGGGAAAGGGCTCTCAGTGAATCCCTTCTGCCTCGGGAGCAGCAGTGAAACAGTTAAACCCTTCCCAGAGCTTGTGGCAGGGATGCAATTTATAATTGTGTTTTCCAGGAGAGCCATAAACTTGTCTCCTATCAGTTTTCTGGCTGAGGCGGCGACTCATCAGGAGTTGCATCAGGGACGAGGTATAATTCAACCAATTATAACTGGCAGGTTCTGCTGCACTTGTAAAGTGCGGATTTTAGAGCCTGCAATTGCTGATAAACAGGGCTGCAGGCAGAGCAGAGCAAAATGTGCTCCCAGGGAAAGTGAATTGCATCATTTAACCCTTTCCTCCCGGGGGATGGTGGCGCTGCTGCCAGGGAGGCTCATCCACAGTGCCCCGGGGAGGGGCTGCTCCAGGTGTTCCTGGGGGGAAGGCAGAGGTGGTTGGGGCTGGAGAGCTTGGAAACACACAGCAGGTTGGGAGAAGGGCTGGGAAAGTCTTCCTGCAAATGAGGAGCCTTCCTGCCCCCAGGTCTGCAGGACAGTGCTCACCCAGCCCACGGTCGTGCAGCACAGAGCAGCCCTTGGGAAGCTGCGTGGGTTCTCCTGCTGCTGCAAAAGCTTTGCCATTTTATCCTCCATTTCAATCCCAAATTGTTTCCCTGTAGCAGGATTGAGTGTAATCTCGCTGTTGGATGTTTGTCCCCTGTCTGGGTGCAGCTGCTTTTGGATTACACAGAATTACAGCACCAAGACGGGAACAGGCTCCGGAGTGGGGAACGGCAAACTTGAGCCAAACTTCCACCAGTGCTGGGCAGGAGAGCAAAGGTTGCCTGGGCCACAAAATAATTCCCTTCCTCTGCTGCTGCAGAGAGTTCCCTCAGTTCTCCAGCCCTCTAAAACCCCTCCTTGGCCACTGGAGCTCCTCAGAGCTGCGGTGGGAGATGGGAGGAGGAAAAGGAGGAGGAAAAGGAGGAGGAAAAGGAGGAGGAAAAGGGGGAGGAAAAGGAGGAGGAAAAGGAGGACGAGGAGGAGGAAGAGGAGGAAGAAGCAGCTCAGCCGGGTACCAAACACAGTGAACACGGAGGTGAGGGGGGTTAAGCCCCTTTCGGAAGGAAGAGGATTTAAGCAGATGCGCCTCCTGTTCCCACCAGCCCCATCTGCGTGTCCCCACCAGCGCTGGAGCATCCTCCCCAAGGCCAGCCCGCCCTGCAGCCGGAGGGACATTTGGGATCGGGGCCACTAGAGGGCAAGCTGGCATTGCCACAGAGCGGTCAGCCAGCCCGCCCAGAGGCTCGGGACAGAGGCAGGAATCTGCCCCTGTGGAATTCCCCGGGCTGCAGCGAGCCAGGACCATTCCTCGGCCTGTTACTACAAACTGTTGGACATTTCTGAGGCTGCGGTGGGCTGTGGGCAGTTCCCTTCCATCGTTTGTTATGTGGAATAAAACACCACCCACGATGGTTGGGTTTGGTGTGATGGTCCTGCAAGGGACACCTGGGGCAGCAGATGGTGGAGCTGTGTCCACACCGTGTGTGTGACCTCTGCCGCGGAGGGGACAGGACAGCAAGGAGGGCTCTGCCCCTGCCAAACAAAGCCAAACCTGCATGATGCTCGCTGCACTCTCATTTTCTGCAGGCTGGAAGCAGGGAGTTAGTCTGTGGGTTTCCTTTTTGTTGTTTCTGCTCGCAAACTGTCTCCATTTTTCCCGGGTTTTTTCTATTTTCTTGCTCTTGGTTTGCTCAGGGAGCAAAGGAGGGTCCCAGTGCTCTTCCCTCCCTGTCCTGGCTGCAGGGTGGTACCTCAGGTCCTGCTCCTGGAGCACTCCACAGGAAGACAGCAGGTCCCTTCTGGGCCAGGCAGCTGTGACAAATGCAGCTGTGACAAATGCACCAGTGCAGCAGGGATGCCACTGATATCCCTGGAAGGTATTTCCTTAACTTCTAAGGCTCCCAGTGATGGAAACCACATTTACCCAGTGCTCCCTTACCCATCCTGCCAGAAGCACTCTCCAGTGCTGCCAGGAATCTCCCTGGTGCAGCTCCAATCCATTCCCTGCTGCCTGAACCACCCCAGGCAGGCAGAGCACATCTTTGTCCTTTCTGCACAGCCCTTTCCATCCCCTCAGATCGATGCTGTGCTGAAGTGAAACATGCCACCTCTTCCCACCTTCCTTTGGAGAATGTCTGCCCAGGCCTCCGATCATCCTGGTCTCTGTCCTCGGGGTGCTTCACAGCTGCCTCAAAGAGAGGAAGAGCCCAGAGGCAGTGGAAGCAGTGGTGTGGCCTCTGCTCCACCAGGAAGGGCCAACAACGCAGATTTTTTTTGCCTTGGCCCAAATAAACCTGAAGCAAACAGACAGGAATGGCACAAAAGCAGCATCTGTGTAAGGATGCTTAACCCGGAGCTCTCGAGGCTGCTACAGCATTTAATATGCGAGTGAAATCCCTGCCAGGATGAGTTACAATGGTTTTGCTACTCTCCCAAAGCACAGAGTTCTTGCTACAGCAGATGACCTGTCTCTGCTGGCTCCTCTGATACTGAGAGTTACCTCAGACGTGGTGTTCAGGCGTCGGAGAGAATGAAAGGAGACAGAGGGCTCTTCTCTGGGATAATTGCCTTTTTATTGTAAATCCAGGGTTGCGTTGTGAGGGTCCAGGGAGGGAATCCGGAGACACCCAGGTGGCTGGATGAACCCAGGAGAAAGAGAGCGAGGAAGCTCTGCAGGGGTCTTTTAAAGGGAGGTGGGACCAAGGGACACCCAATGGGAAGACACCTGGTTCAAAGTGACCAGTGGAGAGCAGGAGAAGGGAGACCTTTCCAGGACATGACCATATAGAGCCTTCCAGGACTTAACCACACACAGAACCTGAGGTTGGGGATAGAGGTGACACAAGGGAAATATGGGGTTTCACCACAGCTCAGGTGGGGAGTTCAGATATTGGAGGGAGAAGGTTCAGAGGGCACTGCCCTGGGGCTCTTCCCACCAATCCTGAAGCTCCACAGCAGCAGCTTCTGCCAAATACGCTGCTACATCTGTGCAACCACCGCCGTCCTCAGCGGTGATAAGGCTGTGAAATGTTATCTGGGAGCTTACAGGAGAAAGGGCTGGGTGGCTGAATAAATAAAAATAACATAAAGTGGTGCTGTGAGTCCTTTCCAGTTAATAATCCCAAGTATCCAGGATTAGATGTTTCCCATAAAACCTTCATGTTTTCAGTCATTTTATGAAATGACAATGTAACAATAACAACATGACAATGGGACAATGGCACACACAGCTCACATGTGAGCAGCAGCTATTTTTTGCCCATGAAGTTGCAGTGAATTGATCCATAAACTAAAATTAAAAAAAAAAATAAAAGAAAAATAAAAAAGGATAAAAGATAAAAGCAGTGTGGTTTTCCTGAAGAATTTCCAAAGTCAAAAATCAAATGGCTGGATTCAGCAAGAGACTCCCTGCAGGAAATTCTGACCAAACCTGCATTGGTGTCTCCTGCCTTGAACATCTTTGAAACAATGAGATAATGAGAGGGTTTGATCGTTTCTGTCCATGTTTTCAGTGAGGTTTAGGAACCCCAGCACATTCCTCTGCATTGGGAATTGTGGGTGATGTGCTACAGGCTGGATAGGCATGCAGAGGCTCAGGATTCCTCCATCCCACCTGAGTCCCACTGCAGGAGCCAGTCCTGCAGTCCCAGGCTGGCCTGGGGACAGGGATGGAATTTTACATGGAGTGAAGCAGCTCCTTCTCTGCTCTTGCTGCACAGCCTGGCTTTGGCTTTGTGTTTATAACCAGCAACAGCACCTTGACTCCTTCCTTTCTCAGACACAGAAGTGGTGCTGAGACTTCCAAAATATCTTTATATTGGCCAACGACAGCAACCTGTGGGCACTGATTTGTTTCTAAAGGATCAAAGTTTAAGGAAGGTGTTGGACCAGTTAAGAACTGAACTATTTGAGCCTGACACTGCGAAGGGGGGAAATCCCACCTCACAATGTGGGGGTAGAGGATGTTTTAATCTTTGAGGTGGCAAATGAAACCTCTGGAGCTTTGTGTGAGTTGAGGAGAATGGCAAAGGCAGGAAACCCAAGAGATGTGCAGGGTGAGGGTTCTGTCTGTCTTTCCTGGCCAAAAAGCACTGCCAGGAGCCCTCCCAGAGCAAGGTGAGGGCCTGCATCCATCCTTGCTCGTGTCCATTCCTCTCTTCCAGGTACAGCAGGAGCTCTGGGGCTCAGAAGTGGAACCGGGAACAAATGAACAATCAGAATCCCCTCCATTCCACAGTGAGACAGGCAGTCGGTCCCTGGGTTTCTCATGGCATGGGCATTGTACTTCCAGGAGACACAACCCCTGGAGCCACCAGAGAGCCACTCTGGCAGGAATTCCACGTCTGTTTTCCTTGGCACAAGGCAGAGCAGCCAAAGGGCTCCCTGAGGGACTCGGCCATCCCGAGCTCTGCCAGTGGGATGCACTTCTGTGCTCAGGGAGCTATGAGCAGCTCCAGGCTGGAAGGGGAACCCCTGGCTGGGGTCAGCCCCTGTCCTCGGGCAGGAATTTGGCTGCTCCCACGTTCAGTCATGCACAGCACAGCTCAGGGATCCGGCAGATGCAAACTGCTCGGCCCCTGTCAGGCCATCGCAGCAAGAGCTGCCCACAGCGGGCTCCAGCAGGGTCCTGACCCCGCTCTGCCCCCGGCCGTCTGGCCCGGTGCTCAGCATCTCGTTAGACACGGCTCAGCTGCTGCCAGGTGTGACAGCAGACACAGCCCTGCCCAGCCAGGCACCCCGGGAAGCTCCGCCGGTCACCGGGATGCTCAGGCTTTGATCCCTCTTTAACACGGCCGGGATGTGGCAGCACTGCCTCCGACACCTCGGGGCTGTGAGGGAGCAGGGGCTGTGGCAGAGCAGGTCCCGGGCCGGTTGTCACCTCCTCGCTGTCAGTTTGGGGCTGCAGTCATCGTGGAGGGGGTTGAACACCCAACTTCTGAGCTGTTCTGTGTTCCCAGGGCAGGACAGGCACTCCTGGTGTCACCAGCATCGGTGGAGGGTCAGTGGCCCACAGGTCACAGTGCCCATGCTGGAATGATAAACTGGGCAACAAGTGGCCAAGCTGGCATTGCTGCAAAGCCTTCACGGGCCAGACCCACCCCTGCTCTTTTCCAGGCACACCTGGGGCCACCTGGCTCAGCCAGGTGTGGCTGAGCTGTCCCCAGGGACAGCCTGGGCTCTGGTTTCCCCAGTTTGAAACAGTCTGTGGGGAGAACTTGCTGCCAGAGCAATCCTGGCTCCTCTTCTTTGCACGACATGAAGAGAGGTCCCTGAGAGAAACCCCTTTGGACCCTCAGCCTTTGCAGGCCTCACTGTGCCAGCACAGCCCACACCACGGTGAGGGGTCCACGGCAGGGGAGGATGCTCCTGTGCCCTTCCAAGGGAAATCAGCAGCTGACCGTGTGGCCCTGGCGTTGGGTATCACCAAGAGAAGGGCCAGGTCTACCTGGCTGACTGAACTGGCTTTCAGGGGACATGAAAACCACCTGCCAAGGCAGCCACTGGCCAGAGGGACCTCTCTCAACATGCAGGGTGGGGGCTGTGTGCTGGCATCATGTGTGAAAACAAATTCAGACCAAGGCTGAATTGGTTCTGGCTCCTCATTCCTCAAGCACTGAGCCAGGAGCAGGCTCCGTTTGGCTCCTGTGTGGTGGCAAACACTCAAGTGAGATGGCAAAGGAAAGAACAAGAGGACACAGCTGAGTCCACTGAGAGTCAGGAAAGCAATCTGGAGGCCAAGGGGTTCCCAGCATGAGGGCAGGGAGAGAACATCACAGGGAATGTGTGGTGGGACATGGAAGAAGAGCAAAGAGTGAGCCAAGCAGAAGGGCCTCAGCTCTGGTGGGTCAGACACTCTGGGGAGCACAGCCCTGGGTGTGACAGATCTCAGAGGTGACTGTCCATCTGTGGGACCAGGCACAGCCTCCCAGTAAGGTCTGCTAGGCTGGGACAAGAAGTTTTAGGCTGGAGATCAGGGAAAGGTTCTGGGCACTGCCCAGGCTCCCCAGGGAATGGGCACGGCCCCAAGGCTTCCAGAGCTCCAGGGGCGTTTGGACAGCGCTGCCAGGGATGCCCAGGGTGGGGTTGTTGGGGTGTCTGTGCAGGGACAGGGCTGGGCTGGATATCCTTGGCGTCCCTTCCCACTCAGGATGTTCTGATTCTAAGAATGAAGGGGACATCCCTGCAGCAGGTATCTGGCACCAGAGGACAGACAACCTCTCAAGTCCCTTCAAACCCAAACTGTTCTATGACTCCCTGGCTCTGTGATTCTATTTTGGCAGCTGCCACAGGTGCAGCTGAGACCTGCACGTGCACCACTGTCCTGTGCAAACACTGCTGCTGTTTTCTTTAGGGCTTTGGTTGTTATTTCTTCCTCCTTCATTCATTTGTTTTAAAATAAAACCTATCAGGCTTTTAACCACATCTGCTTCTCATACTGGGGAAATTAATGGTGCCCACTACACATCAACTGTGCTGATTTTAATAGTGAATAGTTTAATAATTAATAACAACTACAAATTGCACAGAAACAGAAGATCCAGGCCGGAGATAGCGCAGTGAACTTGGTCATCTTGCAGGTTCTTGCAAAAACTTCCCTAAACACCCGGTCCCTAAAGAGCCAACACCAAGGGGTGCTGCAGTCCTGCCCAGGGCTCTGCCCTGCCCTTCCCCTGGCAAACCCTGTCCTTCAGGGCTCTGGGTGCCCGTGGAGGTCAGCAGGGCTGGCAGGAGTCTGAGTCTGCCTTGGGAGGGCTGATGCTCCACGGTGCTTTCCTGCCTTCTGTAAGGTCAGCTCAGTATCTCCTGTGCTGGCTGGGCCTCTGCCAAAAAGCAATGTAGCAAAACAAGGACAATGCTGAGATGAAGAGAAGTGGATGGGCTCGGTGCTCTCAGTGCTAATTATCAGGCGTGATTGGCCTCGCTAACAACTTCCCAGGCCCAGAGCCACGTTTTCTCACTTGCTTTTTATCCTGAAGGTGCTGGAGAAGGGAATGGAATCTGCCAGGGCCAGCTCCTCAGAGGGATGTAAGACAACTTCCATGCTGCAATCACCTTGTAGTGCCACGGGAGCTGGGATGTGAGGCCCCTTCTCCATGACCTCAGCCCTGCTCTGAGCACAGGGAGAGCCACCAGCTGCCCCAGCCTGGCCCTGGGCTGGGCTGCGCTCAGCAGCACCCGTGGGGCTGAGGAACCACTCCCTCTGATGCCTTAGGATTTCAGCTTTTATATTTTTCACACATTTGTAGTCCTGTAGGCTTTTATTACATAACTCCAACCCCATACAGATCCTTAGGTAATATTCTTCCTAGCCCTGTTAGGCAGACAAAACTAAGATCTTGCTCTGCCTGGGAACCAAGGACATTTCGCTGTCCCAGGCCTCAGGAAGTACAAACAAAAGTGAGTTAGGGGGGCCAAACCTGGCTGTAAATTTCTTCATTACCTGCACTTCTAATTGGAAGATTGGGGTCAATATGGAAATCTGCCAAAGCTATGAAAGTGTCAAAGTCCCGTGTCGGCTGTGCATTTTGGGTGTGCATTTTGGGTGTGCACTGTTGCCATAAGGTACCTGCAGGACCTCATTAAACCACAACTGCTTTATCCCCTTCGTTTTCTCTGGCTTCTGATTTTCAGGTGTGCTTGTAAAGGCACCAACTCCAGCTGCCAGAGACTGGGAGTTTTCCCATTTTGCTCGGATTCCTTCACTTTACTGAGACCCCAGGTTAGGGCCCCACTGGCCTGTAGGGAGGGGGAGTCAGAGCTTCATTGGCACCTGCCCTGTGCACAGAGTTCACACTGTGACCCTAAACCCGACCTGCTCCTCCTGGCTGGGCACTCGGGAGCTGCCAGGCTGTTTTCCTTGCTCTGCCCCTGCAGGAATGGGATTCACTTCCTCCATGGAGGCAGCTGGTGAGTTCATGCTCCTGGTGTAGGACAGACATCACTCTGACAGAGATGTGATTTTCTTTTTCTTATTCCAGCCAGGCCAGTCATGTGGGGTTTTATGGAGCAGCAATCTGTCCTGCTCTCATTTTACCACTTTTTGCTTCCAAATCTGGATTCCTCTCTCCAGAGCAGAGCCCATCCCATGTCTCTTCCGTGCATCCTGGCAATGGAACCACAGGATCACTAAGATTGGGAAAGACCTCCAGGAAGGTCGAGTCCTTTGACCACCACCATGCCCTGAGCACCATTTCCAGCTGTTTCTTGGACGCCTCCAGGGATGGTGATTCCACCACTGCCCTGGGCAGCCCATTCCAATGCCTGACCACCCTTTCAGTGAAGAAATTCCCATTATCCAACCTGAGCCTCCCCTGGCCATTCCCTCTCCTCCTGTCCCTATTCCCTGGGAGCAGAGCCCGACCCCCCTGGCTGCCCCTCCTGGCAGGAGCTGTGCAGAGCCAGCAGGGCCCCCTGAGCCTCCTTTGCTCCAGGCTGAGCCCCCCCAGCTCCCTCAGCCCCTCCTGGTTCTCCAGCCCCTTCCCCAGCCCCATTCCCTGCCCTGGACACTCCAGCCCCTCCAGGTCTCTCCTGCTCAAAACTGCCCCAGGACAGGAGGTGCCCCAGCAGTGCCAGCACAGGGGGCGGGCACTGCCCTGGTCACTGCTCACACAGCCCAGGTGCCACTGGCCTCCTGCCCACCTGGACACCCTTGAGCTCAAGTTCAGCCCCTGTCACCAGCACCCAAATGAAGGTGACAGCCCAGACAGCTCCCCACAAGATCAGGAGGTCTCTTTAAACCAGAACCCACCGTGCCAGCAGAGCCCTGAGCTCCCTTCCCCGGGCAGCACAGAACAGTCACAGTTCTAAAAACGCTGGATTTGCTCAGTCAAGGCTTTGGCTTGAGAGATTTGGCTCAAGCTTTAAACAGGAAAACAGGAGCCTTCCTGGGACAGTGTCCAAGCAGAACACAGCATTTGTGGACCCAGCACACAAAATAAAGCTGCCTCAGCACTTAGGAAAAGACTGCAAAATCTTTCAGGGGAACAAACAGGAAACAAATTGAACCACCAGCCCTGAGGATTTTGTTCTGGCCAAGGTCTGGAAAAGGACCTTCAAACACCTCCAGGGGCAGGAATCCCCCGTGAGGTGAGGAGAGACCCACTCACACATCACAGGGTGTCACAACTCCTCTGTTCCCAGCTGGGACATCCTGTCCTGGGCAGCCACGATGGGACCCAGCCTCGAGGTCAGCCTGCCCCGGGGCACCTCTGCTCATAGGGCTGCTCTGGCCAGGGCAGTGGGGATTGGGGGGATCAGGGTGGGATCACAGACTGCAGTGGGATCAGTGTGCAGAGGGATCAGAGAACAGTGGGATCAGTGTGCAGAGGGATTGGTGTGCAGTGGGATCAATGTGTGCAGAGGGATCAGAGAACAACGGGATCGGTGTGCTATGGGATCAGTGTGCAATGGGATTGGTGTGCAGTGGAATCAGTGTGCAATGGGATCGGTGTGC
>VZRZ01000393.1:472912-489214 GCA_013398175.1 Climacteris rufus
CCCCACTCCCCTCCCATCTCCGGGGCAGTGGGAGGGCTGGGAACCTGAAGTGCAGAGGTGTGGGGGGTGTCAGGTCTGAGCACTTCCCCTGAGAACTCCAGCTGCTCTTTTCGGGGCTGCACAGATGAAGGTTTCTCTGCTCAGTGCCCGGCCCCAGGTGGTGGCCCGGAGCCAGGAGCCCTGCCAGGCTGAGGGTGGGGATGTGGCTGGGCAGCAGGGATGTGCACGGCCTGGCTGGGCTGTGTCAGCACAGGATGCTCCACGCTCTCCTCCTGGCCAGGCCAGCAGCAGGAGGGGTGGGAGCTGCCAACTTCCACGCTCCCTTCCAGCCTGGAGAGCACACGCAGCTCTGTAACCTCCAGCCACAAAGCTCTCCTCCAAAGTGTGCTCTCTGGAAGTGATTATATTTTCCTGGAAGGGTTTGACCCTCTGGCTCTGGCGGCAGCGCTCCCGCTCTGAACCGGGGGCTTGGCAGAGCGACAGGCAGGGCTGGGAACACTCCTGCTCCCCAGCCTGGGAAGCAGCTGTGGAGGCTCCCGGCTTCAGGCAGGGTCAGAGGGGCAGAACAGCACTCCAGGGCACAGGAGGAGGCGTTTCAGCCCCAGCACAGGGCACGGGAGGAGGTGTTTCAGCCCCAAGAGGAGCACACGGGGCACAGGAGGAGGCGTGGTGCAGATTTCTGCCTCGCCAGCGTGGGACAAACCCTGGCCAGGATGGAGAATGTGACACCGGATCACATCTGGCATTTATGCAACACCAGAGCCGTGGGACCAGCCAAGGGTCAGGGGTTTGGAGGCTTGCTCAGAGCCGGGAAAGGCTGGGATGTGGGAGAGAGATCAGCACTTCACACCAGGCAGATTCGCTGCTTGGCTTCCCAGCCTGGCTGAAGAGCTGGAAGCAGCACCTTCTCAGGCCTGGCCCTTTCCAGCCCCGCTGAAATCCTGGGAATGCTGCAGCAGCTGAGACAGCAGAAACAGGGCCCTGCAGCAGGGGAGAAACTCCCCTCTTCTCTGCATTTGATGGGTGAGGGTCCCTGGGAAGCTCCAAGGGAGGGGCTCCCAAGGGTGCTGGCAGCAGTGGCACAGCTGTGAGGTGCATAGCTGAGGAACAGACAGATGTTGCTACTCTGAGTCTTAAAATTAGCTCTAATTAGCTCAGAGCAAAGAAGTTGCCCGTTTCCAAAGCCTGTTGCCATGTCCCTTCTGTTATTCCCTGACTTCTGGGTATTCCTCAGCACGTATTTATGTATTTGTAGGAGCATAACAAAGTCCTGGATGGCCCAAGCTGCTGGCACCTGCCTGAATTCCTTCTCCCTGGCCCTGTCCCACAGAGGGAGATGGAGCACGGCCCAGAGCCTGCATCCCTCCAAGGGCCCTGTCCTTCAGGAAATGTCTGAGGTGGACCCAACCGCTTCAGAGCACCAGGAATGAAGAGGAAATGAAAGGAAGATGTCTCTCTTTGTCCCCCAGGCTGGCCAAGCAAAAACCGGGGCATGAAAAGCTATGAAAGACACAGTTTGTGGCCATTGCTTTGCCCATGTGCCCTGGACAGAGGAAATGTGTGATAAACCACAAAGTGAAAACCATACAAAGTGCAGAAAGCTCGGAGTTGACCATTTCCCATATGGGGGAGACAAAATCAGCAAATCTTCTCTCTCAGAACTCCCCCAGAGACCCAGCACTGATATCCCCACAGGCAATAAAAAGCTGCCTGGTACCAAGAACAATCAGAAATTATCGTGTCCTTGGTGCACCTCAGCCACCAAAACTCTGAAACAGCAGCAACACCGACTTGTGCAGATGTTGAGGTACCCCAGAGCAGAGTGAGGCTTTCAGCAGCAGCACAGCTCTTAAAGGAGAGGAGAAAACCCACATTCAATCAGTTTATAGGTTTTGAAGAGAGATCCAGTCCTCAGGTGGAGCCCTGGCCCTGGACCTCTCAAAGATCAGAGGGACAGGAGAATGATTGCAGCAGTCCCTGTGGTTTCCAAAGCCATCGTTTCAAGAGGTAGGAGTTTCAAATTGATAGAGAGCAGGTTTAGATTTGACAAAAAACCCTTGACTGGGAAAGAATCTTCCCTCTCACCCAGGCAAAGCTGGGGCAAGGTGCAGTTGTTTCCTTGCTTGGTCCCCCAGTCTGTCCTTGCCCATGGGAAAACTCACCTGGCCAGCCTGTGCTGGCTGCACCAGTTTGTACCAAGAAAGCAAAACCCTCAGTCCTGAACCCCAGATCTCTGAGCAGCTCCTGCCGTAAATTCACAGGCATTTCTGTAAAACTGATTCTGAGATTTAATTCCTGCCCATCTTGGGGTTGGCACCAGACTGGGAGGAGTTTGTACCCCCCTGCATTTCCTCATTGGGAAAAAACTCCTTTAAGGAATCCCACCATCCCAAACCCTCCCTGTGCAGCTGGGCACAGATCCCATGTGCTGAGCCAGGACAAAGCTGATGATTCCTGAGATGCTCCCAGGGAGGGGCAACAGGAGGACATGGACCTGTCAAAGTGAGGCCATGGAGATGCTCCAAGAGCTGGAGCCAGCCTGGGAGAGCTGGGGGGGCTCACCTGGAGCGGAGAAGGCTCCAGGGAGAGCTCAGAGCCCCTGCCAGGGCCTAAAGGGGCTCCAGGAGAGCGGGAGAGGGACTGGGGACAAGGGCTGGAGGGACAGGACACAGGGAATGGCTTCCCAGTGCCAGAGGGCAGGGTCAGATGGGATATTGGGCAGGAATTGTTCCCTGGGAGGGAGGGCAGGCCCTGGCACAGGGTGCCCAGAGAAGCTGTGGCTGCCCCTGGATCCCTGGCAGTGCCCAAGACCAGGCTGGACGGGGCTGGGAGCACCTGGGACAGTGGGAGGTGTCCCTGCCCATGGCAGGGGTGGCACTGGATGGGTCCCTTCCAGCCCAAGCTGTCCAATGCCTGCAGGACAACCAGAGGTGACAGCCGGGTGCTGCTGTGACCCTCCTGCACTCCTGATGTTCAGGGCACAGAGGGGACCCCAGGATCCTCCTGGCAGCTCTGGGCAGGGATCCCTGTGCAGGGAGCTGGGCTCACGTGGGGCTGCTCCCTCTGCCTTCCCCTGCAGCAGCTCCAGGCAGGGATCCCTGCGGGTCCTGGGAGCCAACAGCGGGGAGCAGCAGGGCTGTAATTACAGAGATAACTCACACCATGTCACCCAACAATGCGACATGAAAATGCTACATAAACCCGTCTATCTGGGGCCCTCGATTTATCTTTCTGCCTCTCCATTTATTTCTCCCCCAGCTTCTCGCCCGGGACCAAGCAGGAGCTGGAAATGCCAGCTGCTGGAAATGCAATTTGTTTTGATTCAGCAGCATCTCCCAAAATATCTCTGTGACCTCTCGATTTTTTTTTTTGCTATGAATTATGATAATGATGATTTTTACTTTTATTAACAAACTGCACTAACTCAACAGGGCCAGCAAATACATATATATATTAAAAAAACCCCAACCAAACATACATCCATTACTTCTTTTTTTTTTTTTTTTTTAATTAAGGAGGCCTTAAAGCAGTATCAAACAGGGTGGGTTTTCTATCTTCTCCTTTTCTAAAAGACATCAGTGCCAAATTTCTACCCTAATTACAACAATGCTTGTGCTAATGAAAGAATTCATTTGCCTCCTCTAATCAGCTGGCTGGCGTCAGAAACTGCAGCTGATCACGGTGGAGGAGGGGCTGCCATCGGCTTCGGAGGAGGAAACTCTCAGTTTCCAAGGCACCTCCGAAATTAGGGAGCCACATCCCCGGGAGGTGTGGATTGGTGATGCTGCTCTGTGGTCCCTGGAGATCCTGGCTCTGCTTCCAGGAGGGGGAACAGAGCTGTGTCCAGGGGTGGAGCAGAGGTAATGCTGTGGATGGAAAGTGAGGGCAAAGTGCAGTAGGCTGCTCCTGTTTCATTTTCTCATGGGGAAAAAAAAAATTAAAAATAGGGATGTTGAGCCTAAAAGATGTTTCTCCCAGGTCCTGGAAGGTCACAGGCAGCTGAAGTGCAGGTCTTGGGAAGCCCAGGGAGTTTGGGGTGTTTCTGCTCACGGTGCAGAGCTGCACAAGCCCCACGCTGGCTTCTGGATGGGCTTTGGGGTTTGGTGCTCCTCAATGGACCTTGAGGGATTTACGATCTCCCATAGGCTTTGGGGTTTGGTGCTCCTCGATGACCTTGAGGGATTTATGATCTCCTGTAGGCTTTGGGGTTTGGTGCTCCTCGATGGACTTTGTGTTCCCCATGTTCCCTGTACAGAGCTGCACCTGCCCCTCACAGGCTCCCCGATGAGTTTTGGGGGATTTCTTTGTGCTTCTCAGAGGGTTCTGAGGTATTTGTGCTCCTTGGGGGCTCCGGGGTATTTTTTGTGCCCCTCAGGGGGCTCTGGGACACCCCTGCTCAGGTGCAGGCTGGCTGTGGGACACCCCAGACTGGGGCCGAGTCTCTCGCTCTCACTCTGCTTTTGGACAGGGGGCAATGGGGTTTTGGGGGCTGTGTGTGGGACAGGGCTGTGTCCCCCCTTAACCCACCCCTCCTGGCACTGTGGCACTGTGGCACAGCTCCCCAGGCTGTCCCTGCTGCTGGGGGGGCTGGGACAGTCCCAGCTCTGCACTGGGAACTCCCCAGCCCGACATCCCCACATGCCTCAGGAGTCCTTATTCAGCTCCATCCAGGTGACCTGTGGGGCAGGGGAGCTCCAAACCAGGGACAGTAGGTGTGATGGTGATCACACCACTCCTTTCAGACTTTTCAGGACCCCTGGGTGCCAGCCTGCCTGAAGATGAGCCGAGCATTGATCTCCTGAAGGCTTAAAATGGACAGGGGACGTGAGCAATATCTCACAATTAACTCGTTCCAGCAGTGGCTGGTGACAAAAGCCCTCAGGACGCGCTGGAGGCTGCCTCAGGGTCCAGAGGTCCAAGTGATGGGAATCTTCACACAGCCCTGGTCTGGGCCCACTTTGTGCTGCCAAGAAGGTGACCCCTGCTCTGTGAGCTCCTGCTGCCCTGCAGTGATGGTGTTCAGTGCAGTACAGGACATTAAGATATCCTGTATATATAAATATATTTCTGCTCCCTGATGGGCTTTGGGGTCTTGGGGGACCTCAGGTTTATGGTCTTGTAGGTGCAGTCACAGCAAAATTTTGTGGAGCCGCCTCCTACACTGCAGGAAAATGGGAATTTCCACACCCCAGCAAGCTGTGATTGGAGTCTCACACTCATGCACAGATGTACTCAACAGGAGAAAGCATCAGGCGATGTGGGACCGGTTCCAAGGTGTGATCACTGGGAGTAAGCCCTGCTCTTCGGAAGCCTTGGCAGAGCAGAGAGTTTGCTGAGTGGTGCTCTGAAGGTCCTGCCTGTGAGGCTGGGTTTGTGTTGGATGTGGGTTTAGCTGCCTGCACTGACCTCGTGCCGCCCACCCCCAGAGGTTCCAGGCTCCTTAGAAAGCTCTGGAGAACCTCCCAGCAGGGTGGGTGTTCCAGCAGGTGTGGCCTCCTTGAGCCTTGGGGCAGGAAGGGATGGGGGGTTTAATGTCCCAGTCCTGGGCACCCTGGGCACCGAGCACCGCTGTCACCCCTGCACCCACAGAGACACCCTGGGCACCCACAGGGACATCCTGGGCACACAGAGCTCTCCTGTCACCCCTGCACCCACAGAGACACCCTGAGCACCAAGCACCACTGTCACCCCTGCACCCACAGGAACACCCTGGGCACCCACAGAGACACCCTGGGCACACAGAGCTCTCCTGACCCCCTGAACCCACAGGGACATCCTGGGCACCCCCAGGGACATCCTGGGCACCCACAGGAACACCCTGGGCACACAGAGCTCTCCTGACCCCCTGAACCCACAGGGACACCCTGGGCACCCACAGGGACATCCTGGGCACTCACAGGGACATCCTGGGCACCCACAGGGACATCCTGGGCACACAGAGCTCTCCTGACCCCCCTGCACCCACAGAGACACCCTGAGCACCAAGCACCACTGTCACCCCTGCACCCACAGGAACACCCTGGGCACCCACAGAGACACCCTGGGCACACAGAGCTCTCCTGACCCCCTGAACCCACAGGGACATCCTGGGCACCCCCAGGGACATCCTGGGCACCCACAGGAACACCCTGGGCACACAGAGCTCTCCTGACCCCCTGAACCCACAGGGACACCCTGGGCACCCACAGGGACATCCTGGGCACTCACAGGGACATCCTGGGCACCCACAGGGACATCCTGGGCACACAGAGCTCTCCTGACCCCCTGCACCCACAGGGACACCCTGGGCACACTCAGTCCTGTCACCCCTGCACTGACAGACACAACCTGGGAACACTCACTGCTCACACCCCTGCACCCACAGGGACATCCTGGGCACACAGGGCGGTCCTGTCACCCCTGCACCCACAGGGACACCCTGGGCACACTCAGTCCTGTCACCCCTGCACTGACAGACACAACCTGGGAACACTCACTGCTCACACCCCTGCACCCACAGGGACATCCTGGGCACACAGGGCGGTCCTGTCACCCCTGCACCCACAGGGACATCCTGGGCACACAGAGCTCTCCTGACCCCCCCTGCACCCACAAGGACACCCCGGCCGGGCACACAGAGCTCTCCTGTCACCCCTGCACCCACAAGGACACCCCGGCCGGGCACACAGGGCTCTCCTGTCACCCCTGCACCCACAAGGACACCCCGGCCGGGCACACAGAGCTCTCCTGTCACCCCTGCACCCACAAGGACACCCCGGCCGGGCACACCCTCGCCGCGGGGCTCCGGCAGGCGCTCCCCGGAGCCGCGGCTGTGCAGGATGCGCTGACGGAAGGAGGGATGAAGGATGAGGGATGCTCACACGGAGCCGCCGGTGCCGGGGGTGCTCGTGTGGCAGTCGCAGCGTATCTGTTTTCCCGTCAGCGGTGTAAATGCTCCTCAGAACAGCACATTCCCCGCCACCGCTAATGAAAACACATGGTGCGTTTATGCAAAAGCTCCTTCTCAGTCTTGGTAATGACATTGGTGGTGGCAGCTCCCGTCTCCTCCCGCTGCCGCCCTCCCTCCCGAGCACCCTTGTCATTTCCCTTCCCTTTATCGACAGCCTTTAATGGGATGAGGCTTTTGCCAGCAGAGAGGAGCCAATGTGTTCTCAGCGGCTGTCAGAGGCACTTGGGCTGCATAAAGAGCCTCCCATGTGGTCTCACAGTTAAAATATATATACATACACCAGACTCAACTGTCACCAACGTGCCAGAACCATCATTAGCACTTGATCTTCGCAGCACAGAGGACATGCCTCAGCTAGTTATTTTCATCCCAAATCCTCTTTTTTTTTTTTTTCCTGTTGTTCCCGTTTTATTTTAGGGACTGGGCTGCAGAAGGGGACTTTGTTTCCCCTACACCTCGTGGAAGAGACAGCACAGGCCGGGTGGGCACATTATGTTCTCAGTAAGGAGCTGTGGCATCTCGGTGAGAGGTTTAGAAAGCACCAGACAACCTCCCAACCTGCCTGTGCCCCTGCCACCCCTGGGATGAGCTTTGGATGAGACTGAGCCAGCTGGGAAGTGGAGGAAAGGGAAAACCTACACAGCACTAAGAGGGAGCAATAATTTCTGGGATGTGCTGAGCAAGAGAAAGAGCTGATTCCTCTGATTTTTCTCATTTTTCTGATTTTTTCTGATTTCTCTGTTTTCTCTGACTTCTCTAGTGGAAGGTGTCCCTGCTCACGGCAGGGGTGGAACAAGATGAGCTTTAAAGTCCTTTCCAACCCAAACCACTCTGGGATTCTATGATATATTCCAGTAAATTTCAAGCAAGATCACATTCATCAGCTTCTCCACACAGACAGGTTTTGGGGGGGCAATTCCCTGTGCTTACAACCACAGCCTTGGTCTTCCTCCACTGATGTTCCTCTTTGCCCAAGCTAATGTGCTGCTGAGCATCTTTAGGCACAGAAATAGAAAAAGGAACCCAGGCACCCACAGGAAATTTCCTTTAAGAGCCAGGAGAGACCCTGAGAGGCCCAAATCCTCTGACTCCCCAGCTTTGGGAGCACAATCAGGTAAAAATCCACCAATTATTTTTGGTTGGACTTGATAATCTGAGAGGGCTTTCCCAACCTGAACAGCTCCACAATCCCAAGGCTGCAGCAGCCGTGGGATCCCCCTGGCATGGACCTGAGGGTGCTCAGGGATGCTGAGCCTGGAGCAGGGTGCTGCCCACCCAGAGCCAGGCACAGCACCCCTTTCTCAGCCACAGGAGCCACCCTCACCCTCCTCCGAGCAGGAGGAACTGCGGGATCAGAGCGGAGTGATGGATTCATTGTGCAGTTCCACAGGCAGAAAGGGAGGCTAAATTCATCTCCTGAATTATTCACTGGGAATTTGCGCTGTGTTCTAGCAGACACACATCCAGCAGCTCCATAATAGGGAAATTCAGTATATATCATAGTAGTTAGACACGTATCCATTACACACAGCAGTTGTTAATCTTCAGTGAATGTATTTAATAATAGCTATTTATGTACCATACATTAACTACCCCTTTTAAGCTGAAACTGAATGCATATTTGAGACCCTTAATTCAAAGCACTACTTAAAGCTGAGGCTCTGAGTCAGGATAATAAGGATTTCACAAGAGGGGTGTTTAAGTACTTCAGAATAAAGAAAACCTTAAAAAAAAAAAAAAAAAAAACCAAAACAACCCCAAAACATCTAAAGAGGTTTCTTGCACTTGAAATCCCTCCTGGGTGCAGACTGGAGCCTTGTGGCTGAGAGGGGAGCCCTGGGCAGAGGAAAGTGTGCAGCAAGTGAGAGATTTCTGGGTGCCCCGAAGGCACTGGAGCCCCCAGGAGTGCAGCACTCCACGGGGAACGAGCCGGGCTCTGCAGCTGCCCCCGGGCAGGGCAGGATGCCCTGGGACTCTCCTCTGGGCAGGGAGGGGAAGCACTGTGGCAGCTCCAGCCTTGCAGCCAAGCCCACCACGGATCTTCCCAGGAAGAGAAGGAAGAAGACACCAAAAATTCACAGGGAGCTGGTGGAGTCCCCCCAAAGCCCAGGAGTGCTCAGGGCCCTGGGACTGAGGCACCCTGGGCTCAGCAGGCTGGGGCTGGGGGTGCTGGGCTGGTGCATCCTCACACTTGCACAGAATGAGCCCCCCCTGTGTTCATGGGTGTCAGCTCCATCACCCCTGGGTGACACACGGCCTTTGGGGCCTTTGGGGCAGCCAGAGCCAGCAGGAGGTGGGAAAGGATCAAAGCAGGACCCAGCTGGGAGTCAGGGGCACTGGAAACCCCCCAGAGAGCCTGGGGGGACACAGAGCCTTCCTCCCTGAACACCCCTGAACAGCCTCCACCTCTCCTGCTCTTCCCCCTCCCCAGCTCTTCCCTGCCTCCCCAGCCTCACCAGTTTTTCCCCATTTTGCTGGAATGAGTTTTCCTGTGAGCAGTGAAGCCGTGGCACCTCATCTGCTCTGGATTCAGGTCTTGGAGAGGGATAGATCATCAAAGCATCCTGAAGGTTGAACAGTCTTAACTGGGCTTCTGTGGGCAGGGTTTGATTGGAATCCTGTGGGGATTCACTGGCCTCTAAAACTCTGGTTAGGATCCCATTGCTTCAGCCTGGAGAAGAGAAGGCTCCAGGGAGAGCTCAGAGCCCCTGCCAGGGCCTAAAGGGGCTCCAGGAGAGCTGGAGAGGGACTGGGGACAAGGGCTGGAGGGACAGGACACAGGGAATGGCTTCCCATGCCAGAGGGCAGGGTCAGATGGGATATTGGGCAGGAATTGTTCCCTGGGAGGGTGGGCAGGCCCTGGCACAGGGTGCCCAGAGAAGCTGTGGCTGCCCCTGGATCCCTGGCAGTGCCCAAGGCCAGGCTGGACGGGGCTGGGAGCGCCTGGGACAATGGGAGGTGTCCCTGCCAGGGCAGGGGTGGCACTGGGTGGGCTTTAAGGTCCCTTCCAACCCAAACCATTCTGTCATTCCACGATTCTGTTTTTCACTTTATGAGGGCACAGATTTGAATTTCTCTGCCTGTTTAGTTCACATCAGAGTCTCTCAGCATTCCCATCGCTTCTCTCCTCCCTGAGCTCAGTGTCAGAACAGGGCCAGCACACAGTGACCCTCTCCTGATGTCCAACCAAAACATTCCCAAAGGTGCCTTGGAATCCAACATCCCTTGATGAATTTTCCTCTTACCAACCTGCCCATGGAGCTGGACATTTCCACATGGACCATGTGAGGTGTCACCTCCTGCTGCCCATGGACGTGGCACCCACTGGCTCAGTGGGAAACCCCTCGTGGAAAGAGAGAGGAGCCCACGGCAGCCACTGCTGATTTTCCTCTCTCCTGTCACACATCCCTCAGGAGATGGGCCCAGAACTGCCCAGGCTTGATGGCAGAGCCCCCCAGGGATCTCCACAGGGACAGACTGACAGCTGGTCTTTATATTTCTGGTCTTTATTCCTTTCATAATAATTCCTAACACTTGATTTGCTTTTTCGAACCACTGCTGAGCACAGAGCTGACATTTTCAAAGATGCCTCTCTTATAACTCTGAGATCTTGTTCTTTAGCAATGACAGGCAGCTCATGGGGCTTTATTTAATTCATAAAGTTAGGAACTGTATTTTCCCATGTACCTCAGTTTTCATTTATCTCCATTGAATTTTATCTGCCATTTTGTCTCCAATCATTTCCTATCACAGATTTTTTTCTGCAGCCCCTCACAACCGGCCCTTGTCATCACTACCAAAATAATTCAACATCTCCAGCTGCAGGTGTTGTTGCTAAAAAAGATCAGAGTGGCTAAGAAGCCATCCCTGGTGGCATTTGGCACAGCTAAGCCAGGTGAGCTTCAGCAGGGGTGTGGGAGCAAACCTCACATTGCCCTCCACGGGACACAGGAGTTCCCAGCATCCTGGCTGAACATCTCTCCCCACCTGAGGGCAGCCCAGGAGTCCGAGCTCTGGCTCTGTGCAGAGCCCCAGGGCTCTGACAGCCCATCCAGACACAGACCTGCCCCTCAGCCCAGCTCGCTGCCTGAATTTGAGCCCCTCAGTCTTCCCCAGGCAGGTTCAGGGGGGCCAGGAGGGCAGGTCTGCTCCCAGCTGGGTTAAATCTGCAGGGAACTGGCTGGTCCTGAGTGGCCAGCAAAGGGCACAGTGCCAGGCAGCAGAGTGATGCTTCCACTGCTCCAGGGAATTGTTTCTTGGGGGGTACCAGTGGTGGCATCACCCGGGTGAGAGGGGACACACGGAGAGTCCTGCTGAGGATGTGGAAGGAGCAGGAGCATCACCTGAATGAAGGAGCTTCCCCATCCCCAGCCTGGCCCAATCTCCCCAGAGGAACCCCTTTCTCTGCTGTTCTCTCCCACTTTCCCCCCTCTCCCATGGCCCTGGCTCTGTGGGCACACAGCCTTGGGGCAGCACCCAGTGCCTGTGACCCCCAGCTCAGACAGGGCAGGGCCGAGGCAGAGCCCAGGGGAGGATTCCTGGTGCAGCCCTGATCCCATGCCAGGATCACTGAGCTTGGAAAATCCCTCCCATCCCATGGAGCCCAAGCTGTGCCCATCCCCACCTTGTCCCCAGCGCAGAGCACTGAGTGCCACATCCAGGCCTTCCTGGGACACCTCCAGGGATGGGGACTCCAAACCTCCCTGGGCAGTTCCAAGGCCTGAGCAGCCTTTCCATGGAGAAATTCCTGCTGCTGTCCAACCTGAGGCATTGCCACGGCCTGTTTGGGGCTGTGCTGGGGACAGGCTGCTCCGAGCCGTGGGGCCCTCCTGCAGGATGAAGGGTGCCATGCCAGGGACACTGACAGCCCTGGGAAGAAGGAATGGGCTGGCACGGCCGTGTGGGGACTGGGCAGGAGCCAGAGGTGGCACCTCTGCTTGTTTTTCCTTGTGCTTCCCATTTGAGGCTGCTGGGGAGGGCCCTCTCCTGCCAGAGGTGCCTGCAGGCTGGAAGAACAACCTTCCTGGCCTCTGCTCACCAAAGATTCATCAAGAAATCTGCAGGGACAATGTGGGTTGATTTCCTGGCCAGGTGGAAGAACTTCACCCCACTCAAGCCCAGGGTTTCTGCCTGATCACAGCACAACCTGCAGCAAGATTTGGCTGTGAAGGAGCAGCTTTGAGTGCTGGAGACTCCTCCACACCCCACAGGCAGCTGCTGGAGGGGTTTATCCCTCTGCCTGTCCATCCTGGCACTCAGCTCCCTCTCCCAGCCCAAACCCTCCACCTGGCACCTGATATTCCCCTTTGTCCTGGGGCATCTCCTCCTCTCTAATCCCCTTCCAAGCCCAGACATGTCAGATATCAATGTTATCTCGGATTTATCAGTGATCAGGACCTTGCCCATCCTCCCTTTCCCACTACACAACAGATTTCCAGCACCTCAGACCATCCCTGGGGTTATTTTCTGATGATTTCCAAATCTGCCACCACCGTGCTTTTAAAAATGGGGACCCCTGGTTTAGTCAGGGCATGGAGGGGTTGCCTTGGTGGGCTGTGTCCAAAGGTGATCCATGCCCAGAGATAATCCACATCCCCAGGTAATCCCTGTTGCAAAGGGGTATTTCCCTGCTTTTTGGAGCCATCTCAGTCCTGGCAGCTGCACCGTGGTGGTCCTGGTTTGTCCATCATCCCCAACATCCATTTCAAGGCTTTACTTTGTCCCCTCTCTTTGCAAAGGTCAGATTTTTCGTCAGATTTCCCCTTCACAACACAGAAATTGGAACTTTGCGCTTTTTCTGCATGGTAAAAAAAGATTTCTCTCAGTTCATTTGCAAACTGTGCATTTGTTTGTTTGTTTTTAATGTTATTCAAGCCTGGAACAAAGATAAAGGTTTTCCAAACTATTGCCAAATTGATTTTCAAAGGGTTTGGAGTCAATGTTTCGTGTGACAGTATCAGAATACTTCGCTTCAATCAAGCTTTTGGATTTTTCCAAATTAAATGAAAGGGAGTTTTTAAACTGAAGAATGTTTCAGACCCAAAAAATCAAAACATTTCATTCTGAACATGTCAAAACTGGCCATTTTAAATGCTTTCACATGTTTTTTTTCTCCAATAAACAAAATTGGGCAAAATCACCATAATTTTACAAAACACTTCAGAGCTGACACACTTGTGTTTCCACCATAAAAAAAAGTTGCATGGAACAAAATTCATTAACCTCCTCTGCCAGCGTGGCTTTTGGAGGGAAAAAAAAGCCTCTCCAAGAATGCAAACACTGAAATTCTCAGACAAAAATGAATCCGCTCGTTCTCCTGCTAAACAGCCTTTCCCACTCCCAATTTTTGTTGCTGGATGGCAGCAGCAATGGTGGGACACACTCAGGGGTCTCTGCCCTGCTGCCCAGCCTGTGGAAGCAGATGGTCAGGTCCCTACTGGTCTGCACTGGTGTGAACTGGGCAGCATCCCATGGATAATGGTCCTTCCCTCCTGGAGCCTCCTGGCCTCACTGCACTGAAATCCTCAGTGAGACCTAAAAACACCTTGGCACAAATGCCAGCCCCGTGTGGGGTTCATGGGCACCAAAGGGGCCTTTCCTCCCCAGCAAATCCATCACCTCGGGGAGGGCCGCGCTCCCGGGGCTGGACTTGGGGCTGGGAAGGCTCTGGAATGCTCAGCTGGGCTGGGCTGGGCTCTGCTCCTGGGCAGGAGGGACTGAGCACCCTCCAAAGGTCGATGCTGCAATCTGAGGTTCTTTATTCACCTCAAACCAGCACAGGGCTGGCTCTGAGCATGGGAGGGACCCACACCAGATCTCCAGGAATTCACAGAGTCACAGAATGTCCTGAGATGGAAGGGACCCCAAGGATCATCCAGTCCAAGCCCCGTCCCTGCACAGACACCCCAACCCCACCCTGGGCATCCCTGGCAGCGCTGTCCAAACGCCCCTGGAGCTCTGGCAGCCTTGGGGCCGTGCCCATTCCCTGGGGAGCCTGGGCAGTGCCCAGTACCCTCGGGGGAAGAACCTTTCCCTGATCTCCATCCATCTTCCTCCCCCTGGGCTCCCCAGAGTCTCCTGGCTTGCACAGGGGGGACAGAGACATCCCTCAGCCCCACATCCCTCGGCAGGAGCAGCCCAGCTCTGCCCAGCCAGGGCAGGAGGAGCTGGTTCCCTCTGCTCCCCGGCTCCCTCGGTGACTGATTCATGGAGTGTGAGATTAAGGGCTGGAGCTGGTAACAGGAAGCTTGGAAATGAATGAAATTGCAAAGAGGATTTATGAGTGCGACTGAGCCGCTCTGGCAGTGACACCAAGCAGGGTCTCTGTGCCAGGTGGGGAGGACAGAGGGGCACTGGGGCTGCAGAGAGAGCTGGGACCCTGTGCCAGGAGAGGGATGGACAAGAAGAATTCCATTCTTCTTTGCCTGATGTACAATAAAAGAAATCATGGAGCTGTAGAATATCCTGAGCTGGAAGGACCCCAAGGATCATCCAGCCCAACCCCTGTCCCTTCACAGACACCCCAACAACCCCACCCTGGGCATCCCTGACAGCGCTGTCCAAACGCCCCCGGAGCTCTGGCAGCCTCGGGGCTGTGCCCATTCCCTGGGGCGAGGTAAAGGACCAACACAGGCAGGGGAGTGTTCTGGGACATCCTGGACTTGCCTGGATTAAGTCAAGATGACTGAATGGGTGTGAGAACCTCTCCCCTCGAGGTCTGTGTGCATCAGATCCCCGCTGTGCTGTGGTGCCACCCTCGGGCACGGAACACTCGGTGGGTTTGGTGCCACCTGCACATGGTGGCACTTGGCTGCACAGGCCCTGCGTCACTGCTGCTCAGCAAAAACGCTGGAAAACACTTGGAAACCCCTTCAGTCACCTGCATGTGCTTCTGATCCCTGAGCAGCGGGGTCTCCACTGGCCTTGGAGCTTCCTGATGGTTTCCTTGGAGCAGTGGGACATCCCCTCTCACTCTTCACCTCCAAGGAGACTTTGCAGTCCAACGTGTGCCAGTGCCACAAGCATCCTGCAGCCACAGGGAGGTCTGGCTCTCTCCCTGATGTGCCAGGGATTCAGTTTTGCCCTGAGCTCCTCACAAGCTGCCAAAGCATGAACATGTGCCTGGGGGTTTGCTTTACACTGGGCATCTGAACACGTGCCTGAGGTTTCCTGTCGTTTGAGCGGGACCCAAACCCAACATTTCATCACTTCTTGTGCACTCTGGGTCTTTCCCAAAATTCCAGCAGCAGGAGCCCTGGGATCCAGGGCAAATTTCGGCCTTGAACAGCTGCGGATCCTGCAGCAGCAATAGGTGGGAAAAAGAATGGATTTAAGTACTTTTAAACCAAGTGGGAGGGAACCCAGCCAGCCCTGGGGGCCTCTGGCGTGGGGAAATCGCTGCTTTTCCCCCTTCAGCAGTGGGGAGCAGCACCAGGGCCCTGGGGGGTCCCGAGCAGAGAAACCCAGCCCGGGGCAGGCAGGGCAGGCAGGGCAGGGGCACCGAGCCTTTCCCAGGGCAGGGAGGGCAGAGGGACAGAGCCTTTCCTGGGGCAGGGTGGGCAGGGGCACCGAGCCTTTCCCGGGGCAGGGAGGGCAGGGGCACCGAGCCTTTCCCGGGGCAGGGAGGGCAGGGGCACCGAGCCTTTCCCGGGGCAGGGAGGGCAGGGGCACCGAGCCTTTCCCGGGGCAGCTCCCCCGGGCCGCTCGCACCCCATTCCCGGCACGGCAGGGCGCGCTGATCGAAGCCCGATGGATGGAGGAAGATCAAAGCTCCCCTTTTATCTCAGCCTCCCTCCTGCCTTCTTCCACAGCTGGAGGGCGTGTGTTCCCCTCCTTTGTAGCTGCTCCATCCCCTTCTTTAAATCTTCACTTAAAGCCTTCCTTTCTTCCCCGGCACGCAGCCGAGTCCTCCCCGAGCGCGCTGCTGTGATGCCCATGGAGGATCCTGTTCCAAAGGCATAAATTACACGGCAGCGTGTCGGCTCCCGCTCACCGAGCATCTTCCGCAGGTAGCACTCCGTGTTGAGTGCACATTAAGCAGCCCTGAGCGGCTGCAGCAGCACAAAGAGCAGCTCGGGGGGACCCCCTGTGCCTGGCGTTCATTAGGATCAATGTCGGGATGAAGGCTGAGCCCCCCCCGCCCCGCTCTGCTGCCGGGGCTGCCATCACCTAATTGGATCCAATGTAACGTATTAGAGACACATTAGGAGATGACACAAATTGGGTTTGGCTCCTTCTCAACGCACCAAGAGGCCTCGGTTGCTGTAATGAGCACAGCGAGAGGGGAGTGCCCGGGCGTCCGTGTCACCTCCCGTGTCCCCTCCTGTGTCCCCTCCTGTGTCACCTCCCGTGTC
>VZRZ01000393.1:489656-514805 GCA_013398175.1 Climacteris rufus
CCTGTCACCTCCCGTGTCGCCTCCCGTGTCACCCCTGTCACCTCCCATTTCCCCACCCGTGTCCCCTCCCGTGTCCCCTCCCGTATCACCTCCCCTGTCACCTCCCGTGTCCCCTCCCGTGTCCCCTCCTGTGTCACGGCGACCTCGGGGTTGCAGCACCCAGCCCCGAAGCAGTCGCACGTTGGCCCCTGCAGAATGGGGTGGAAGGGCTGCTTTGGCAAGCCCCGGCTGCAGCTGGAGGGCTCACAGGCCTGGAGTTCATCCCAAATCCCATGTCCTAGCCCTGCCGATGAGGGACGCTCCTAAAAAGCCAGAATGTCCCTGAGTCTGTCACGGTGGGCTTAGGCACGAGGCCGTGGAGCAGGACACCCTGCAGGGCTGCAGAGCTTTCTTGCTGAAGGGCAAAGACACTGCAGCCAAACCTCAGCAGAACCAGACGAGTTCAAGAGGGTCTGTTCCCACTTTGTTCAAGCCAAAAAGCTCATCACCTCATCCCACCCCTGCCCCTGCCCTTCTCCGGGGATCCTGCAGAGCCAAGGAGCTCCTCTGGGCACAGGGATGGAGGGTGCACAGACAGAGACACAGGGACCCCCCAGCTGGAGGTGCAGGTGCTGGACAGAAGGTTTTATTGATCCTTAACACAGCCAGCAGCACCCTGCAGCCCCTCCTGGAGCAGCTCTTTGCTGACCACAGGCCCCGGCAGGGTCAGTCCGTGCTGTGCAGGCAGAGGGTGAAGGTGCCTGCTCCTGCTGTTTGCTGTGCTCACTGCAACTGCAGATGCTGCTGCTCACATGCACATCCAGCCTATTTTAGTACCTCATGGCAATGAGCTCTGCAGCTTAACCACACTCTGCATAAAAACTTGTATCAGTTCGGAATTTACTGCCTTTTAATTTCCTGCATTATGATTTTCTGCATTTCCTGAGTTTACTTTCTTGCCATCCTTATTTTCTCATCACTGTCCAAGATCAAACCTGGGGTCTGTTCTTCTTGCTGCTGAGACCAAAAATACCACACAGCCAGCAATTCCTGCAATGCTTCACAATACATTTGCACCTTCAGCATTTTTTTTGTCCCCCCCCAAAAAGGAAAAAAAAAAAAAACAAAACACACAGACCAAAAAAACCAACCCCATAGCACAAAAGTGAAGGAACATTGCACAACCCCAAGTAAAGCACAGCAGATCAGCTTCTGAAGGTGGGTGCAAAATTAGAGTTTCTGCTTAAGATGCTCCTGTTTGAGCAATGAAATACAGGAACTGGTGGTGCAGGGAGTGCTTTCAGCAGACACAACTCTGCCAGGACCTGTGCTCCTTTGCTGAATGGAGTCAGAGGAGCTGGGGGAAATCAGCACCACCAGAGCTGCTCGAGTTGTACGAGGTCTCCTCAGTCTGCAGCACTTTCCACCTCCCTTTCTGGCTGTTCTCGGCCCCCCAATGACACAAAGTCTTGGTCCAAGGTGTGGGTGGCAAATGTGGTCACAAAGACTGGTCCTGTGGTCCTGCCCAGCGAGGTGAGCACCAGCCAGGGCCAGCCTGGCAGGTCTGAGCATTCTCAGTGCAGCCCCGAGCCTAAAGAGGAGCCCCAGGCATGGGCAGTGCCTGCAGAGCTCCATCCAACAGCCCAGCGAGCCAGGGAGGTCAGCCCCTCACCACTGCTGCTCCCAGCATCGCCACCCAGCTTCCCTTCTTTCCCCAGCTCTCACAGAGGAGCAAAAGGGTGAGGTCAGTGTCCCCTGCCCTCGTCCACGCTGCCCCAGGGCCCTGGCTGCACTGGGTGTGGGGCACAGCAGGGCTGGGTGCTCTCCAGGATGCTCCAGGACGCAGCTGAGTGGTGGCACAGCCAGGGCAGCCAGGGAATATTTGTCTGGGGCTCTACTGGAATTTGTGGCCACATTGTTTGTCACGGCCCCAAGGCTGCCAGAGCTCCAGGGGCGTTTGGACAGCGTTCCCAGGGGTGCACAGGGTGGGGTTGTTGGGGTCTGTGCAGGGCCAGGAGCTGGGATGGGTGATCCTGTGGGTCCCTTCCAGCTCAGGATATTCCATGATTCTGTGATTCTGTGACTGTGAACTCCAGAAAGATGCAGATTTGGCCTCGTCTCTGCAAGATTGGGCTGGGGAGCAGGTCCTGGATGCTGGCAAGGAAGATGAGGGTCTCCTGCTGAGCACTGTGACACTTTGCTAAAGTGTTCCGAGAGCTCTTCCTTCCCAACCCAGGCAGCTAATGGCTGGTTTATGTCCTGAAGCATGAGGGTTTAGGTCCCCTGCAGATTTTTATCCCATTTAATGTAACTGTAGATATCCTCTGTATTCATATAAATGAATAATCCTTTCTGAATCCTTCTAAGCACTTTGCTTTAGCAGGCTGGATGTTATTAATCATAATGCTCTGCACTTAGACAGCATTTTACCTATTCACAGCGCTGAACAAACACTGCCTAATTAACCCTCCCCATGCCAAGGCCGGTGATTATCACCCTCGCTGTCTGGAGGGGAAGGTGGCACCAAAAGTGACAGAGAGTGGGGATTTGAGGCCAGGGCTGCCTCTTTCCCCTCTTTCCATGTGGCAGTGGGCACAGCTCAGTCTCTGTGGCTGTGAACCTACTTAAAACTTCAATTTCCCTCCTGAGAATTCACAGAAACACAGGATGGTTTGGGTTGGAAGGGACCTTAAAGCTCATCCAGTGCCACCCCTGCCCTGGCAGGGCCCCCTCCCACTGTCCCAGGCGCTCCCAGCCCTGTCCAGCCTGGCCTTGGGCACTGCCAGGGATTCAGGGGCAGCCACAGCTTCTCTGGGCACCCTGTGCCAGGGCCTCCCCACCCTCCCAGGCAACATTTTTTTCCCGAATATTTAATCTAAACCTGCTCCTTGTCAGTGTGAAGCCACCCCCTTTGTCCTGTCCCTCCATGTCCCCGTGAATTGTCCCTCTCCATCTTTCTTGTAGAATTCTGGGAGAACATAATTTTATTCCCCTACAACCGACTGGCTTTTGGCACTGGAAGTGCAGAAAGCTGAAAACTGGAACTAAAACCGTTTAATTAACTAAACAGCAATCAGCACTCTGAAAATCGAGATGTTCTTGGGGGCAATCTTTGTCTCGTCAGAGCAATGGGGAGTTGCGGTGGGTGGAGGGAAATGCCACCGGAGCAGCTCGGGATGGGTTTGCTGTGCAGCCACCACCAGCAGCAGGGGAATACAGATAATAATAATAATAATAATAATGATGCTAACGATCATATTTCTGTGCCTGGGTTCCCTGCAGCATCCTGCACAGACAGATCCCACAGCACATTAGGAATGGGGGTGCTGCTGTCACTCCTCTCGCTCAGGCTGGGTTATCAGCAGTGCCAGGCAGCTGAGAGCCACGCTGGGGCTGTCTGGGCAGGAGGCAGCTCCAACAGCCCCGGGGACCCTGGGGGTCCAAGGCCCTGAGACAGGGATGGGCACAGTCCCTGTCACCCCCTGGGGATGAGGGACCTTGCCCCCCTCCCTTCTGTGGGTTCCTTAAAAGCTGATGCCTTTTAGGGTCTTCCTAAAAACAGAAGCCAGGCAAAATTAAGAGAATAAAAAGAGAGAAATAAAAAGGGGAGTAAAATAAAAATTACAATATAAATATAAAATAAAATAAGAAATAATAAAGAGAGAATAAAAAGAGAGAACAATATTTATTGTAGGGCCTTCAGGTACATTTAGGGCAGACAAAGCCCCCCCAGGGGTCTACACCCAAAAGTGGATGACAGATCACAGGTTTTGATACTTTTATAAGTTTGGTCCATTTGCATATTGGGGTTTAATCTTCCAATTACATCTTCAGGTAATGAAGTCATTTACCTCCAGTTTTCTCCCCCCCAACCCACTTTTTTTCACATTTCTTAGGGCCTGAGACAGTGAGGTGCTCTTGGATCCCAGGCCTGGAGAGGAATTGTTCTGTCTGACCAAAATGGGAAAAACAGTGGCTATCACTCTGTGTGGAGTTTAGAGTTATACACTAAAGAATTGCAGGATTACAAATACATGAAAAATATAAAAGCTAAAATCCTAAGGCATCAGTAGTGCTGCGGACACATCTTCCCCTCCCGTTGCTCCATGCTCCATCACACGTGGTGCATTAACCCTTCCTTTCCCAGGGATAAAGCCCAGGGGGTGAGGAGGGAGCACCCCATGGCCAGGACGCTGGGAGCTCATCTGTGGGGACATCTCCCCACCTCAGTGTGGGGTGAAACACGAGGGGCAGGGCCTGTCCCTGCAGCACAAGAGAGGAGCTGGCCCGGGTGGTGCCACCAGTGTGCAGGGCTTGGGGTAGGAGGGTGGGCATCAGGAGTGTGCTGTGCAGAGGGGTAAACCCCCTAACCCTGTGGGGCAGGGATGGGCTCCTCTTCCCTGTTAATCATCCGTGGGGAGAAGCATCCCCAGAGGGACAGTCCCCTCAGTGTGGGATCCTGTGGCCTCCCTGCTGCGGTGCCTGCAGCTCCCTGCTCGGGCTGTCCCTGCCTGGCCAGCTTGGCCAGCAGGTCAGGGGCACGGCTGGTGCAGCCGGAGAGGACAGAGCTCCTTCCCGAGCAGCTTCACCTCGGGGCACATCTCCAGCTGAGCCCAGGCTGCCCATTGCTCCCCGGCTGCGCCCTCACTGTGCAGACACAAGGGCGTTTATTGCTCGATAAATAATGCGGCGGCTCCCGGGGCGGCACGGGCACGGGGAATCGCGAGGCAGGATAATCACAGGTGTAGATCACATCCCGGGGGGATGCTCCAGCTTCCCTGGATGGACACGGCAGTGTAGATCACATCCCGGGGGGATGCTCCAGCTCCCCCGGATGGACACAGCAGCGTGGATGGCACGCAGGTACCAGGTGCCGAGGGAGGTTGGTGTGTCTGTGCCTCTCCCATCCCTGCACGCACCTCCCCTGCCCCTCTGTCCCCCGATGCTCCCACCCCAGGACACATCCCATGGTCCTGGTGCCACTTCTGTGCGTGGAAAAGTGATGAGTGAAGCACCCTGCTCGTGTTGCTGATGGAAACCCAGCCCAGGCCAGGGCCAACAGAAACACTCCTGAGTCACAAAGAGATGCTGAAATTTCACTCTGGGACCTGAAATTCTCAGTACCTGACATCCCTGCCTCCCTCTCTGGGGATGAGGAGGGGCTGCATCCACAGCTTGGTGATTCTGTGTGAGCAGGGGGAGGAAGCAGCCCCCTCCCCTGGGCCTGAGTCTGGCTGACAGAGAGAGGAGCAGCTGCCTGAGGGTTTGTGTCCTGCACCAAAGGGGTGTGGGCTGCTGCAGGGATGAGCTCCTGCTCTGGGAGGGCTCTGGGGAAGTTCCCTTCCTCCTGCTTTATTGCTTAGGACACCTGAGTTATGGAATCACAGAATCCCAGACTGGTTTGGGTTGGGAGGGACCCTGAAGCCCATCCAGCCCATCCCTGCCACGGCAGGGACACCTCCCACTGTCCCAGGCTGCTCCAAGCCCCGTCCAACCTGGCCTGGGACACTTCCAGGGATCCAGGGGAGTCCATAACCTTCCAAGTTCAAATCTGCTTCTTTGAGGCCTGCAGTGTCACCTGAGGCAAGTTCTGCTCCCGTGACTCAGTTTCCCCAAGCAATGACCTGGGTGCAGCTCTGCACTGCACTCCAGAGGCCAGAAGGAAAAGCCCTTTGCAGGGAGCAGCCAAGCAGAAGCTCACGGGGTTTGGGGATGCTGCTTCCATGTGCTTTCTCTTCCCTTTGAGGGAATTTGATCAGGAATCTGAGGGAGAAATCCCCTGTCCCCCTGGGCTGCTCTGTTGTTTCCCTGGGAGAGCTGTGGGAGGTGATGAATTGCTCAGGAGGGAAGGCAATGGTGCCCTTTCTGTTTGTGTGGAGTGTGTCTAATATACTGATATATGCTGCATTCATCCCTTTTAAATATAAATCAATAAGCTGCTGTATTTCAAAAGGGGAGCGAGCACAGGGCAGTCGATGTGCACTATAAATGTCTTTATTCCCCGGGGTGCCCCTGGCTGGCCTGGAGGGCTGCAGCTCACAGGGACAGCAGACGTGCTCAGGCTTTTCCAGAGAGCTGTGCCAAGTGAGGGAAAGCATCTCAGGGCTTTCCCTGTGTCCTGACCTGCCGAGACCCTGGGCAGCAGCCCCGTGGAACCAGCCCCGTGCCTGCCCTGCAGGGAGGCACCTGCACCCTTGGGAGCCAAACTGGCCCAGGACATGGGGTCAAACAGCTCAGCCCCTTCCTGCCCTTCAGCCTGGGGTGTTTGCAGCAGCTCAGATCAAGCCAGCAGGGTCTGCTCAGAGTCCAGACTGCCAAAGGTGTCCTGGGGTCATCCCCAGCGTGGGCAGCAGGGGAGGGGGGGATTCTGCCCCTCTGCCCCCTCAGGTGAGACCCCACCTGCCCCAGCACTGGGACCCCAGCACAGGAAAGATGTGGAGCAGCTGGAGAGAGTCCAGATGAGACCACAGAGCTGCTCCTGAAGGCCAGGAACCTCCTCTGTGCAGACAGGCTGGGAGAGCTGGGAGGGCTCACCTGGAGCAGAGAAGGCTCCAGGGAGAGCTCAGAGCCCCTGCCAGGGCCTAAAGGGGCTCCAGGAGAGCTGGAGAGGGACTGGGGACAAGGGCTGGAGGGACAGGACACAGGGAATGGCTTCCCAGTGCCAGAGGGCAGGGTCAGATGGGATATTGGGCAGGAATTGTTCCCTGGGAGGGTGGGCAGGCCCTGGCACAGGGTGCCCAGAGAAGCTGTGGCTGCCCCTGGATCCCTGGCAGTGCCCAAGGCCAGGCTGGACGGGGCTGGGAGCGCCTGGGACAGTGGGAGGTGTCCCTGCCCATGGCAGGGGTGCAATGAGATGGTCTTTAAGGTGCCTTCCAACTCAAGCCAGTCTGGGATTCCATGATTCCACTTCTCCCTTGCCTTGTTCCCATGGATGAGGGCTCTCTGTGCTGTGTGACCCAGGCTGTGCTCAGGTTCAGCACCTCAGGCCCTGCAGGAGGAGTGAGGGCCCCACCTGCACTGCTGTGGGTCCATCCATCCTGTCCAAAGCTCTCCGGGTGCCGGGGACTCTGGGGCACAGGAGCATTGGTGGATCTGGGCCATCCCTTCTCCAGAGTCTCTATCCCACTCCAGCTGATCCTGGAAAGCCCCCTGGGCCCAGGCTGTGGCTGCAGCTGCACCAGAAGTCCCCAGTGCCCTGGGCAGACCCAACCAGACAGGTCCTGGCACTGCAGGAGCTCTGGGCTCAGCTGGGAGAGCCCCAGGGGTGAAAATCTCCCCAGACCCAGCACCTGAGCGGAGCAGGGACGGCAGCTCCTCCTGGCAGAGACTCATTCTGGCCCCAAGAATGTTTGCAACGAGGTCAGATTGTCCTCTTTGGCTCCCTGCCTGTCACTCCTGTCTGGCCATGCCCAGGCCGGGGCTCCCAGGTGAGCCCAGCAGCGCTCGTGGGGTCAGCAAACCCCTCTGGGCAGGGCAGGGATGGGGCCAAATGATGGCTGCAGCCACATCCACCCCCTCTGCTCCTTGTCCTGCTGAGAGCTGGGCAATATCGCTGCTGCTGCTGCTATCATCTCAAAAAATTAAATAAAATCTCCTCCACACAATTGCAAAATGGTTGAGGATCCAAGGGCTGCTAATTATGCAACACTTTCAGATCTAGGCTATTATTTATGATGAAAAAATGTCAATTTGTATAGACTCCAACATTTCACCTGCTAAAAAGCTCACCCATTAATTCATGTTGCATTTAAATGTACATTTTAGGCCAGATTTCTCTGGTTAATGCACAGGATTCTCTTTCAAGTCCTTTGGAAGCCAGAGTTGAAGTTGAAAGGGAGAAGTGGCCCCTTTTCTGGAATCTTCTGCTGAGGAAAAAAAATGTTAATTATCTCTCAATATTTTATTAATAATCAATTTCTTATGATTATTTTTTTAATGAGATGTCATTACATAAATGCCCTCATTTTCTGGAGTGCATGTGGTATTTGTAAGAGCCTGTGATACAGTTTGCATGAATAATTCCCATTCAATTGACTATTCCCAAACTGTTCCCTTCCATCCTTGGCTATTTATTACTGGAGATGTGTGGTTGGCCACTCCACTTGCAGGGTATTACTGCTAATTGGATGAGTGTCGTTTTACAGCCCAGATAGATTTGGGGTTAGCGGGCAGCACAGAGGAAAGAACGCAGCCACCAGGTGGAAATGTGGGTGAAAACTCAGATCTGGGAGATTGCAGGCTCAGCAAACATCTCCCTGAATCTCTGGGTCTCATTTGAGTGGCACAGCAAGAAAACTGCTCCCCCCGGACCAGGGGAGCTGCACTGGGGGTGCTCTCACATTCTGGGAGGGGGCACTTGATAACAGGGCCAAATTTCCCAGCTTGGCCTGAAGGAAAAGGCAAAAACCAGCATTTTGGGGATTGGAGCCTCGCAGGACTGTGTGACCCCAAAGCAAAAATCAAATCAAGCCCAGGATGGATTTCTGAAGGTGCAAATCCCCTCAGCACTGCAGGATGGAGCTGCAGCTGTGCCAGGGAGCATCTTGAGGAGGAAAATTAAATCTTGTGCCACAGAGCACGGGGTTCTCGGGGTCAGGAAGGCCCTGCTCACCACCAGCTGAGGCTGAGCTGGATTTCTGTTCATTTTGCACCGAGGATGAGGTTTCCAGCCACTCTCCATCAGGGCAGAAGCCAATGACCCTGTGCTGGCTGCTCTGACAGCAGGTCAGGAACCTCTGGAGCAGCTCCCTGAGCCAAAACCACCCACTGGGAGAGAGCTCAGGAGCAGGGCCAGGACCATGGCTCATCACAGGGATGAGGGCACATCCCCAGGATGACGGCACATCCCCAGGACCATGGTACATCCCCAAAATAAGGGCACATCCCCTGGATGAGGGCACATCCCCAGGATGAGGGCACAGCCACAGAATGAGGGCACATTCCCAGGAACAGGGCACATCCCCAAAATGAGGGCACATCCCCTGGATGAGGGCACATCCCCAGAACCATGGCACATCCCCAGGATGAGGGCACAGCCACAGAATGAGGGCACATTCCCTAGACAATGGCACAGTCCCTGGACAATGGCACATCCCCAGGACCAGGGCACATCCCCTGGATGAGGACACATCCCCAGGACAATGACACATCCCCAGGATGAGGGCACATCCCCAGGACAATGACACATCCCCAGGATGAGGGCACATCCCCAGGACCAGAGCACATCCCCAGGACCACGGCACATCCCCAGGAGATGGTCCAGCATGGATTTGCAGAGCTGGAGGTGGGAGGGAATCCCTGCATTTCTGCGGGGAGGGGGAAGCAGAAGTGGGTGATAAGACCCTGGCAGCGTTCAATAAGTCTCCAAGCCTGCTGCCTAAGTGAGACGTTGACAGAAACAAAAGAAACCCCGCTCTCCCCCTCCGCCTGGAAGAGGGCGAGGGTGTTCTTGGAGGGGGGAGAGGAAGGTTTGCATACATTTCAAGGCTCAGCCAAAATACAAAGTGCTTTTTGTGAACGCAAGAGAAAAGGACGTGAAGCAGGCAGAAGAGGAGGAGGAAGAGAAGGGGAAGGATGCCTCAATACAAAAAAGCTTAGCCTGATAAAATATTTAGGACGGGCTCACACATCAGAATATTAATGCTCTGCATTCCTTGTGCTTGCACTCTGTTGATCTTCATTCTCCAGTGACCTTGTTTACAGTATCTGAATTTGCAGTCTGCATTTTAATAAGGCCCTGAGAGAAGGTCTGAGACACAGCGCCTCACTGAACCAACTTCAAAACCCTGCTCCGACTGGTTGAGATTCTGGAGGATGGGCTGTGGCTCCGGGGTGCTGGGGCCTGGAGCCCTCTGAGGACAGACCCTGGGGAGAGCCCACCCCGGGGCAGCCGCCACCGCCTCGGACTGGCAGCTGCGGCAGCCTGGGGAGGCTCCTCCGTGCCATTAATTAATTTTCCTTCCCACCTCCTCCAAGGCTCGGTGGAAGCCTGGCCTGCCCCGCAGGGTGCGGCGAGCTCCTGTGCGGTGTCTGGTCCCCTTGTCCTCCCCCTGCCACCACCAGGTGCCCGCGGACATCGACCGGCTGCTCCCCACGGGAGCTCTAAGCAGCCGCGAGTGCCGGGGAGCCACGGTCCCCTCCGCAGGCAGCGCCGGGGCCGGAGGCGGCCGCCGTCCCCTGCAGCGCCTGGAGCGCCGCGCGTGTTCCCGAACCTGGATTGCCTAATGGGCTGTGCAGGGTCTCAGCAGGCACAGCCCGGGCTCGGGGGGCTGCGGGGAAGATCGTGCAGGCAGCACGTTTGTCACATCTGCTCCCTGCTCCGGCGGGGATGGGGAGGGCAGGGAGCCGGAGCCTCCCGGGGATGCGGCAGCGCCCGGCTCCGCTCGCCCGGACCGGCGGGGTCTGAGCCGTGCGGGCCGAGCCCTGGGCGGGACAGGGGCCGTCCTGCCACGGTGGGTGCCCATCCTGCTGCGGTGCCCATCCTGCTGCGGTGCCCATCCTGCTCCAGTGTCCATCCTGCCACGGTGCCCACCCTGCCCCACTGCCCACCCTGCCCCANCGGCTCCGCTCGCCCGGACCGGCGGGGTCTGAGCCGTGCGGGCCGAGCCCTGGGCGGGACAGGGGCCGTCCTGCCACGGTGGGTGCCCATCCTGCTGCGGTGCCCATCCTGCTGCGGTGCCCATCCTGCTGCTGTGCCCATCCTGCTCCAGTGTCCATCCTGCCTCACTGCCCACCCTGCTCCAGTGCCCACCCTGCTGCTGTACCCGTCCTGCTGCGGTGCCCCTCCTGCTGTGCCCACCCTGCCCCACTGCCCACCCCGCTCCTGTGCCCACCCTGCCCCACTGCTCACCCTGCTGCTGTGCCCATCCTGCTCCAGTGTCCATCCTGCTGTGCCCACCCTGCCCCAGTGCCCACCCTGCCCCAGTGCCCACCCCGCTCCTGTTCCGTGCCCCGGCAGAGGGTGGTGGCAGCCCGCGGACACGCGGGGAGTGCAGCCGGGGCTGCAGTCGGGCAAGGACATCCCGGCTGAGGACGGGGCTGCCCGGCACTGGCCGTGCCCGTGTCCCGCACAGGGAGGCAGCAGCTGCTGGCAGCGGCCGGGAAGCCTCGCTGTGCCCAGGGACAGCCCTGCCCGGTTTGTCCCCGCAGCAGCACGCTGCCAGGCTGGTGCGGTGCCCGGGCACGGCTCCGTGTGCCCGCAGAGCAGGGAAACAGCAACGGAGGCTCCGGGGATTTGGGAACAACCTCCTTAAAAGCAGATCCTGGAAATGAGCTTGGTGCCAGTCACACCCCGCCAAACACCCAAACCATTCCCTTATCCCACCCCACTCCTACGGGGTTTTGCTTTTAGAAGAAGCAGTGATGCCCCGTGATTTGAAAAGGCAGCCAGGCTCCCTCCTGCTGCCCACCCACTCCTCTCTCCCCTCCCTGCCCCTGGACCAGTTCTGAGCTGTGCCATGCCCGGTGTGCCCCCGTGGAGCCATGGCCAGGGGACTGTGGGCAGCAGGGTCCCAGAAAGACACCCCAAGGTGTCACAGCATGGGCATTGTGCCAGGAGCAGGGGGCCAGGAGGGAGTTTGTGTCCACACAGCACTTGGCATCTTTTCCCTCCAACATAAATCATGGAATTATAGAGTATCCTTTGCTGGAACTCAGCTCAATGAATGAATCCTCATGGAGACTCTGGGAGGGAAGGGAGCATGATTTGTTTTTTTTTTTTTTTTTTCCTCTTTCACAAATGGGAAAATACAACCTGTAGGCTCCAGCAAAGCAAAGAACTCGGAGCAGATTCCTTCCAGTCTTACCTTTCCCACTGTGAGAAGAGCTCAGCATCCTCAGGGCCATGCAGCCAGCTGGGTGTTCCTGCTCCTGCACAGACACCTGAGGAGACCTTCCCTGTTTCAATCCTGCTTTTTCCTGGAAAAGCTCATCAAGTCCCCTTTGCTCACAGAGAAAAAGCTCAGGGCAGTGCAGCACCTTCCTGAGGAGTCACAGCACCTTCCTGAGGAGTCACAGCACCCTGTGGCACCGGGGTCTTGTCCTGGGGGATGGTGACAGCTCCACTGCCTGCTCCTCTCCCCTGGGAACAGGGAGGAGCTGCTGCCTGGGTTTGGGAGGCTCCCAGGGCTACACAGAGCATTGAGATCTCAGCAAAGCAGGGAAAATGTGCAGCTCCAGCTCAGGACTTGGTCGTTGCCCTGATGGGGTTCAGGGAAGATGTTCAAGAGCAGCAAGGGATGTTCCTCCTCCTGAGTGACCTTTCTGCCTTCCCTGAAGAGCTCCAGGCACAGAAGTGTGTTCTGTGCCTGTCTCTGCTCAGCATGTCCGGCCTGGCTGGGGTTTGTGAGCAGCTCAAGTGCAGGCTGGGCGAGTTTGGCCCTGCAGCTCTTTCCTTCCTGGACAGCTGCTTGCTCTGCTTTTGTCACTTGCTCCCCTCCTGCCACTTGCTTTTTTTAGGATGCCTGAATTGAGTTTGAATTCCAAACTGTTCCATGAGAGCTCCTGCATTCCACTTGTTGTGGAGACAGTTTCCTCAGTGCAATCCTGGGCAGACACACGAGGCTGCAGGAGACCTGCCTGGGAGGTGCCAAGAGCTGAGCTGGGTGTTCCCATCGTGGTCGTTTCAACCACTGAAGCTTGAGGCCCACTCTGGACCTCATTCCCACTGTGAAATGAACCTCAGCACTTCAAAACTGCAGTCTTAGAAGTCCCTCATGGGCTGGGACCCACAGGCATTTGGGGACAGACAGAAAACCCACCAGCCCCACTCTGACATGACTGGAAGATGTGACAGAGCTCGCAGAGCTCCAGGCTGACGTTTGTTTTCCAGTCCAAAGCCTTTGGCACAGTCCCAGTCTCTATTTCCAGCTTGGCTGGGCACCATCAGAAGGGTCAGAGTGTGGCTGCTCATTGAGAAAATCCCAATTCTCCCTGGGCTCAGCAGCTTGGCTGACAACACTGAAATCCCAGGAAGGTGGGATGCCCTGGGAAAAGCCAGAGGCAGCTCACAGGGAGACACAGCAGGCTTTGTGCAACCAGCTCGTGGCATCTCCCCCTGCCCTGCTGCAGCTGCTCCCTGCTGAAGGGTCCCTGCCCTGGGAGGTGCCCTGTGGAGCCACCACTTTGTCTGCAGAGGAGACAGAGGCTGCTGGGTGCCGGGGTGTTGGGAGCAGGGATGCAGAGGGGGAGGTTGAATGGTCTGGAGAAGTGTCCCTGAGGGGCTGCAAAGTCCCCTGGGGACTCACTGCACATCTGCTGAGCCCTGAGAGGTATTTTGGGGTACAGAGGCTCCATCTCCAGAGCAAGAGGTTCAAACACTTGGGTATACATGAGGCTTTGGAGCCTGAACACATGGGAAATTCCCTGTCCTCTGTGTGCCCCAGTTTCCCCACCATTAAAAGAGGCCATCAGTGCATCCTCCTGCATGACTGGAGATCTCAGGATGGGCTTCTAAACCCAGACACGTTGTGCCTTTCCCCCTGTGCCACCTCCTTCCCGGTGTGATGGGGCCAGGATGGGACACTGGGCTCGGGTCACTCGATGACAGCCTGGCCCAGCAGCACAGAAGGGCTGCACAGGTGCCCGTGCTGGCACAGCCTCGGAGCTCTCTCAGCCCCTGGAGCAGGGCTGCAGCACACAGGACACACAGCCTCCTCTCCTGGCTTTCTTCAAAGCTCCTGCTCCCCTCGCCTGGCCCCGGAACTGAGTGAGGCTGTGGCTCAGGGAGGTGAGGGATGGAGCTGCAGCGCCAGATGTGCTGTCTGTGTACAAGCTGTCCGGCACATCTGGCTCAGGGCAGCAGCAAAGGGCCCTGATCCGCTGCTCTGAGGGTTTCACCCTCGTCCCCAGCTCCTGGGAGAGACAATATCCCTCAGGAGAACCCTTGGCAAGCAGGAGGGGGCTGGGAGAGGGATGCTCCCCTCAGCCTCCAGCGCTGGCACAGCTCCAGCACCAGTGAGTTCTCCAAACTGGAGCTCTGGGAACAGGGTCCAAGCCCCAGGGCAGGGTCACACCTGGCATGGGAATGAGGTGGAGATATGGGATGGATCCTGAGCCTCTGTGAGGATTCTCCACACCACCCCGGAGGAGGAGTTTTGGGATGGCTTTGCCTCCTGCCTCGGGGGGATGTGATGCTCTGTGCACCCCCATCCACCCAGTGCATGCAAAGGTGCTGAGCCCCGTGCAGGAAACGCAGGGAGAAAACGATTTCCATGGAAAGCCTGGGAAAACCACGGGGGAACAGCCCCTTTGGTGGCTGCTGCGGGTTTATCCCCGAGGCAGGAAGGTCATTCAGTGAGCGCACTGGGTCCCTCTGAGGATCTGCCCATCCTGGTCCCCCCTCGCCATCTCTCCAGCCCCCTCCCCTCCTCGCCCGGCTCTCCCCGCCGGCAGAGCCCCGGCTGAGGGCTGCCCGTGATTTATTTCGGAACATTTCTTGCCTGTTGAAAGCCTGACCTCAGATATGGAGAGACGACGTGGGGAAGATGTACGAGTGTCTCTCCGCGAAAGTGCATCAGAGAAATTGAGCGTGAGCTGCCATCAATCTGCCCGGGAGCCGCGGCCCCGCGCAACAGCGAGGGACGGGAGGGACCCGCGAAGGTCACCCGGGAGCTGACTCAGCCTCCCCGCTCCTGCCATCCATCACACCCGCCGGGGAAGCGGCAGCGAGCAGCGGCTGCAGGCAATCTCCGCCTCATCCCCATCCATCCCCTCTGCGGCTTCATCCAGCAGCGGGAACAGGCGCAAATGTCACGGGGGGCGCGGGCACGGTGACCTTTCGGTGGCCCAACAAGCCCTGACAGGCTCTGTCCGAGGGGACAGCCCTGGCCCCAGCCTGGGCTCCTGCCCTGATGGCCCGTGGGCTGGGACAGGGACAGGATGGACAGAACACAGGGACAGATGGACGGAACACAGGGACGGGATGGACGGAACACAGGGATGGGATGGACGGAACACAGGGACGGGATGGACGGAACACAGGGACGGGATGGGACAAGGACAGGATGGACGGAACACAGGGACAGATGGATGGGACACAGGGACGGGATGGACAGAACACAGGGACAGAGGTGACAAGAGGGGTTTTCCCTCTCAGTGGCTCCAGCCGGGGCAGCAGCAGTGTTTGGGGAACCTGGGGAGTCTGCCCTAAATCTGGTGAGGAGCAGAAANGGAACACAGGGACAGATGGACGGGACACAGGGACAGGATGGGACAGGATGGACGGGACACAGGGACGGGATGGATGGGATACGGGGACAGAGGTGACAGGAGGGGTTTTCCCTCTCAGTGGCTCCAGCCGGGGCAGCAGCAGTGTTTGGGGAACCTGGGGAGTCTGCCCTAAATCTGGTGAGGAGCAGAAAGGAGTTCAGCTCCTCCCAGCAGTTCCTAGAGCAGTGAGAATGAACCAAAGAGCCACAGTGCTGCGATTCTGGCCAAAGCTTTCGGCCCCTGCCATGGCAAATCTTCTCTTTGTGAGTTCTTAGACGCTTGAGATAAGACACAGTAAAAATACTTCCGAGTTTCTTCAGTCTCAAAATGTTTATTAAAGCAAAAACAGTGAAAATCTCAGAATTCAGGGTTCCAAAACCACAGAACCACAGAAACACTGAGGCTGGAAAAGACCTCCTAGACCATCAAGTCCAACCTTTGACTGAATCCCCCCCACCCCGGTGCCAACTGAACCACGGCAGTGCCACATCTACACATTTTTTTGCACCCCGGTGCCAACTGAACCACGGCAGTGCCACATCTACACATTTTTTTGGACACATCCAGAGATGGAGAGTGCCCCACTGCCCTGAGCAGCCCATTCCAATGATTAATTCCTCTCTCAGTGAAGAAATTTTCTGTAATATCCAAGCTGAGCCTCCCCTGGCCCAGCCTGAGGCCATTCCCTCTGCTCCTGTCCCTGTTCCCTGGGAGCAGAGCCCGACCCCCCTGGCTGCCCCTCCTGGCAGGAGCTGTGCAGAGCCAGCAGGGCCCCCTGAGCCCCCCAGCTCCCTCAGCCCCTCCTGGGGCTCCAGACCCTTCCCCAGCTCCCTTCCCTTCCCTGGACACTCCAGCCCCTCAGTCTCCTCCCCATCCCGTATCCCAGCTCCCAGCAGGGATCAGCAGAGATCTCAGCACCAGGGGGATGAGGAGCCCAGTCCCTCCTCTGGCCTGGATCCAAGCTGGTGACCTTCAGCTCACAGCAAAGAGCACTTCCAAAGGGTTTTTCTGGTGAAGGACAATTAACACTACGAGATTTCCAGAGCTCCTCAGTGCACACCGCACGTTCTGGAGAGACCTGAGCACGAGTCTGACAGATTTTGATGAGTGTCTTTGGGAATGTTCTGAACAATCCACCTGCAAAATGCGTTTGGTGCCTTCTGCCAGGTGCCTCTGCAGTGCCAGGCACAGGGATGCTTCTGGATCTGGCCTCAGATTACCTTAATAACTTTGCAGATTGGAAGCTGTGAGAGTAATTGATTCTTCACTTCATTAGTTAGACTGAAAAAGGAATTAAGAACTACCGAGGGTATGGCAAACTGGTTGGCCAAAGGCTTGTTGTGCTGTGAACAGGTAAGCTTATTTACCTTTTCTTTTCATCAGATGTGAATGATTTTGAAAAGAAAACATTAGGATTTAAAATGGGGAATCGAGACCTCATTATTTTTCAGAATTTCCTGTTGCTAAATTTATTCAGCTTTTGTGTTACTTTATAGAATTTTGAAAACAGATTCAGTCACAGCAAAATATCTGTTGTTGTTGTTACTATTAATAATAATAATAATAATAATAATAATAAGCTACCAAGCCAAAAGAAGCCTCACACCTGGCCACAGCTGGCTGTTGGTAAAGCCAAGAGGCTCCTGGTTCACACAGGACCTTTGAAAATCGTGACCTTGGGTTTAGTTCTGTGCTCCAAACACTGGTGGGTAACAGCAACTTGACCTAACCCCCAGGACAGGTCAGGGACACGGCCTTGGCCACATCCAGCCCTGAGCCTGGAGCAGTGTCCTGGTGCCAGGGGCTGAGGTTGAGTGGGGGGGAAGTGCCCAAAAAGACACAGAGGAGGACACTGCATTTTCCAGGGGCTTTGCTGGGTGGGACTGAGGAACCTGAGGAGTTCCTGGGTGGAGGAAGGGGCTCTCACACCATGGAGAACACAGAGACAGCTCCAGAGGGGAGACTCAGGCCAGACAGGGGCAGGTCATGCAAAGACACAAGTTGTTCCCACGTCATCTCTGGGAGGTGTGGATACCCCTCCTCAGCTCCTGCTCCCACCTCTGCACGTTTGCTTCCCACAAAACCACCCAAGGAGCAGCCAAGGGCACTTGGTGTGCCCAGCTGGGGCAGAGCAGGCTGAGGGCAGAGCTCAGGGGGGCTGCAGCTCCTCCCGAGGGGCAGCTCCGATCTCTGCTCTGGGACAGGGACAGGACCCAGGGCACGGCTGGAGCTGGGCCAGGGGAGGCTCAGGCTGGAGAGCAGGGAAAGGTTCTTCTTTCCCCAGAGGGTGCTGGGCACTGCCCAAGCTCCCCAGGGAATGGTCCCGGCCCCAAGGCTGCCAGAGCTCCAGGGGCGTTTGGACAGCGCTGCCAGGGATGCCCAGGGTGGGGCTGTTGGGGTGTCTGGGCAGGGACAGGGGTTACATCCATGATCCCTGTGGGTCCCTTCCAGCCCAGAGTGTTCTGTGGTTCTATGTAATTTACTGTGTAATTAATTATTCCTTCGCGCTGCTGCACATCCTCTGTGGTGGAGGGTTCCCCTCCCTCAGCACGGATGTCTCTGTTAGGTTTCAAAGGCACAAATGAAGCTGAATCTCCTCTCTGCAGGCAGTGCAGAGACATCAGGACCTCCAAAAAGCAACTTGGTTCTCCAAGAGACACCGAGAGACGCTCTGGAGGCACCAGCTGAGTCCCACAGGAGGGAAGAGCACTTGGACCCAGCTGAGCTTCCAAGGGTTCTTTGCCAGGCAGAGAATTGCAGAGCAGCCCAACTCTGCTCCGGCTGCCCCGGTGCCATGGCCAGGGCAGGCTGTGCCAGGGGGATCCTCCTGCACCGAGGGGATCCCAGCTCCTCCTGCTCCATCTCCCCCCGAGCTCCGCCGGCTCCCGGGGCTGCCAGGCAGATTGAGCTGTTTGTTTTGCCTTGTCTGTCTCTTTATGCATCCCCAAGTCCCCAGTGGCTCCGACAGCAGCTTCCAACACGGAAGGCATCCTTGTTTTCATATATCTGTTAAATAAAATGTCAGCAGGTGACAACACAGGCACCGGTGGTGCTGCTCCGTAATTTCACAGAGTTAAAATGGGATCAGAGCCTGGCACCACATTTAGATTTAGAACCCAGTTTGGGCTCTGTTTGATAAAGACCCCCATGTGCAGAGACAACCTGTCCATGCCCAGGCTCCCTTGTGCACTGCTTAAATCTGTGTCTGATGAGCTCTGCAGCACCCAGGTGCCCCGGCCTGGCAAAGGTGGGGTGGGTGGGCACAGTCACCTCTGCAGCAGCGGTGTCACCTGTACAGCTGAGCCTGGGAAAGCAGCGGTTGTTGCCCTGACTTTTGCAGTTCTGGATGTTATCATTCTTTTGTAACTGGTTCTCAGACATTCTTTGTAAACATAGCCACGTTATTGTAATGGTATCTATTTATTTACATTCCTTTCTCCTGGGCACAGAAGTTTGATGGACATTTCCTTTGACCAGTGTGATTGAGGGGAGGCTCTTTATCTCCTCCAATCCACGCTGATTTATAAGGCACACATATAATAAAGACGGGCAAGGCCCGACGCACTTGTTCCTTGATCCCAACAGGTGTCTGTCTCCTTCTTTCGTGTGGTTACTGCGACAAGGGGTGACAAACTGGTGGGGATTTTCACCACCACCACAGTTTTCACCACCTCCACCATGGATTTTCTCATGTCCAAAGGCTCATTTTCCCCCTTCACCCACCCCAGTCCTGCTGCTGGCACAAGCCATCACACCCTGCTCTGTCCATCTGAAACCAGTGCAGCACAACCTGCTCCTTTCTCTCAGAGGTTTAAATTTAAAAATGATGCTCACAGAACCACGCAGAACCCGAACTGTTAGCCAAGAACTTTCCCTGAGCTGGCACAGGAGGTGGGAACGTGCTCAGCAGCTGCAGACCTGTTTGCAGGGTCTCATCCAAAGCAGCAGCCCTGTCAATCACAGCCCATGTTTTGGGCAGAGCAGACAGATTTTTCCCCTATCAAAGTGACAGGTACAAAACCCATCCCTGACCTCTGCTCCCCCGAGCTCTGCCTAATGCTCTGGAAGACCCCCCCAGCCAATGGTGGTCTCCAGGTGAGCATTCAATATTGAAATCTTATGTTTTATAGCTGAAATAAAGGAAGATTCTGCTCATTCTGGGTGTGGGGAGCGTTGACACCATCCTCTAGCAACCCTTGCTTTCAGCTGGCGCTGCTCATCACTACTGAATATGAAATTTTAAATACCAAGTTACCATGACCATGAACTTCATTTTTTATTGCAGAGTATTCACAATTCACATCTCTCCTTTTGTTCATTCTGCAGCACATGAGCTGCTGGACTCCTGACTGGTGGTGAGTGAACTGCCCTGAAATCCCCTTTAAAAACAAGCAGAGACAATTCCTTTTTTTTTTTCTTTTTTTCTTTTTTTTTTTTTTTTGGCATTTATCATTACAGCACGGTGGGTTTGTGAAGTATCAATTAGCTGTGTTGATTTTTCCATTCTTTAAACCACCCTGCAACCACAGGAGTGAGGGGCTTAACCCAGCTCTCACCTTCCTGCATCCTCTGCAGTGTTAATTCATTTCCAAACAGGTTATTTGCAGAACATTTCAGCTTGCTGAGCTCAAAGCAAGGAGCTGGGTTGGCTCTGACTCTTTAAAGACTTCCCCATTCTGACCACACTTTCTGCTCTTTCCCCACAGAAAACACGGGTTGTGCCACCCTCGGTGACATCAAAAATTGTGGAATTCTGGTGAAAATAGTGGCAAATGTTTGTCTAAATTCACAGTGTCTGTCACAGGCTGAAGATGTATAAAGAGTTCTCTTTCCCAAGCAGCCCTTCCCAGGATGCTGTTGATGCAGCACGAGCAGAAGAACATTAATCATCAGCCATTTCTCCCCGAAACTCTTCTCTGCGGGTCATGGGAAATGTCCCCCTGCGACACACTCAGTTAATTAATTTGTGTCTATATGCACGAGAATAATTGAGTCTCTGCTCAGTCTCTTCTCTCCATTGGGGCTGAGCAGAGCAATGAACCCACCTGGGCTCTGCTGTGGGCGGGGGGAATTCAGGGAAAGCTCTGGGAGTGTCCAAGGCTTGGAGCCCCCTGGGACAATGGAAAATGTCCCTGCCATGGCAGAGGGTGGAACAGGATGGGCTTTGGGGTCCCTCCCAACCCAAACCATTGCGTGGTTCTGTGGTGATTCCGTATCTCTCGTCCCATCCCACACCAGACCTGTAAGCTCCAGCTCCAGCTCCAGCTCCAGTGTGGATCCTGGACATGACCTCCCAGCTGAGCACCCCAGGTCCCCTGGCAGTGCTTGGCCTGTGCTGCCTGCTTTGCCCTCCTGGGTGAAGTCCACCTGATCTCCCAAGAGCTCATTCTGGATCCAGAGGGATCAGTCCCAGTGCTGTGCTCCCCATCACACCCCTTCCAGGACCCTCTTACCATCCCCAAAATTACAGAATTCAGGCCAGGTTAGCCACAGGCTCCTGTCTGTGTCCACCTCCTTCTTGCATTGTGTGTGACAAACATCTCCCAGAGGCCCATTCCCACGGAAAAACCCATTTCCATGGGAAGAGCAGCTCTGCACAGAGCTGGGGCTGCCCCTCACAGCCTGCTCTGCTCGAGTTCACTGAGCACCATCAAAACCACCCAGTGCTTCATATCCAGCTCTTGCCAAAGAGCAGGGCAAGTCCTGAGTGCCTCCCCTGTTTGACCCTGCCAAGGTGCCTCAGCTGCCCCTCAGCTCCCAGGGCTATCAACCTGACTTTCCCACTTTTTCTTGGCTCACTTTCCTCCTGGCTCTGTGGCCCAGCTCCACAGAGGTCACATTCCTGCCCACCCTGATTTGTGCCCCATAGCACGACCCTTTAAGCAGCACAACACTCATGCACTGACACACAGGGGTGAGCTTGGACGCTTCTCTTCCTCCTTTCCTGAGTCCCTCAGGAATTCCCACAAAGGAGATGAACAGAGCAAAGCACTTCAGGGACCTTTCAATGTGCAAATACGACAAAAGGAAGTGACTGCTTTGCTCTGCTCTGCCCTAAAACAAGTTTGCATGGCAAGAGAAGAAATGCTGTGGTGGGTTTGGGAGCTGCCACGGTGGGGAAAGCTGCAGAGCTGTGCCTGCCTCCCCAGCGCGGGTGTTTGCAGAGCTGTCACTGCAGTGCAGCCCCCAGCCCCGCTGCTGGGAGCAGACAGGGGCTTTGTGCATCCAGCCCGTCGAGCTGTCACCGCGGCAGAGTGACAGACACTTTACAAGCTGCCAGGCAGACAGGGCTCAGCACCCTGTCTCCCGAGCCGAGCTGGGGGCAGAGCAGGCGGGAGGATGAGCTCAGCTTAGGCTGGAGCTGAAACCAGGCCAGGAATTACAGACACAGCCCAGCTGCCCTCTGCTCACAGCGCTCACCACGGGCCCAGGATGCTCCAGAACTGCTGCTCCAGCAGAACAGCCCTTCCCCAGCCCAGCCATCCATCACTCCCACAGCCTCTGGTGGGAAACGTGGCTGTAGCTGCTCTGACTGTCCCTGGCCTCCCCAGGTGGCCGTGGCTGCCTGTGACGGGTCAAGGAGGCTCAGCTGGTTGGGCAATGCTGCGCTTTGCACCTGCGGAGATATTTCAAAGGCAGCACCACAAAATCAGGGTGTGAAAGGAGAGAAAACCTCCTGCTTTGAACCTCCTGGAGTTGCTCATCCTTTGGAAAGGAAAACAGAACATGAAAACACTTCAAAGAAGCCCCTCCACCAGCCAAAGAGGAGCTGGTGTGGAGCTGCAGTGGGAACTCAGGCATCCCCGGACGTGCGAGTTCCTGAGCGTGTCCCTACATCGCAGCCCCTGTGGGAATCACACACTGTGCTGCATAACAAAGCACAGGGCAGCTCTGCACGGTCACCTCTGCACCGTGTGGGATGTGCTCAGCATTGCAGCTCCAGCCCTACCCCTTGAACCATATCGGAGTGCAGCTGCACTGCGGGGCGAGGAGGAAATTCATTAAAATCCGTCCCTCTGGAGGAATGGCACTGATATTAAGGGTGTATCAATAATGATTCACTGGGCCATGATGGCACTGAAATTGCAGTGATAAAGGGTGACAAAATATTGTAAGAGATGTGCATTGAGGTTGTGGAGCAAATTATCTGATGTGAGAAGCAACATGTGATGATGTGCAGGGAACCAGCTGCTGCCCACGGTTAAGGTGAGAGAAAGACACAGGGAACACACGGTGCTGGTGAAACAAGGATTTGAGCTGGGGAATGCTCCCTCGGGATGGGGACTGACCGTCCTGGGGGAGGAGCCCTTGCTCTGGCTGTGTCCCCAGACCTCCCTGCAATCCATGCAATTAGTCACTGATGGCTGGTGATGAAGAGCAGTGCTCCTCCCCTCCTAACGCCCTGATGTGGAGGCATTTACCACCCAAAGCTCTTCCCCGGGGACATCCCTGAGTGTCAACAGCTGGGCTTTGGGCTCCCCCTGCCACTCACAGGCCCCAGGACAGGACAGGCAAACCCCACTGACAGCTCTGCCTGTGCCAGAGCCCACAAAGCCTGGCTGGAGGCTGAGGAGCTGCCCAGCTGTGTGTGGTGGGACTGGGGGCAGCAGGAGGAGCCAGTCCAGGTCTCCACATCCTCCTCACACACTCTCCCTCACCTTCCTCCAGGCTGGGACACCTCGGTCCCACTTCAGGACAGGAGGAGCCCTGAGGCAGCTCTGGCAGCAGCAGAACAGCAGTGCAGATATGGCTCTCTGGTTCTAGGGGATCCCCTGCCCCTCAAGCTCTCCCCATCCCAGCAAACCCCCATTCCCAGCCTCCTGGTGCCTGCTGTCATTACCTGCTGCCATCCCTGAGCCTTTCCCTTGGTGCTCGCTGGGGATTGATGGGGCTTAGGATTGCAAGCAGTAAAAACATGCTGCAGAAACTGCAGAGCATAAAAGCCGCCCCATAAACAGCAAAGGCTTCTTCTTTTCCTGCCTGTAACCTGTGAAACATCCAGTAAATCCCAGCCTGTGCTCCCAATGCGGCATGGAGACCTAATCCAAAAAGCCCAGGAATATCCTGTGATTAGGTGGATGTTGTGAGTCATGGTTTTAGCAAGGCCCGGTGGAAGCTTGTCTCAAACATGTGATTTGACTGGGGACATCTCCTGCACTCCAAACCAACCCACCTGTCCATAAGTGTTTGCTGTGCCTCTCCCCAGGCGTTCAGGGAACGTGCTGATGTTCCCGTCAGGCTGAACGTGTTCCCTGCATCCAGAGGGGGAATGGGGAAGGAGAGAGCGGTGGGAGCCACGCTGCTCTCCTGCTTTCTCCTTCCCTAATGGACTCGATAATCGACTGGCAGTGGGAGTGAAAGTGCTCTGGCCAGGCAGTGCACAGAGCAGCTGATCCCCTGCCAGGACCTGTGCTGGGGGAAGGAGGCAGCCCCAAGAGCCAGGGCTGGAGGAGGGAGCATCCCTGAGCAGTGGGAGAGCTGGGGGTACGATTGCTAAGGGGGCACTTCATCCTCTGCCTCTCCTGCCCCTGGAAAAGAAGTGCCTGGGGTTTTGCTGAAATTCCTGCCTTGCTGATCCCGGCTCACCTGGCCAGTCCCACCCCACCAGTGCCAAGCCAGCAGTGCCTTGTGGAGCTCCAGGGAGGGTGGGCGATGCCAGGGTGTGCTGCCAGCCTGCAGCACACAGCTCCGAACAGAGGGAGCTGCTCAGGCTGTGGAGAACTAGATGATCCTTGGACACAGCAGCCATGGAGAGCAACCTCTGAACTGAGGGGCCATGCCCCCTAGGCCCTGATCCCCCTTACATAAAGCCTCTGCTGAGGTCACTGCTGTCCCCAGCTCCTCCGTGGTGGCTCCTGGAGGGCCTCAGTGACATGATTATCCCTCCTTAGCAGAGCATTTCCAAAGCCCAAGGAGGGCTTTGCTCACTAATCTGGCATTCAGTGCAGATAATAGGCTTTGAGGCGAAGCCCTCCTGCAGTCTATTTTAAGGTGGTTTTGCAGCTTGTTGCCTGTCACAGCCAGAGCCGTGCTGTGACAGCACTCCTGGGACCCTCTGCCACGTCACGGTCACTCTCACCTGCTGTTCCCTGCCAGACAAGCTCCTGCCCTGCCCATGTGCCACCCCCGGCCCCTGCACCCTGCCGTGCTCCTGTCCTCCCCTTGCCAAAAGCTTTAGGGGTGTCTCCTTCCTCTGGGTCTCCTCAGGAAGGGGATGGAGGTGGAAGGGGCATCCCCCAGCCCCGGAGCCGGGCTGGAGTGAGGGGTTTGCCCAGTAAGGACTTTGCCCAGTGGGGACTTTGCCCAGTGTCCTTGTCCACAAGGGATCATCCTGGCAGGGGTGCCCTGTCCAGCCCTGTGAGGTGGCCTGAGCCAAGGGGCTCCACGCTTCTGGCCAGGAGTTTCCTCAGTTTAGGGCAGTAGCTGAAGGGGAGGCCCCCTCCAGACACAGCTGGGGACACACTGTGCCCCTGCCCCAGGGCAGCACCTGCACAAGGATGCAGGGAAGCTCAGCCAGTCTCACTGGCATCCAGACATCCTCGGGATGTGGGCACCCTCCTCTCTCCTATGGTGCTCTCCAGTCTTTTCCTGTCCCTCTTTCTGTCCTCCACTTCCCCCCCTTGATTTTCAGGCTCACCTCACACTTCATGTCCCCACACACAGCTGGAGAAAGGCCACAGCCAGGGGACATGTCCGGGTGGGTGCTGTGCCCCCCACCTCCCCCAGCTCCCCCAGCTCTCCCAGCTCCCCCGGCTCCCCCAGCTCCCGTCTCTGGGCACTGCAGGATCGTGATTGCCTCACCTGCCCCAGCAGAGCCAAGGCGTTTGCAGCTCCGTGCAGGAGCCTGGGGCCAGCTTGGCACCAGCAAGGGTGACAAATCCTCTTTTTCAGCTGGGATCCAGGCAGGAATGCATCAGGAGGATGCCTCCTGCCAGCCTCCCCGTGAGGGACAGTCTCCCCCTT
>VZRZ01000393.1:515594-530219 GCA_013398175.1 Climacteris rufus
GGACATGAGCCACCTGTAATGGCTTCACAGGCTGTTGGGGCCCTTTGCAGGCACCCACGGATACCAGGGATGGGGATGGGGATGGGGATGGGGATGGGGATGGGGATGGGGATGGGGTGCTGCCCCTTCCTTGAGGCTCATAGTTTAGGGATCTCCTTGTGACACTCTCCAGCCTTTTTCTGCTCCTGTCTCCCCTTCCACAGCTCCCCGTTCCCCCACCCTGCCATTCAGGCTCACACCGTGTCTCAGGTCACAGCTCAGCTGGAGAAAGGCCAAAGCCAGGGGACATCTCCAGGGTGGGATCTGTGTGCCCTGAGCTCCCCAGCTCCCACAGCTCTCAGCTCCACGGACAAGGCAGGAGGCCCCACAGGCTGGGAGAGCAGCAGCAGCTCAGGCACCGGCACTGGAGCTGGGCAGGCAGGGAGGGCTGGGCTGGCAGAGCTCGGGGAGTCTCCAGGGCTCTGTGGTCCAGCCCGGCACGCACTGGCAGAGCTGCCAGGATTTGTGGACTGGAATAGCATGAAATGATGCTGAAAATCCGGGTTAATCTGAACCGGCTCCAGAGGCCAGTTCTCCGAGAGCCGCCTCTTTATCTGCAGTGTGAATCTAAATCCACAGCAGGCTTAGCTTGGGTCTTGGCAGCTTTACGTCGGCTCTGATTAGTTCACATCACCTTCTTTACAGCTTCCTGACCCTCTGCTGGGGAGCCTGCCTCCAGATTTTTAATATTTTATATTTACACAACAGTGTCACAGTCCTCAGGAGTCCCCAGGGCAGCTTCCAGAAATATTCCCTGAGCTCCAGCCTCCCTGTGAACCACATCTGGGAGGTGTTGTCCAGCATCCTCTGAGAGCCAGCAGGTCACACAGGGTGGGAGACCGCCCTGCACCCCTGAACCCAGGCCTAAATCCCACCCAGCCATGTGGAGCTGGCACCAGGAGGGCTGATGTGTGAGGGGTGGTGCCCTGAGTGGGGATCAAGCAACTGAAGCACTTCCCAGGGGACTGGCAGCACTGGGAATATGGGTGTACCCTGACAAGGCAAGTGTGATAATGGGAAGGCATTTGGGACATTGGCCTCTGACCAGGACATCCTAGAAAGTGAGGATTGTGGCTGTGACCCTCCACTGGAGATTCTGGAGGAGAAGAGACCCCAGACAGACAGTGGGAGGAGCAGGAGCCCAGCCAGGTGTGGGAGGCCCAGGGATTCTGCTCTTGGTGGGCAAAGTCCCCCACGGGTTGGGAGCCAGGCAGGGGCTTCTCCAAGATTTGGGGTGAAGGGCTGGCACCTCAGGCAGCTGGGAGAGGTGCAAGTGGCAGTAATACCCATCAGCATCATGTTATTAATGAGGAGGAAGATGGGGGCAGCAATAGGATGAGTGGCACCTTCCTGACAAACGGGAATTTTGGGTGGTGATTCCTGTTTTTCAGCTCTCCAGAGCCTCTGCTCATCCTTCTGTGTCCTGGCACACCAAGCTGGAGTGCTGTTTGCACACATGAATATGACGCTGAATGGAGCTGGACCAGGGATGCCCAGGGAGCTCTTGGGTTAAACTCAGAGGACAAGAGAAGGAAAACCACCCCTGTCCCTGGACAGACGAGTTCAGTCACTCCAAGGAGCAACCACTACATCTCCAAAGAAGGAGAGACCACAAGGCTGCTGCCCTGGGCTGCTGAGGCCCCAGGTCAGGAGTCCTGTGGTCTCTTTAGAGCATTTCTGCCCTGAGGAGATGCTCCTCCAGAGAGCAGGGGCCAGAGATGGGAACAGGCAGCTGGGAAGCAGAGCAGCCCTCTGTCCTCATGCCCAGGTTTGAGCAGCTCCTTTCTGGAGCAGATTCCCAGTCTCTGGCTGGGCTTCACCTGGGATTGATGCAAAAATGGACACGCTGGGCATGGAGACTGCAGCACATGGCTGAGTCTGTGGTCAGGGAGGGCAGCACGGAGTCAGGCAGGACTTTCCTGTGGGAGCAGATACCCTTGGCAGTGCTGCCAGCCCAACCCTCCCCTTCTGCCCCCTCTTCTACCTTCTCCTTGGCTGTACCCGCTTGGCACCAAGGCTGGCAGGGACAGAGGTGTTACCAGAGGGCCCTACAGCCTGTGCTGATGGCAGAGGTGGGTGCAGGAACAGGGTCACGTGAGAACAGAGCCCTTGCAAAGAGCCAGGGACCTTCCTCTAGCATGAAAACTCTTCCTCCTTACCCATTTCATAGAACCCCAGAATGGTTTGGGTTGGAAGGGACCTTAAACATCATCCAGTGCCACCCCTGCCATGGCAGGGACACCTCCCACTGTCCCAGGTGCTCCCAGCCCCGGCCAGCCTGGCCTTGGGCACTGCCAGGGATCCAGGGGCAGCCACAGCTTCTCTGGGCACCCTGTGCCAGGGCCTGCCCACCCTCCCAGGGAACAATTCCTGCCCAATATCTACTCTTCTGCAGCTTCTCTGCCCTCCACTATGAGTTACCCTTATGGCTCCAGGTGCCTGGCACAGGGATCTGAGGAACCCTTTGCTCAGGGACACCAAGTGTCACACAGCTGGTGAGGTCTGTCCCCCTGTGCCACCCCAACACCCACAGGTTAGTCTCTGATTTCTCGGTACATGGTGGCAGCGATCACCTCCTCCAGTCTTTGCCCCAGCCTTGGATGAGTCCATCTTTTATTCCAGCAGCAAATGCCAGGGACCTGGAATTGCTGGTGATGTCAGCGAGGCTGGGCACACAGAAGAGCATCAATGGCCCTGCCTGCAGGTGGGCCACAGCCCTGGTGTGCAGCTGGAGTGAAAACAGACACAGGCAGACGTGGGCTGACATATCCCCCGTCCAGACACAGCAGGACACTTGTTGGGGCCGAAACACCCACGGCCATAAAGCCAAGAGGATGTGTCCCCAGGGAAAGGCATCACTGTGACACACAGGGACACACAGAGGGCTGTGCCCACAACTGCCAGGGCTTTCAGTGGGATTGTTAAAATCACCAGACTGCAGTGACCAAAACCCTGTGACAACCAGAAGCATCCCACTGCCAGGGAGGAGCTGCAAACCCATCTGCCTCCTTCTTGCACTCCCTGCTCCGCTTCTGAGCCACCAGCACCCCACTGGACCCCAGGGCTGCTGGGATTTCCTACATCCCAGGAGGAGAGTGAGGGGCAAGAGAGTTTGTGGGGCAGGGAGGCCTGGCAAGAGGGGGATTTGCTGAAGACCCTGAGCTGTGATCCCAGGTGGGTCATTCAAGCCAAGCTGAAGTGGTGAGTGCAGACATTCCCACTCTGGGATCCTCTGGCAGAACCCTGGGGTCAGTGGAAGGAGGAGGGATGTTCCCAATGGACACTGCCTGGTTTGGCAAGGAACCAGAGGAAAAAGAAGAGAGGGGTGGTGCACAGGAGGCTTCACCAGAGAGCACAGCAGGGCACTGACAGTTCAGGCTGCCATGGATAGCCAGGAGCCCCTTACAGAGATGAGCAGAGGTGCTCAGGAGGGTCTGAAGGCTTGCACCAGATGCCAGCAGGGCCAGGATGGAGCCAAAAAGCAGAGACTGTGTCAGCTGCTGGGATAGAAAGTGTAAATCCCTGGATGTTGGCTGAGAAAAGCTAACATTGCTGCCCTGAATTATTTCTGCTCTCTTCACTCAGTCCCCAGCTGGCTGTGCTGGGCCATCCCTGCTGTAGCAGAGGCTCATAATGTGCTGTAATTAAGTGGGCACAAGTCTAATCAGTCTGCAGAGAGACTTGGACAAAGGCACTGCTAATCCCTGGTATCCCCCTGCAGCAGGGCCAGGCGATGTGTTCAATCACAGCACGGCCCCAGCCAGGCTCAGGTTGTCGCATGGGGACTTTTTCTGTTGCAGGCTGAACTGCTGCAGCTGAAAATGGCTTTGTCTGAGCAGCCCCTGAGCTGGAGAGGAGCAGCAGCCAGCACCTCCTGCAGAGCCCAGCAGCAGGCAGGGGGATGCAGCTCTGGCCTTGGCCCAAGGACCTGAGACGAGGAACATCCTCAGGAGAGCAGGACAACAGCATCCCCAAGGAGTGAACGTGCAGCCCCCAGGAGTGCCAGCACTGCTCTTCCCAGGGAGAGCCAGGCTGGTGAATTCCTGGTCCAAGTTCATCGGGAAGGGTGCTGTGAGCACCTGTACCTGTGTGTTACAGCTGAAAGGGTTCCTGAGCGCTCTCGTTCTCCCAGTGAGGTCACAGAGTCACAGAGTCACAGAGTCACAGAGTCACAGAATGATTTCAGTTGTGAGGGACCTTGAAGCCCATTTTCCACGGGCAGGGACACCTCTCAATGTCCCAGGCTGCTCCAAGCCCCGTCCAACCTGGCCTTGGGCACTTCCAGGGATCCAGGGGCAGCCACAGCTTCTCTGGGCACCCTGTGCCAGGGCCTCACCCCGTTCTGAGTAAATTCCCTCCTAATATCCCATCTAACCCTACTCTGTTCCAGTGTGAAGCCATTCCCCCTTGTCCTGTCCCTCCAGGCCTTTGTCAATCATCTCTCTCCACCTTTCTTGTCATCTTCTCCCGGTAGGAAGGCCACAGGTGGGTCACCCCGAAGGCTGTGTTTGGGTCCTGGCTGCTCAAGCAGGGTCACAGCCCAGCAGGGAGTCACTGTCCCACCAGGCAGAGCTCCTGCTGCCTTTCTGCCTGGCAGTGCCTGCAGGAAGGGAAGCTGTTCCTGGGGTGCAGGGCACCCTGAAGGCCCCCTGGCCACTGCCCCTTCCCAGCCCAGCAGAGCCAGGGCAGCAGAGGGGTTAAGAGAGTCTGAGTTCTCCACCATCCATCCATCCTGCAAATCTGACGGCCCCATCTCTTCAACGGGCCCAGATTGATTTCTTGACTGGGAGCAATGAGCAGCTTCACATGAAAAATGAGGTTTTGCGCCGTCAATAGAAGTTCTAATTACAACTTAAATCCAGGACATTCTTTACAGCGCACTCCAGATTTACAGCGGTTGCAGGTGGGCGGGCAGCCCGTTCTAATTAAAAGCAGCACACACTGCAGATGGCTCCAGACAGCCCCTTCCCCGCTCCCAGCCCTGCAAGGGCACAGGAGCCGCTGGCACCGCGCGAGGGAGGCACGGGCACCCCGCGGGCAGCGCCTGTGCACAGCAGTGGGGCCAGGATGGAAAGCTCCAGGGCCTCCTTTCTTCCCTCTGCTGTTCCTGAGGAGGCTGCCCACAGGGGATCAGCCCGGGCAGGACAGCCCCAGTGCCCAGCACCGTCCCCCTGGGCACACCCCGGTTCTCCATCCTGCAAAGGGTCTGACTGGGGCACACGGAGCCAGGGAATCACAGAACACCCTGAGCCGGGAGGGATCCACAGGATCAGCCAGTCCAACCCCTGGCCCTGCACAGACACCCCAACAACCCCACCCTGTGCATCCCTGAGAGCGTTGTCCAAACGCTCCTGGGAGCCTTGGGGCCGTGCCCATTCCCTGAGGACATCTCAGGGAGCAGCCTCAGGGCTGGCTGGTGCCCCCAAGGTACCCCCAGGGTGCCAGAGCCCTGTGTGAGGGTGCTCGGTGGGATCTGTCAGCGGGACCTGGGGCAGGGCAGCTCCCAAGGTGGTGGCCAGGGCGTTTCCCAGCTCTGCTGCCAAGGCACTCTGAGGCTTTGCACAGACTGTGCCCCCCTGTGCCTCAGTTTCTCCACACCTGAATTAGGAGAAATGCCTCTGTCAGCAGGGCTGGGGGACCAGAGGGCTTTAGGAAGGCAGGGAGGAAGTGACCAGGCATGACTGGGGAGCTCTGGCAGAGGGAGGTGACATTCCTTGAGCCTGGATGTCTCCCATGTCTGCCCAGAGAGGTGCTGCTGGGGGATTGCTCTCCCCTGGGAAAGCCTGTCCTGCACGGTGCTGCTCCACCTCCTCCAGCCCCTGGGCACCGCAGGATCCCTCTGCCAGACCCCACAGCAGCTGCTCCGTGACCCTGAGAGGGCTCAGAGGGGTAGGGCTGCCTGGGAACAAAGGTTTCTGAGAGAGCCCCAAAAGGTGTTGGAGATGGAGGAGGACACAAGCAGAAAATGTTGAGCAGGTTTTTGTCATGTGATGAGAGATCCTGGCTCCTCGGACTGTGCTGTGTGTCCCAGATGAATCCCACTGGGAACCTGGCTGCCCCAGCAGTGGGAGCAGCTCAGCACCTCACAGAGGGCACTGGGATTAGGGAACGAGCCCTTTCTAGTGCATGTCAGGGTGCAGGATGACCAGAGATTGCTGTGCTGGTGGTGGGGTCTCTCAGCTGTGTGGTTGGCAGCCCAAGCACCACCTGGTCTGGTCTGGGCAGTCTGGTCCAGCCTTTAGTGTCTCTCCCAGTGCCCAGTTCATCCCTGCTCCCAGCTCTGCTCCTGGAGTGGAGCAGATCCTCCCAAACCATTCCTTCTTCCTCACAGGATTTGTGGAGCTGAGCTGGGTTACAGTGAGCAGAGAGAGCTCACTGATTTCCCAGGGCTGGAAGTTAAATTACTCCTGCTGTGAGCTGCTGCTTTGGAGAACAGAAAATCCCACCAGAAGGGCTGCTGGAGGTTAGGGTGAGGAAAGTGCAAAGCATCAGGGCTCTCCAGAAATCACCCTTGCCCCAGCTTAGCCTGGAGAGGTGGAGCTGGGTTTGGAGTTCAGAAGGTCAGTGGTGAGATTCATCTCCAGAGCCTTTTCCACGGGGAGCCTGCAGAAGAGAAAGGTGATACTGGGAGCTGCTGTCCAGGGATCCTGCCTGGATCAGAGCCTGGCTGGCAGCAAAGGGCAGGACAGGGGATCTGCCCAGGGATCAGAAGCAGCCTGGGATTGGAGAGCAGAGCTGCTGTGGGATCCTGCAGGAAAAGCCTCCACCAGCCAGGACAGATTTACAGCCAGCAGCAGGGGATGGGAGGAGGTGACCCTGCACGGAGCTGCCAGCTCCAGAGAGGCCACAGCTGCCTGGGAAATGTGAGGAATAGGAACTCTGTGTCAGGATGAGCCAGAAGCTGCCCCCATGACTCAGCCAGTCTGGACCAAAGCTCACCACAAACAGCTGTGGGGCCCAGGGCATCCGGGATGAAGGCAGAACCTCCGGCTCCTTCCTCCCCGGTCGCTGAATTTCCTGATTAGAACAAGATAAAATAGGCTGTGTCATCCAGCCCCTGATGTGGGTGAGCAGCTACCGAGGCCAGATGCGACCAGCCCCATCCTGACACGTCTGCTATGGTTTATCAAAGCTGATGAAATGCCATCAAAGCCCTTCCATGTGGTCCCCGTCACTCCCACGCACATCAGGAGTGTCCTGGTGCATGAACCCATTGGGGTGTGCACAGACCAGGATCTGGGCAGCACTAGACAGACCCCTCAAAGCTGATGTCCCTCAAAACTTCCAGTTATTGCCCTTCAGAGCTAGCAAGGAAAGCAGGAAAAATGGTGGATGGGACTCCCTGGTCCAAAGACATCCGATTCCCGCAGCCCTCAGGGTGGAGGGGCCGTGGGGGCTGCTCAGGCACAGACTTTCAGCCCTCCAGGAGATGATCAGGGATGTCTGGGGGTGAACAGGGTTGTCCTGTGTTGCCCTAGGTTTTAACCATTATATTTTTCAAATTCTGTGTTGTGTGTATGCTTCACAGCCTGTTGGCTGCTGTTCTCTACAGACAGAGCAGGGCCTCTCTGGGCTGCTCTTCAAGGACACTCAGACTGCCCAGGCCCAGCTTCTAAAGGGGGGGAGTGAGCTAAGGGAGCTGGGGGAAATTGCAAAGTTTGAATTGGTGAATTTATGCTGATGTGCAAATGGACCAAACCTATAAAGGTGTGGAGAACTCGTGACTTGTTGTCCATTTTGGGTGATGCCCCTGGGGAGCTTTGTCTGCCCTAAATGTACCTTTGAAGGCCTTTCCAATAAATACCCAGCTTTATTCCCTTACTCCCGACTAGTCTCAGTTTTGGGCTGCCTTTTCAGGCAACACCTGCACGCTGAGGCTGCTCCTTGTGGCCCCAGCGAGACAGGCTCTGGCCAGCTCTGGCCACACCACCTCAGGCTGCTGTCCCTCAAAGGGGCACAGCTGCTCCTTGGGGATTCCAGTGAGATTTCTGCTGGCTGTAAGAGCTGCACCAAAGCCACATCCACAGCCCTGCAAGGCTTCAGCCCCAAAGAGGAGGAGTCAGTGCCTTGGGAGGATTCTGCCTCTGTCCAGGACCCTGAAACAAATCCTTGCCATGTTTGGACTCGGTCTGCCAGGAGAGCCACTGGAGAAGGTCTGGCCCAGGTTTGGTACAGAGGATGCCTGGAGCTCCTCAGAGGAGGCTGGGCCACCTGCAGTTCTGGTGGAGCTGATCCATGTTTTTGGAAAGGTTTCTGTCTTTCTAAACAGGAAGTTTTTCCTGTGCTAACCAACATTTTTGCTTCTGTTGCTCTGCTGTGGAGTGACCCAGGCTGGGATCAGGGGTTGGCTGAGCCCCTTCCCAGGCAGTAACTGTGCCTGTCACAGGGAGCATCCCAGAAATGGCCCTGCAGGAGCCCCTGGCCCAGGAAATCACAGAATCACAGAATGAGTTGGGTTGGAAGGGACCTTAAACATCATCCAGTGCCACCCCTGCCATGGCAGGGACACCTCCCACTGTCCCAGGTGCTCCCAGCCCCGTCCAGCCTGGCCTTGGGCACTGCCAGGGATCCAGGGGCAGCCACAGCTTCTCTGGGCACCCTGTGCCAGGGCCTGCCCACCCTCCCAGGGAACAATTCCTGCCCAATATCCCATCTGACCCTGCCCTCTGGCACTGGGAAGCCATTCCCTGTGTCCTGTCCCTCCAGCCCTTGTCCCCAGTCCCTCTCCAGCTCTTCTGGAGCCCCTTTAGGCCCTGGCAGGGGCTCTGAGCTCTCCCTGGAGCCTTCTCTGCTCCAGGTGAGCCCCCCCAGCTCTCCCAGCCTGGCTCAGAGCAGAGGGGCTCCAGCTCAGTGTCTCCCCTTTGGACTTGCTCCAAAGGTCAACAGGGAAGTGCTGCAAGGGGCTCTTGAACGCGGATTAAGGGACTTTTTGGGGAACCCTGGGCATCCGTCAGACAACAGCACTTGTGAGACTTTGTGGTAAGAGCGAGAGGACACCTCACAGCTGACCAACACATCAGGTGCACTTTGAACCCTGAAGGAAAAATGCAGGGTTTGGAAAAAAAAAACAAACCAAAATCATTGTTCTCATAGATTCCTCGTGCTCCCCCTCTCCCAGCTGAAATCCTCCCCATGCTGGGCTGTGCAGGAGCTGATAAGGAGGCAGGGAAGAGGAGCTGGATTCCTGCACGCAGCAGCCAACGCCTGCGCCTCCCTCCGCCTCTGCTTTTATGTAGTTTGGAGGAGCTCTGAAAGTGCTGGGCACAGACACTTCTGAGGCAGCAGCAACTTTGCACGGCGCGGTTGTTTTATGTCTGAACTGTACATACAGCAGTGAATAGAGCTCATAAAAGATGGATGTATTCTTGTTCTTTTTGCTGGTTTTGATTTATTATTTACTTCACTTTTTTCAACTCTTCCGAAGTGCTGTAAATCATCTAAATCATTTTTCTTCTCTGCTTGGCTAGTTTGGGGGAGCTGAGGCGAGATGATGGTGCCAAACTCCTCGGCAGTGCGGGGTTTGCTGGGGGGTTTTCGGGAAGAGAGGAAAAAAAACAGGAAATTTGAGCTCTTAATGTCTCCGCAAAGTATCTTGGAAAGGCTTAAAGGTCTTCTTCCGTCTGCTCCCGGCGCTTCCAGGGGCTTTGAGGCTCAGCCCGGGCTCAGCCGTGGGAGCACTGCTGGCTCAGGCTTCCTGCCCTCCTCTGTGGGTGGTTCACGAGCAAATCTCAGCCCCGGTGTGGGCAGGGCTGGCAGGGAAGGTTTGCACACCCTGCCCCTGTTGTGGCCAGGAGGGCCCTTTTCCCTGAAAGGGGACATGGAGAGGACCCCGGGTCTGGGATCCCAGGGTTGGGGGACATTTCTGGACACACAGCTGTGCTCCAGGGGAGCAGCTCCCAAGGCTGGCTGTGGAGGTGCAGAGGGTTCTGCTCGGAGCTGGGCAGTGCAGGGAGCTGCTCTCTCGGTTTCAGTTCAGAGCCAACATGTTCCAGCACCTGAGGCTTCTCCAGCCGTGTCTGCTTGGCCTCATTCATGCTCAGGGCAACTGAGCAGGCACTCCAGCATCCAGGAAAAAAAAGGAAAGCCTGTGTCCACAGGTGGAAAGAGGATTTCCAGGGGCACTTGGCACGGTACACTGCTGTGGGAACACCCTTCGTGCTCCCAGCTCAGTGGGCTGTGAGCCCACACCCCTGTGCTGGACTGAACTGTGCAGAAACAGAGGCCAGAGAGCCCTTGAGACTCAGAGCCTTCCTCCCCCAGCACCCCCGTGCTCCTCCCACCGCCCGTCCTGCAGCTCCCAGCACAGCACAGGAGGGAGGGTCCGTTCCCAGTGCCTCTGAGGGGGAATGTGGGTGCCCCCATTAAATCTGGATCATCAGGGATGGGATCTGTGGTGTCCCCTGGGCTCAGGAGACACCCACTGAGCAGGGAGTGAAGACAGCAGTGCAAACCCAGCAGAAGCACAGGGTGGTCCTGTCTGTGGAGAGAAAGGAAGCTCAGAGCAGAGCCCTGGGAGCACCGAGGGGTCCTGCAGGAGCAGTGGACAGGGCAGAGAGGAGAGCAGTGACCTCTCCATCCCTTTCAGCAGAGGCTGTGGGCCAGGGCAGGACCAGAGGGCTCCTCTCACCTCCCCACACTGTCAGCCAGACCCACAGCCAAGAGCACACCAGGCTGCCCGGGGCTCCAAGCGCCGACCCAGCGGCTCTGTCTCCTTCCTGTCACTTTGTGTCTCTTTTTTTCAGGAGGAATTCAGCTGTAGGGAGAGAAAACGAGCGAGCTGCTAATGAAAGGGCAGCTGCTGCTCGGTGTCAGGCGTGTGAGACCCCACTGGGAGCTCAGCTGGGCGCAGTGGGTGGCTGGACACCGTTTATTTTTACATTAGAGCTATTTTCCTCTCACCCTGTCTGCTTTGTGCTCTTTCTTTCTGAGCCTGTTCAGCCCCTGTCAGATGGACATCGATGCAGGATGTGAGCACAAGCCTTCCCAGTACAGGATAATTTTAGGATAAAAACTGATGGGGGAGGGAGGGTCTTGGCTCAGCTCCGCTCACATCAATGGCAGAGCTGTCCTTGGGGTGGCACTACCTGCCCTTGCCTGGGTCCTGCCCACACTGCAGCAAAGAGGGAAGTGTGGAACACAGGGCAGAACCTCCAAATGAAACGCCAGGATTTGCCTGTGAGTTTAGGAATCAGAGAATCACAAGGTTTGGGTTAGAAAGGACCTTAAAGCTCATCTCCTTCCACCCCCTGCCAGGGGCAGGGACACCTCCCACTGTCCCAGGCTGCTCCCAGCCCCGTCCAGCCTGGCCTTGGGCACTGCCAGGGATCCAGGGGCAGCCACAGCTTCTCTGGGAATTCTATTCCACGGCCTCCCCACCCTCCCAGGGAACAATTCCTTCCTAACATCTAATTTAAACCTGCCTCTGTCTGTTTGAAACCATTCCCCTTGTCCCATAATATCCATCCATATTAAAAGTCTCTCTCTCCTGGGTTGGGAGGAGGTTATCAGAGCACAGGGTGCCTGGGCACTGCAGTGGGCAGCTGGGATGTCACCAGCCAAAGCTGTGCTCCAGGACATGTGGCATCAGTCCCAGGTGTGGCAGGGACAGGGTGGCTGCCAACAGGCTCCTCCTCAGGAACTCCTTTTCTATTTTAGAAGCTGCAGTGTCCTTGTGTTTAAAAGGGCCTGCAGTGCAGCCTGGCTGCCCTGGGGAAGGCAGAGGCTCGAGGGCTCTGCAGGGCAATCAGATGTCGATGCTTCCAGAAACAAAACCATCCTGGCAAAAAATCTCTAAGTCACTTCTTTGCCCTGCATTTTCAGTGTCCCGTGGGAATTTCTTCACATTCCCCCTGAAGCTGTGGCTCTCTGCCCCCTCATTCTCAGTGCTGGGGTCAGTGGGACCCAGGGAGCCCAGCCCTCCCCCAGAGCTCCTCTGTGTGAGCAGCCCTGAGCCCAGAGCTGCTGGAGGTGATGCTCCTGTCCCAGCCCAAGCCCAGCCTGTCACCTGGACTCACCTGTGGGGAGCAGGGGGAAGTTCCTCGCTCTCCCCGACTGTGCTGACTGCCTGGTGAGCTGTGCAGGAGGTGTTCTTGGTACAGGTGTGATCCCACAGAGCCAGCTGGGCTCCCACTGCCGCCCCAGGCGCTGGCAGAGCTGGGCACAGCAGCAGCTCTCATTCCCATAAAAATTGGTGCTGAATTAGGAGGCAGGGAGAGCCCAGCCCTGCTCCCAAACAGGGATTAATCACGGGCACAGGGTGCCCTGGATTCATCTCACCTCATTTCAGACATTTAAGGTCTAAATCTGAGTTAGCCCTTCCTGGTTCCCTCCGGGCTGGGCAGGGAGGGGTGGTCACTTCCAGAAGGTCACGTCAGAGCCAATTAGCACTGCAAGGCTAACGAGGTTAGCGCTGGGGGAGCTGGGCTGCTCAGAGGTGGGGAATGTCACCCAGGAGGAGGGCACAGGGTGCAGGGGAAGGGGGCAGAGGGGAGATGAGGAGGAGGAGGAAGCAGTGGTGGAGCTGGGGACCTTGGCCACCATGTGAAGTCCTGTGGCTCTGAGCCCTCTGGATCTCCTGATCCCTGGGGGTGCAGGATCTGACCATGGTGTGACACATCGGAGCTGCCCTGCGTGCCCACGCTGCCCTGGCTGAGTCAGCCTGACAGCACAGGAGTAACAGACTCCAACATCACATTGAAATGCCCATAAATTTGGAAACAGAGCCAGAGCTCTTTAATCTTGGTTCATTTTTTCATTCGTAAGGAGGTAACAAAGGAAACCAAGCACAAGCTCCAGCCATGAATGATGTAGGGAGGGCACATCCACCTCTGGTGGTTTGGGGGTTGCTCTGCCAGCCTGGGGTGTGTGGGGTGAGCACCACTCAGCTGAGGGCTGGGTGTTGGTTATCCCACCAGGGGGTGATGCCCTGTAGGCTCTGAGGAGGTTTTTTCCACAGGAAGGCACAGGGAGGTCCCAGGCTCTGTCCCAGGGCTGTGGCCTCCAGGGTGGCTCTGAGGTCTCAGGCACAACCTCTCTCCTCTTTTCACGGGGTACAAAAGGCAGGGATTTTTCCTCCAGAAAAGGGTGGGTGTCACCCACAGCACACTCCAAAAAAATGGATATTTAACAAATGCTTGCCTTAAGGCAGAGCTCAGAGAGCTCCCTCAGAGCAGGGGAAGGCAGCAAACAAGGGCCCACAGCAAGATAGCTCAGCATGAGCCGTCCCACGAGCACAGCTGGGACCTTGAGACACATGGAATGAGGGAGCCCAGTGTCCCCTGGCTGGTTCTGGGGTCACCATGTCCTGGCTCCAGGCACGGCACAGCTCTGCCGAGGTGGCTGTGCCAGCACCAGGGTGGAGGAGCTGAAGGGGAAAGCTTTTCCACCGTGCTCAGAGCCTGGTGAGAAGGATGGAGGCTCCTGAGCAGCCTGGAGCACCAATTTCACGGAAATCCATTTATCTCTCCTTCCTGCAACCCTCACGACATGAATAAATGATGATTGCAGAAGTGATGAACCTGCCCCTGTTTAGGTGTGAAATGAATGTTTACAGGCATAGAATAAATCAAGTATCCCACGGGCGAGCAGCGGGATATTAAACCAAACACCTTTGTGTGCTTAGCACTCGCTGGGAGAGGCCAAGGGTTTGAAGCCTGGCCAGGCATTTCCATTACACCAGTGTGGCAGTGCCAAGATCGGGGTGCCCGCCCAGCACAGGCTGGAAGATCCCGAAGGATGGAGGGATGAGCAGCTCCGGGATGAGCAGCTTTCCTCCCTCTTCCCCACCTTCCCCCTCTGTCTCCATCCCTACCTCTCTCCCCGCCCAACGCCACAATCTGCAGAGCCTCTAAGAAGTCAGGAATACAATGCAAATTCGTGAAGGATTGGCAAGAAATTGCGTGTGTGCTGGTTGCCTGTCAGCATGCAGAGTACTTCTAATCTTGTCACATAAATAATACGATTATGTAAAATATCAAACAGTTGGAATAAACTTAAAAGCCACAATGTTCTAGTCACAGACTTAATGGGGGGGGGGGAGAGAAAAAAAACAACAAAAAATAAGTGAAATCCCTTTTCAGTCTGCAGCATGAAGGGGAAATGGCTCCTCACCGAAATCAAGTGGAGCCTCCCAGGGGATGAGGAGGCGGGAGCTGGCTGGGGAGACAGAGCTGGACACAGCCCCAGCCTCACCTGGGCAGGGCTGAGGAAGAGGAAGGACTGCAGAGCCGTGGGTGGGAGGAGCCTCCCCCAAGGTCACCGAGGACGTTGGGGACAGTCAGGACAGAGCTGGTGTCCCCTGCTTACTAATTTGCTTTTTCCCACTGAAACCCTCTGCTGTGGCACTGCTGGCCTGGGGCACCCCCTCCAACCATGGGATTGCTCAGCTGAGAACAAAACCCTGATCCAGCAGCACCCCCAGCCAGGTGCCTGCTCTGCACACATCCATCCTTTCCCCTGCACCCATCCATCCTTCCCCCTGACCCCATCCTGCCCCAGCACCCATCCTTCCTTCCCCTGACCCCATCATTCCTTCCTCCAACACCCATCCTTCCTTCCCCCAGCACCCATCCCTCCTTCCCCCTGACC
>VZRZ01000393.1:530637-572462 GCA_013398175.1 Climacteris rufus
CATCCATCCTTCCCCCAGCACCCATCCTTCCTTCCTCCTGCCCTCGTCCTTCCCCCTGCCCCATCCATCCTTCCCCCTGCCCCCAGTCCGTGCCAGCTGCGGGGCCGGGCTCCATGGCAGAGGCTGCTGGCAGGGAGGGCTGAGCTCTGGGAGCACCAGTCCCTGCCAGCCCCTCATCCCTCTGCATCACTGACACGTCCCGTGTTTGTACCGCCCGCAGCAGTGCCGGCTCCGCGGGATGAGAGGAGGCAGCGGCGCCCGGGGACCCGCCGCCAGGGCTTCACTGCTGGCCTCGAGATCAAGAGCAGCATGAAAAGCCAGAGTGCCTTTGTTAGAGATCACTAAAGAGCCCAGACTGACTGAAATGGAAAATGAAATCCTCTCCTCTTCCCCCTCACAGGCTCATGGACAGCACAGACCGTGTGAGCTCGGGCCCCTCGTGGGCACCCACAGGATTTATGGCCGTGATCCCCCAAATCCAGCTGGGAGCTGAAGCCAGAGCAACCTCAGAGCTTCACCCACACCTTCCCCATGGCGTTACCTGGGTCTTCTCCAGGTCCCTGGAACAGGCTCCCCAGGGAATGGTCCCGGCCCCAAGGCTGCCAGAGCTCCAGGGGCGTTTGGACAGCGCTGCCAGGGATGCCCAGGGTGGGGTTGTTGGGGTGTCTGTGCAGGGACAGGGGTGAGGCTGGATGATCCCTGTGGGTCCTTTCCAGCTCAGGATATTCTGGGATTCCATGATCCACATTTCCAGGCCATTCCTTGAGCAGACACAACACAGGCAAGGCAGAGCCTGTCTCTGCTAGGGAAGCACCAGGCTCAGCCACACGGACGAGCTCCTTCCCTGGCCTGCTGTTGGTGGGCTGTGGAGGAGGAATTTTGTGCTGTGGATCATCTGCACAAAAGGAGCAAAGCAGCCATCCACTGCCCCATCCTCAGCGTGGGGCTGAACACTCCAGCCCTGGAAGCAAAGGGCTTCACCCTGACCAGCCAGGCTGGGCTCTGTGCGGAGCAAAGCGATCCCTGGCAGGGTCTGGACTGCAAGTCCCTGCCCTTCCCACCCCTCAGCACCCCCAGCACTCCCCACAGCCTCCAGAGAAGGGGCTGGGATGGGGACAGCCGAGATGAGGCCCTTGGGCAGGGAGGACCATCCCTGTCTGCTGGAGCATCCCTGCCCAGCGGAGGCGCAGCTGCCACGCTGTGGTGCCTCTCCTGTTCTTCCATTCCCTGCTGCCTCTCCCCGCTGTTCACACCAACACTGATCTGCTGCTCCCAGACCCTGACAAGTTTTGGAGACCCCTCACCTTGGGCCAAGCCCCCCTTTTTCCCAGCCCAGCTCTGGAGATGTCTCTGGGGGCACAGCGGGGTCCCAGGCTGTGCCCGGCCGGGCAGGGACACGTGGCCCAGGCTGGTGTGGGGACAGGGCCATGCCCGTGGAGCAGTGCCAGGCTGCAGATGTGTGTCCTGCTCGGGGCAGTGAGTAACTCACACACTGAGCTGCCCCTTCTGCTTAGGAGAGCGGCTTTGACGAGCGGAGCTGCGGGCAGGGCTCCTGCCTCTGCTGCCTGACAGGCGAGAGGGGACACGGGCGCTTCCCTGCCTCTGCCTCCCTCCAGCTCGTCCTCTCTGCTGCCTGACAGGCGAGAGGGGACACGGGCGCTTCCCTGCCTCTGCCTCCCTCCAGCTCGTCCTCTCTGCTGCCTGACAGGCGAGAGGGGACACGGGCGCTTCCCTGCCTCTGCCTCCCTCCAGCTCGTCCTCTCTGGCTGGGGAGACCGTCAAGGCCACTCCATGGAGCTGCTGATTTCATGAAAGAAAGAGTTCCTCTCATCCGGCCATTTTAAAAGAGAGGAGAGAAATTGCTGTCTCTAGGGCTCCCACAAAAATGGGAGCAGACCCCACTTAATGGGCAAAAAATTCCTGGGAAAACCTGCACTGCATCCCCTGTGCTGAGACCTCCACACTGGGGGCCCAGTATCTTTGTGAGTGTGACCAAACCCCGTTTCCAAGCATTTCTGCACCTTGGGCATCCCTATAAAGGACATGTGGGTCCCTGTAAGGGTTGTCTGACCCACTTTTCTGGGCTGGAGCAGGCTGAGACCCTCCAGCTCATTGCAGCACTCAGAGCAATGACCCAGCAGCAGGAGACTGCAGGTCACATCCCCATCAGGCCCCAGAGCTCTGCAGGCCTTGCTCCTGCCTTAATTCCTGGAGGAAAAGCCCTCTTCGTTGCCAGAGAACTGCACCTGATGCCCACGTCTTGCCACGGTTGCCACAGCGCCCGGGGGAGCCTGGCTGGGGAGCAGCTGCCTGCTCCATGTGTGCTTCCCTCCTCCCAGCTCCCCACTCCTGGTCCATGTCCCCAGGCTAGGCACGATGTGGGGCACTAGGAAAAAAAAGCCAGAGCCCTGCCAAGGCAGCAGTGTGGCCTCCACCCCTCCTCACTCTCAGCATCTCTCCTCTACCTTCACCTCCCCTACCCCCAAACCGGCCTGGCAGCCCCACAGTTGGAAGCAAATTCACTGTCCCACGCTCCCCGTGGTCACATCAACCCCCAAGACGCCTTTCCAGACCTCAAAATGACTTTGAATGGCACCTGGCTCTGGGGCTCCTCATCCCCTCCTGTCCCATCCATTTCTGCAGTGCCTGGAACTTCCCGTCCTGTTCTCCCGGAAAGTCCTGCCCTGTTGCAAGAGATGGGAAAGCAACTCCTCCTGCTGCCCCTGAGATTTTCATGTTAAAGTCTGCTGGCCATCACTGGGAAGCTGGGGTTGTTTTCATTCACCTGTGATTGCATCAGCTCTCCCCAGCTCCCTGCAGAGTGACCCACAAACACTGTGCCCTAATGGCCTGCTCAGTGCCCCAAGGCCCATCCCCTGCTCTCTCACAGCTTAACAACACCTGGCTCTGTGCAAATGCTGCTCTATCCCCCAGCCCCTGGCACAGCTTGTTCCCCACCCTGCAGTCACATCCTGCTCTGGGGCAGATGCTCCAAGCTGACCCAGCACAGAAGAGCCCCACTAAACCCAGCCCTGAGCCCCAGGTGAAGCAGCCTCGGGGTCTGGGCAGGAGGGTTCAGCTGCACAGCGAGGCTGAGTCCACCATGGCACAGGGGAGATGGATTTTCTGCTCACAGAATGGGTTGGGTTGGAAGGGATGTTAAGGCTCATCTCATCCCACTGCTGCCCCCAGCCCCGTCCAGCCTGGCCCTGGGCACTGCCAGGAATCCAGGGGCAGCCACAACTTCTCTGGGCACCCTGTGCCAGGGCCTCCCCACGCTCCCAGGGAACAATTCCTGCCCAATATCCCATCTGACCCTGCCCTCTGGCACTGGGAAGCCATTCCCTGTGTCCTGCCCCTCCAGCCCTTGTCCCCAGTCCCTCTCCAGCTCTCCTGGAGCCCCTTTGGGCCCTGGAGGGAGCTCTGAGCTCTCCCTGGAGCCTTTTCCTCTCCAGGTGAGCCCCCCCAGCTCTCCCAGCCTGGCTCCAGAGCACAGATGTTCCGGCCCCGACATTGACTTAGTGGCCTCCTCTGGACTCCCACCCCAAAGCAATGGTTCTGGGACCCTCCCTTCCCTCTCCCAGCAGTGCTTGCTGGTCCCACCCCACAGCTGAGTGCAGCACCAGGACGATGCTGTTAGAGCTCATTAGAAGCTTGGCCACAACCTGGATTTCCCAATTCACTGTTATTTTACAGAATGTGGGAGCACAGAGTATTGTGGTTGTCAGTGACAACTCCTGGGGCTTCCAACACACAAAGAGGGGAAATACCAAGTTTCACCTGATCCCTCTGCATCATCCCTGTGTTTGCAGCTCCTTTCCAGCCTGAAGCCAAGGGCTATAAATCAGAGTAGTTTAAGAATCAGTCTGGCATCCAGCATCGTGGTCTCCCACGAGGAAAGGCTCCCACTCTGCTCTAATTCTTCACCAAAGGCAGGGGCAAGGCCACAGAGTTCCCCCACCTCACCAGGTGAGTCTTTCAGAAGGATGAGGAGGTTTCACCAGCCCTGCCCTGCCCTCAGCTCCAGTGCTGCAACAACGACCAGGGTCTCTTTCCCCACAGCCCAGCATGGCCCATAAGGGAACTCCCAGCCTCTCCAGACCTGAAACCCTTCCCCACCAAAACGGGGTGAGAGGAAAGAGCCCCTGACCATCCCCTGGCTCTCTGTGTGCAGCCAGCCCCTCCTCAGCTCAGCTGAGCACGGACCCAGCACTGGACTCCAGCAGCTCTCCAAGCCCTGAGCTCTTGCTGTTATCCAAACCCAGGAATTTCTCTTTCTGAGCAGGAAAGAGCATCTTCCCATGGCTGCCTCCCCTCACACATTATGAAGAGATACAGCTCGGTAAATCTCATCTTAGCCAAGGGCATCACCCCTTGCCAGTTAGCACTAGATCAAACCCAGGTTTATTCAGCCTCCCACTAATCCCTCTGCAACAAGAACCACCTGCAGTGTGGAGCCCGGGATTTAGCAGGGATCAGCATGCAGGTGTCTCTGATTTGATCATCCCTTTGGAAATGGCTGCGCTCGGCAGCCCAAGCACAGAGCAGCCCGGGCAGGGGGAGTGTGATGGGCAGAGGATGTGTCTGCAGGGGCTGGGAGAGCAGCAGAGTGGGGGCTGATGGTTCCCCCCCACAGACGCTTCTGAGAGGCCAAGAAATGTTGGAAAGACATGGGGGGAAAGAAAGGAAAAAATATCTTATTTTCAAGAATTCTCTGGTACTTAAAAGCTTGAGGCCCGCAGGGGAAGCTAATAAATTTTAAATAGTTTGGAGAGTTGAGACCAGCAGTTTAACTTTGCGCGGCTGCTGAGTTGTTTTCCAAGTGTATTTAATGAAACCCTTCATTATGTTCAGATAATTATGATCTCCTCGATTCTGCTGCTGCTGGAGTTCACCATCTGTGCTCACGGGTACCTGCTCCATCTCGGCGATCGTGGGGCTGGGACACCATTCCCGGGTTTGTGGGCTCAGGGAGCACCCCTGGCCCTCGCCCACCCTGGTGCTGCAGCCACCAGCCCGTGGTTGGATGTGTGGGCAGGAGCACAACCGGCCCTGAGGGCTCCACGTGTCACCCCCAGGGTCCTCGTGGGGTTTGGCTCTTGGTGCTCCCTGGGGTGATGGGGGGGTGAGGGGGGTCTTGTGCTGTCTGGTCCTTTGAGGGGAGCAGAGCCCTGCTGTCCCTCCAGCTCTTTGCTGACCTCCAGAGTGTGTGAGTGTACCCAGGAAGAGGTTTGGGCTGCCCAGGGCAAGCTGCAGTGGCGGGGTTTGCTCTGATAGCTCCAGCTCCCTGCAGTAGCTGCCATCCCGTCCACTGTGGGCTCCCTCCACCCACCCACCCCAGCCCCTCTTCCAGGGGATCCCCCAGCCCGGCATCCCTGCTCCAGGCCCTGTGCCCATCCGCCCTCTCTCCATCCCAGGAGGGAAGCTCCAGTTTCCCAGCCTGGTCCTCGGGGGTGGGTGGCACCGCAGGAGATGCTGGGTCTTGGGACAGCACCTGGGGGGCTTCACCCCCGCTGCCCCACATGGCAGAGCCGATCTGGGGGACACTCCAGCCGGCCCTGCAGACATTCCTGCCCTCCTGCAAAGCCCGGCACTGCTCAGCCAGCTCTCCCTCCGGCAGTGGGAGGCTGACTCACCCCGCCGGGAGCCGGGGCCATCTGCAGAGCGGGGCTCCAGCTCCCACTGACTCAGGTTCAGCCGCCCACCCGAGCCGAGTTTGGAGCCTGCCCTGGCTCCCAGCCCGCTGGGATGGGGTGTTCCACGTTCCACTGGCAGGCAGGGTGGCACAGATGGGGCCGCTGGGGCTGAGCTGCTTGAATTTGGGGTCCCTCACAGGCATAGCCAGGCTGGTGCACAGGTCTGTGGTGCCCGGGGTTCCCTCCGGGGCAGCAGGTCCTGCCCCAGGACCCCGTGTGAGCTGGGGGTGCAGCTGCCATCCCAGGCTGATGTGGGAAGCACCCTGGGTGCTGTGGCTGGCACGGTGTGACCCCAGGAATGGCTCTGACCCAGGGGGTCTGTGGAAGGGTTGGCACTGAGTGGTTCCTGGCTGGTCACGGTGAGCGTGGCACCCTGGGTTGTTCCGTGGGCACTGAAGGGAAAGAGCCCTGGCAGATGGAGCCAGAGGAGAGGCCTGAGCGAGGGGCCTGCAGCCCCGAGGGGGAGGAGGCTGCTGGATGCCCGGTGCTGCTCTCCCCGCCTGCCAACTGGGCACTCTTCCCCCACTCCTAAATGTCAGCGATGATGTTTCCTGCCCAAGTCAGCTCTTCCCCTTGGGGGCTGGCCAGCAGGGTCTGTTTTATACCCACTCCCAACAGCTTGGGTGGCTTGGGACGGGGCTGCTGCTGAGCTGTGCCAAGCTGGCAGCAGGGCCGGGCTCCCCAGCCAGCTCCTCGCCGAGCCCAGCACTTGCCTGGCTCCGGGACTCCTGCTCGCCTCGCTGGGGTTTCCTTCCAGAGTGGATCTGCACAGGCGTGTTAGGAAAACAGCATGCCTGGTTGGAGGGGAAAATCCCCAAAATCTCCCTCCTGCTGCTGTGGCAGAGCAGGGACCTTTCTGCATAGCCTTGGGAACGTCAGCCCCGCTCTCTGTCCTGTCCCTCAGCTGCCTGCACGAGGGATGCTGAGTGTGACACGGATTTCATGTGGGGACGGAGGGGAACAAAATGGGAGCCAAGGAGGGGAATCAGGATCCGATGTTCTCTCTGTCCTCCGGATATTCGAGTTTCAGGCCCAGCTGTCACACCTCAGCCCACGTGGGCATCACCCTGATGCCAGCTGCTCTGGATGAAACCTGTCCCTTCCCTCAGGCAGGGCTGGCACACATCCACTTCCTCCTGGAACCCCTATGAACGGGGGATGGACCAAACCACCCCTGTTTTCCCCTCCTGGGGTGGAAGGCAGGAGTCAAGAAAGAGCCCAGAGCTTCTTCTCCCTGCCTGCAGCGCCCTCAGGGACCTGGGCATCCCTGGCAGCCCAGCAGCTCGAGCAAGTGGTGGGAATGCCTTGGGCTGCAGGGAGAGCTGCTCCCCCCGGAGCGTGTCGTGCCTGGCATGGCAGGGCTCCTGCTGGAGTGCACATAATTGGCACAATCTCCTCTGCAGCACCCGCAGGGTGTGGAATGAACAGCTCCAGCTGACTCCCTGATTGAGGTCTGCAGACATCTGCTCTGCTGCAAGGTGCTGGGGCAGCACCAGGGCGCTTCTCCTCCCGCTTTATCCAGCTGGGAGTTGGCTCTGCCCTGGGATGCTGGCAGCGTGGGCACACGGGGCACACCTGGCAGGAAGGGGGTTTTGGGGACAGCCTGTTGATGGCTGTGGGTGTCAGGCACAGCAGGAACCCAGCAGGGAGTCTGGAAAACGTGACTGAATGGGAGGAGGCATTTGGGATACAGGGATGCTGCACGTGAGCAAAGGGACTGGGGGTGTTTGTGCTCAGGAGATTGTGCACAAAACAGAGGCCTGGACATCAGAGAGGCTCCAGGAGGGGAAAGGAAGGGGTGGTTTGGTCCGTCCCCCAATCTTAGAGGGTTCCAGGAGGAAGTGGATGTGTGCCAGCCCTGCCCCAGGGCAGGGGCAGGAAGAGCAGCTGGCGTCAGGGTGATGCCCACATGGGCTGAGGTGTGACAGCTGGGCCTGAAACTCGGATATCTGGAGGACAGAGAGCACAGTGGATCCTGACATCCTTTCTTGGCTCTCCCTCCGTGCTTCCCAGGTGTGTAACCTCCCTCCCCACACGAAGTCCCAGCCCCTGGCACTACCCCTACGTGGTGTAGGTCACCCCTTCCTCGTCTGGATTGGAAGAGACTTTAAAGACCATCTTGTTCCACTCCCTGCCATGGGAAGGGACATCTTCCACAAGCCTAGGCTGCTCAGAACCCCGTCCATTTTGTCTTCTTTCAACAGGATTCCCATAGTCAGGGTTCCCAGAAGAGGTTCCCACCTCAGGCTGCAGTGTCCTAGTGCTCTGAAATGTGAGGGAGGAGAAGGAGCAGAGAGGCGATGGGGAAAGATGCTCGTAATGTGTAATGATCCTTTAATGCTCTCCCTGGCCCCCTCCCAACACATATGGGAGCTGGATGAGCCAATTAAACCAACACCAATTAAATCAGCATAAATCACATCCCGTAAACCAGAGGTGGGGCTCAGGCAGACACCCCCGCTGTGGAGGATGTCAGAGCTGGCCTGAGGTTGACTCCCTTCCAGTCTGCAGAAAGCCAGACTGTGGAGGCACCATCAGAGGGGAAAGGGATGGGTGGGGACCTCTACCAGAAGTGGGGGTGGCAGGGAGGTGCCAGTCTGGTGGCAGAGGGGATGCCAGAGCTGAGGTTCCAGCTGGGACAGGCATCTCTCTCACTGGAGTCCCTTCACAGGGCCACCTTGAACCCTGGACATGGCATCCTCGTGCCAGTGCATCCTGGGCTGGTCTCCCTTCCCTGGGCTCAGCCCCACAGACATCCTGCTGCTCTGGAAGGCCCCAGAGCTCCGGGTGCTGTGCAGGGTGGGCTCACCCTGGCAGGCTGAGTCCCTTCTGCTTTCATCCCAGCCTGTCCTGAGATACTGGGGTTGCAGCAGCCAGCCAAGGGGGTGGAAAAGTGTGAATTCCCCTTTCCAGCCCTCCCTGCTCTGCTCAGCCTCCTTGGTTTGCTCTCCCTTCAAGCTAGAGCCCAGGGAGGTGCTAAAAAGCCCTAAAAAGGGGCTTTGTTGGATGCTGGGCAAGTGTCCATCCTCACCTTGGCCGGAAGAGCCCCTGTCCTGTTCTCCATGGGGTTCTGTGTCCCTCTGGCTCTCACAGCCAGGCAGCCCAGGGAGCAGGAGGCCTCAGGGAGGCTGCAGAGCAGAGCTGAGTGTCTGTGGCCACCTGGAAGTCAAGAGATCCAACCTGCACGGGAGATGTCTGATGTCAGAGCTGCAAATCCGGGTCTGGGGCTCACAAGTGAAGTGGCAACTCTTGACTTAATCCAGACAACTGTCACTGAGCCACAAAGGAGCAGGGGCTCTAATTAAGTCCCACAGCCCTTTGGGAAGTATCAAGCCAGAAAAACAGTTCACAAGCTCTAGGCAGGGTGATTTTAAACAAATGAGGAAGTGCCTTAGAAACAGCTTAAGATGAAAGCTACCAAATTAAAATCCTTGCAATCAGTATGGAGGCTACTTATGCAACAACCTCCTGAGGAGGAATTGGAATCCCAGAGATAAAACTCCAAACAAATAAAGAGACAGGAGATGAAGGGAAAAGAAATGAAACTTGGTCAAAAAGTGATGTACAGAGGGCTGCTTGAGCTGCCTTTGAAAAGTGGCAGTCGAGCATCACAAAGGGGCAAAACCAATGTCAGCTAAGAGGGCAGGGGGAGGATGAAGAGGATATCCAGCTCTCCAGGACACCTTCCAGCTTCCCTGAGCAAGCAGGAACGTGGCTGTGGGTATGGTCGGGCCCCCTCTGGCATAAGGAGATGGGGCTGAACCCAAATCCCCAAAGACACCTCGGGTTGGGAGAAGAAACTCCCAGCAGAGCATCTCCCCCTCCTTGGAGTGACAGGATGTTGTCCTTGCACTTGAGTTCTTGGCAGGGTTGGCAGCTGGGAGTGCTGGCAGGTCCTGTGGGTGGCCTGGGCAGCTCCAGCGTTAGGGGAGTCCTGAAAATGCACAGCTTTTCCAAGCTTTAGTGCAGAGAACAAAAAACCTGGAAGTCAAGCTCGGGTGCCTGGGACAACAGCCCAGAGTCTGGCACAGTTCTCCTGGGCTGCGGGAGCTGGGAGGGACGGAGCTGGAGAGCAGGGCAGTGGGGGCACACCCAGCACTGCAGGGCCGTGCCCTGGGGCTGAGACCTTGCCCACGTTAAAGGTTGGCACTGCCCCGAGGGCCCTGGTCTCTACTGAGAGGAGACGGTGCTTCCCTGAGGACTCCGCCCCAAGGCGCTTTGGTTGCAGAAGGAGTTGGTTGTACTCTCAGTGGTGTGCAGGGTTTGCATCCTCCAGGCCTGCGAGGATGCTCCTCCTGAGCCCCTCAAAGGCACAGCTGGCCAGGGATGGGCAGCTGGCCCCAGGGAGGTGGCGTGTGCGGGATGGAGTCACACCCAGGACACCAAAGGCAGAGGTGACGGCTCAGGCACCGAGTTTGGCTTTCAAAGGATGCAGGGGCACAGGGATGACACCAGAACTGCCCAAAGTTACAGTGACTTTGTAAGCCCACACCCAGTACCTAAAGGGGCTTACAAGAAAGCTGGAGCCCTTTTCACAAGGGATGGAGTGACAGGGAAAGGGGGAATGGCCTTAAGCTGAAGGAGGGCAGGGTTAGATGGGATATTGGGAAGGAATTGTTCCCTGGGAGGGTGGGGAGGCCCTGGAATAGAATTCCCAGAGAAGCTGTGGCTGCCCCTGGATCCCTGGCAGTGCCCAAGGCCAGGCTGGACGGGGCTGGGAGCACCTGGGACAGTGGGAGGTGTCCCTGCCAGGGCAGGGGGGAATGGGATGGGCTTTAAGATCCTTCCAACCCAACCCATTTCACGCTTCTCTGTGACTCCAGCACTCCCCCTGCCCTGCTCCTGGCCACGCTTTAGCTGCTGCCCTGAGCTCGCCGTGTGCTGCCCGGGGGCACTGCCAGCTGCCCCCTGCCCCGGCAGCAGGCTGGCACGGAGCACACCAGGGCACAGCAGGGCAGGGACAGCACCTGGCACGGGCGTTCGGCAGCTGCCAGGCTGGACACACGGTCGGGATTGTCCTGCGGGCACCACCTGCACCGTGCGGGAGCTGCTGGGAGGCAGCGGCAGGAGAGCAGCCGGGGAACGTGCGGCCCTGGCCGTGCTGGGCAGCGGCTGTGCCATCCTGCATCCCCCGGCTGTGCCAACCTTCATCCCCCGGCTGTGCCATCCTGCATCCCCTGACTGTGCCATCCTGCATCCCCTGGCTGTGCCATCCTGCATCCCGCGGCGGTCCCACCCTGCATCCCCCGGGTCTGGGCGTGGGCAGAGCTCCGCTCCCGGAGCGGGGCAGCGATGGGCACGGGGAGGCAGCGGGGAGGGAGGAGGTGGCGAGGCAGTGACGGGAGCGGGGCTGGCAGCCCGGGCAGGCTCTGCCGGAGCCCCGGTCCCCGCTCCGTGCCCGCAGCAGCGGCGGTGCCCGACCCCGGTCCCCGCTGGGGCAGCGCGGGCTCTGCTTCGCCCTCGCCTCAAACCCGACTGGAACAACCTCAGGAAATCAGAAGGACGAGAGGGGGAGGGCAGGCTAAACTAAGATAAATAAACCCAAACAAAAATAAACCCCAAACCCTCCGTTCTTCTTTGATTCTCCTTTTTTTCTTTTTTTTTTTTGCTTTCCCTTCCAAGCCAAGATTACTAATTGTCTAAGCATCTCAATTTGCTGGTTTCACTTAATCACAGCCACTGCGGAGATTATCAGCCTTCCCCACATGTTCGGTACCTCGTTTCCCGAGCAGGAGCCGCACGGGGAGCGCCCGCAGCAGCGGCTCCCGCTGCCGCTCCCCCCGTCCCTCCGGCGGCGCTGTCAGAGTTTGATTCGCCTCTGAAACCGCCGCGTCTTCCCCCAAAGTTCCCGAGCACGGGGGCCGTGAGGAGCGGCGGGGTGGGGGCTGGGGGCAGCGCTGTCAGCTCCTGGCAGCTCCCAGCCTTTGATTTGCACAAAAGAAAGGAGGGAGGTGGGGGAGGGAACGGAGATGATTTATTCAGCAAGTTCCTAACCGGGTTTTTTTTTCTTTTTTCTTTTTTTTTTTTTCCCCTTCTTCTTCTTCTTTTCCAGAGGCTGTGAAATAACTGAAGCCGACGGAAAGGTGAAGTGCTGGGAGAGATGAAGGAGGCGCGTTTGAAGGCATTTTCTTCCTTTTTGTCACATCTCACTGCAAAGCTTTTAATTCCTGGAGCTCAGTTCCTTCCTGGAAAGTCTGAGCCAGAGGGGGGTGGGCTCGCAGCGGGCGGCAGGGTCCTGTTAGCTGGCACCGGGGCAGGCAGAGGAGGAGGAGGAGGGAGGTCCTGGAGCTCGGGGTGTGTTGGTTGTTCTCTGTCCCATCATCATCTCTTGGTCATCACCTCATTGCCCTGGTGCCCACCCCGGAGCCGGGGGGTCTCTGCTGCAGGTGCTGGGAGCCAGCTCTGCTCTCAGCCCCATCACCACTGCAGTCACAGAATCGCAGAATGAATCATTCAGGCTGGAAAAGACCCCCAAGTTCATCAAGCCCAACTTTAGACCAAATCCCACCGTGTCACTGGACCAGATCACAAAGTGCCACGGCTTTTTGAACACGCCCAGCGCCGGGCCCTCCACCGCTGCCCTGGGCAGCTGTGCCAGGGCTTGACTGCTCTTTCAGTGAAGAAATTTTTCCTAATATCCAACCTGAATTTACCCTGGCACAGCTTGAGGCTGTTTCCTCTTGTCCTGTCACTCATTCCCTTAGGACAGAGCCCGTCCCCCATCTCTGGCTGCCCCTCCTGGCAGGAGCTGTGCAGAGCCAGCAGGGCCCCCTGAGCCTCCTTTGCTCCAGGCTGAGCCCCCCCAGCTCCCTCAGCCCCTCCTGGTTCTCCAGCCCCTTCCCCAGCTCCATTCCCATCTCTGGACTCGCTCCAGCCCCTCAATGTCTGTCTTGTCCTGAGGGGCCCAGAGCTGACCCCAGGGTGGCCATGGCAAGACCCAGGACCTGCCCAGCGATGACTGAGCCAAGCAGAGTCAGCTCTGCCCAGGCAGGAGCATCCATCAGAGCAGGGGGCACAGCCCATCCTGTGGGCACCAGGACAGGCAGAGGGAAGCAGGGCAGGGCACCAGCAGCGTGAGGACCACGACAGGACCCTGGTGACACGTTCTGGGGACCCTGCTTGAGCAGAGGGGTTGGACTTAAGGGTCTCCAGTGGGCCCTTCCAACCTGAGCCAGTCTGTGATTCACTGAATCACAGAATTACAGAATGGTTTGGGTTAGAAAGGACCTTAAAGCTCATCTCATCCCACCCCTGCCATGGACAGGGACACCTCCCACTGTCCCAGGTGCTCCCAGCCCCGTCCAGCCTGGCCTTGGGCACTGCCAGGGATCCAGGGGCAGCCACAGCTTCTCTGGGAATTCTATTCCAGGGCCTCCCCACCCTCCAAGGGGTCCCTCTGTGACCCAAGAGCTGAGGTGGGTCATGTCCTGCACCCCTTCAGAGCTTTAAGGCATCAGCACGTCCTGCTCGGTATAGGAGGGTTAGCAAGAAGAATCAAACAGCATTTACAATGTAAAAAAGTGTTTCAAATCAAATTTTGTTGTTTGCAGGGGAAAAATAGCCTTCTTTTTTCTTTTTTTTTTTTTTTTAAGGAAAAATGGTGATTGGAAACTTGACTTTGTACTCCATTTGTCTGCTTTGGGGGAGCTGCCAGCCAGAGTGCATTTGTCTTTTCTAAAGAACAGAAAGCACAGAACAGCTCCAGGGGCAGGGATACCTGGGGGAAGCACAAGGAAACCACAGGAACAGAGACTCCACACCAGCCAGCACAGCTCCCACTGGGAGCAGAGGGGCCTTTGGAGCCCTGCTCTCCCCATCCACACCAGGGATCCCCACTGGCTTTTCCTGGCTTCACCAGGGAGGCAGTAAAACACAGGGTCCCACTGAGCAGGACTCATGGCTGGGTTAACCAGCTGTCAACACCCAAAAAAAGTCAAATTTCCAATATTTCTGCTCAGTTTAGAAACCAAAAGAGGGTTGTGTTGCAAAGGTCTGATTGTCAACCCAATCCCCTTGGTACTGCACACAGACTCCCTGGAGCTCTGCTGTACCTTGGATCTGAAATCCCCACCCATTTCCTTGGGAATCCTCTGACATGAGCCATAGTTTGCTTTTTTTTTAACTAAAATTACCACAAGTCATTCCCCTTTTTCTCTCCTGGCCCCTTCTCTCTGCATCTCTTCTGCACCACCACCAAAATCATCTGCATGGCTGGGCTTTGGTCCTGCAGGAAGAAGCTCCTTGTGCACGATTCACTGAAGGTTTTTTTAATTTCTTTTTTTATTATTATTATTTCCTATTTGCAAGTTGCTGAGAAGCTGATCCTGATTTCTGCAAATGAATTTGTTATCTGCAAGTGTTCACTGAATAGTTTATGCAAACAAATTTCAGCCCATAGGGTGTTTGCAAACTGTTCATTTCATGGTATGTGATTAGTAGAAACGGTCAGAAAATGGGTGCAAAACAATTTTTACGAGCTGTCCTCAACACCCAGGCTCCTCACGCCTCCATTTCTGCCTCTGTCTTTCTGGTTTTTAACTGGAATTAGAAAAATATCAACCAGCACATGATGAGTTGAACTTTTCATGCTTCGTTTCGAGCTAAAAGCTCTAAAAGGAGAGCGGGTGATGCTCAGAGAAAGGGCAGGCATAGAATCAGAGAATCAGAGAATCATAGATTGCTTTGGGTGTGAACAGACCCTAAATTCCATCCAGTGCCACCCCTCTCAGGGCAGGGACACCTTCCACTGTCCCAGGCTGCTCCAAGTCCCATCCAACCTGGCCTTGGACACTGCCAGGGATGGGGAATCCACAACCTCTCTGGGCAGAGCAGAGTTCTGGACTCTTATGAGGCTGTAGGTTTGTTTTCCTAAGAAAGAGACACTGCAGAAATTCCTCACCCAGGCCCTGTTCCTGGTACTGGGTCTGTGGTGAGGGTGTGAGGTGTCCAGGGCTGAGCTGAGCTCTCTCTCCTACCCCCAGGCCTCAGCACAGCTCCTCCCTCACCAAACCTGTAACTGCAGCATCCCTCGGTCACCCCTTGCCAGTGATTTCTTGATATCCCACAGGGAATGGTTGCACAGAGAAGCTGTGGCTGGAAAATGTCCAAGGCCAGGTTGGACGGGGCTTGGAGCATCCTGGTCTAGTGGAAGGTGTCCCTGCCCATGGCAGGGGGTGGAACAAGATGAGTTTAATGTCCCTCCCAACCCAAACCACTCATGGTTCCATGATTCCATTAAATCCACGTCTGTACCGCCCCTGGAGCTGCAGCATCCCTACCACGGGCAGGGTGTGCACTGCAGGCTCACCCCCCACGCTGAGCAAGGGACACCAGGCTGGTCCTGAGTGACCTGCTGGGGATGCACCAGGGACCTGGAGGAGCTCAGTGCAGAGCTGTCCAGCCCCAGTGCCCGGGGCTCAGAGGTGGCCCCGGCAGCTCGGAGCAGTCGGAGGCTCCCCGTGGGTTTTCCAGCCCTGACAGAAAATGGTGCCCGGAAGATTTATTCATTTAACGCATCTGGTAATTACATTTCGGCAGGTGGTGTGTGGGGCCTGGATTCCTTCCACGCACACCAGGCTCGGGAAGGCTCCAGTCCCACGTTTGATAAATCTCAGAATAGAATAAATAAATAAAATCAACAGTCCCCAGCTGCGAGTGCGGAGGAGGCACATCCTCTCCCCGTGCCACGCGCTCCCACTGCCTCCCCCGCACCGGGGCTGGCATCCAGCACTGCCCCTTCTCCCTGATTAGGGGATTCTTGGGGCTGGCAGCCAGCACTGCCCCTTCTCCCTGATTAGGGGCTTCTTGGGGCTGGCATCCAGCACTGCCCCTTCTCCCTGGGCAGGGGATTCTCGAGGGATGCACTGCCCCTTCTCCCTGGGCAGGGGGTTCTCAGGGCTGGCAGCCAGCACTGTCCTCTCCTCCTGGGCAGGGGATTCTCCCTGCTCTGACGGGCACACGGGATGCAGAGTCAGTGTGGGTGGAGCAGGGCTGGGGCCAGATCTCCTCCCAGGGTCAGGGCTCTGGCAGGGATGGGGACAGCAGGAAACAGCCAGGGAAAGCACAGGGGAGGCAGAGGATCCAGAGTTTAAGGAGAGAAAGGTGAGCCAGGAGTTAGTGTGAGAAAGGGGATGCCTGTGGAGCAGTGCCTGGCAAGAGCCAGAGGAGCACAGGGGGCAGAGGAGGCTGCAGGGGTGGGTAGGCCTGGAAATGCTCACAAAACGAGTAGATGTGTCACTCCAGGACATGGATTAGTGGGCACGGGGGTGTTTGGTGGAACGTTGGACTTGGTGACCTTGAAGGTCTCTCCCAGCCACAATGACTTCATAACGCCGTGGTGATGGTGCTGGGATGCTTGGGGGATGACAGGAGCCTGACTGGGTGACAGCCCTGGGCTGAGGCACAGCTGGCACACAGGGCACCGTGGTCACCCCTCACAGAACACTTCCCAGGAGCCCAGCTGGTGTCCCCACGGATGCACGGGGTGCTGCAGGGCAGGACAGGGTGTGGGGAGCAGCTCCTGTGAGAGGCAGGGCTGAGGATGATGAAGGCTGGGCCACGGCTTCCTCTCCAAGGGCTGTCAGACTTTCCAGGGCTGTCCCAGCTGGAGTGATGGCAGTGCCAGGGCGTGGGCACTTCCCCCAGGAGGGAGGATGCTGTCAGCACAGCTGGATGCTGTAAGCACAGCTGGATGCTCACACCCAGCCCGGAGCACAGGAGACAGCCTGGGCTGGCGTGCAGGGGCTCTGAGGGACCAGCCACCCTCAGCCTGTGCTCTCTGCCTGTGCCAGGGGCTCTCCAGGGGCATCTGGGGTGTCCTGCGGGCACAAACCCGAGGCAGGAGCCCGGGGAGGGCACCACGTCCCGCGGCACCCGGCAAGGCGCCGGCACAAAGACTGCGGTTGGGTTTTATTTTTATACTTCACCTCCCTGCCCCCTTTGTAGAAATGACATAATTATGGGGATTTAATGTTCCACTGCTAAATTTCTTCATTTTTCAGGATAATTTCCACTATTTCATCAAGGAATAATTAATTGCATTGTCTTTAATCAGTTGTTTTACAAATCCAGCAGCGCAAGAAATTTTCATAGCCAGACAATGCAGGCAGCTGCTCTTCCCTTCTGGGTGTATTAATGAAGTGAAAGAGCTCGAGCTGGAAAGAAATCGGCTGGCAAAAGAGGAAATCTATTGACAGAGAGATGGAAAAGATGACTGTAATCCCTGAATGTGTGTGCTGGGGAGGGAGAGAGCAGAGACAGAGCCCAGGTGTTGAGGGCAGGAGGATCTGGGCTGCTGGGGCTCGGAATTCCAAAGTCCCTCCTCTCCCAAGTCCTTGGCATCAGATCTTAGTGTGGGGGTGCACAAGGGTGTGAACGTGTGGGTGCATAGCAAATCATGGAATCATGGAATTATGGCATAGTTTGGATCAGAAGGAAACTTAGAGCTCATCTCATTCCAACCCCCTGCCATAGGAAGAGACACCTTCCACTAGCCCAGGTTGCTCAGGGCCCCCTTCAACTTCACCCTGAGCACTTTGAGGGATGGCGAAGTGTCTAGAAATGTCTAGAAGTGTGAAGGTGTGTGTGTATAAATGCACAGATGCTTGTCAAAGGGCTGAAATTTGATTTTTAACTGCTGTCTGAAAGCACAACCAAAGCCCTCCTGACCCTGGGGCAGGAGCTGCGATGGGTGTGGTGTCAGAGTCAGAACTCCAGCCTGGCTTTCCTCCTCCCTCAGCCCCTTCCCTCCCTGTGTTTCCCAGCCAGAGTTGCCTCTCCAGGGCACAGGCTGGGCCCCATGGGGACACCAGGGGTGCACCACGTCCAAAGCTGTCCCCAAAGGTCCCTGCTCCAGCATCTCTGGGGGTGTCATCTCTGCTCCACAGCCCTGGGGTCCCACACTGGCTCTGGCACCTCCTGCCTGCCTTGCACGGTTCCAGGCACCCCTGCCCTGCTCTGAGCTAAAAGGCAAAGGGAAGAAGCAAGGAAGGGATGAGACATCCCAGATCCCTGGGTGTCCCCAGCTCCAGGCAGGGCTCAGGTACCCCACGTGCACGTGGGGGAGAAGGAGAACATGGGACCACAGAGTGCTTTGGGTTGGAAGGGACCTCAAAAATCATTGAATTCCAAACCCTGCCATGGGCAGGGCCACCTTCCACTATCCCAGGTTGCTCCAAGCCCTGTCCAACCCGGCCTTGAACACTTCCAGGGATGGGGATCTGGTCTTGGTGGCCCTCGCTGCCCATCCAGGTCCCAGGGTGCATTTTCCATCTCAGTCACTGGGATTAACCCTCCCATCCCTTGTCACAGTGTGGGGGATGAAGGAACACGATGGGGCAGTCACTGCTGGGCTCTGGCCATGGCCCTGTGCCACAGGGCTGGGTGGATGCTCAACCCTCCCAGAGAGGGCCCATGCCAAGGTCCAGCCCGTGGATCTGGCCTGGGAGCTACAGATCTCCTTGCAAAGTGCAGCTGTGGATGTGTCACCCTCAAGGGGAGGTGACAGAGCTGCTGTCCCCAAACCACCCTGTGCTGGGGCACCTCCTCCCCTCCCGGGCACGGCGATGCCAAAGCCTGGCTGGGGCTCTCGTGGGGGTGGCTGAGCTCTCCAGGGGCTCAGAGCACCCTCCCCTTGCTGGGGGCACCCCTCTCTCTCACACATTCCCTCCTCCAGGCACTGCCAGGGGCAGTGAGGACTCAGCATCCCTGGAGGTGTTCAGAAGCTCTGGGACGTGGCACTGGGGACATGGTTCTGTGGGGAACACATCAGTGCTGTGGTGATGGTTGGACTCAATCCTGGAGGTCTTTTCCAACTTTAATTGTTCCTTTATTCCATTCTAGCTCTTGCATCAGGAAATGTGAGCAGACTTTAGCAGGAGGTCATAACATTAACCCTGAAAGCCTGGGCAGGGCTCTGCACAGGGTGCTCGAGGTTTTTGGCACAGATTCTGGCGTGGCCACACTCAGGGTGTTCTGTGACTGACCAAGATTCCTGCAGGGGCCAAATAGCCTTGATTTAGCCCAATTCAGACAGGGTAAAGGGCCAGGTGGAGGCTGAGAGGGTAGGGAAGGAAAGGTTTTCCATCAGTCTTGCTTCAATTTCAGTTGGAAATCAGTTGGATGGAAGCATCCTGCTGCTGGAGTAATCCAGGGGCACTGCTGGAGATGTGCTGCAGCATTTCCAGCTGGGATGGGCCGAAGGGCACCACAGCATCCAGCACTGCCAGCTCTGCTCCACACACTGAGGAATACAACGTTGGTTTGCTCATGAGAAGATGCACAATGCCAGTGCCCTGAGCCTTTGGGAACTCTTTGCATCCAGAGACTCTTTCCTAGCCTGGGAGGACTCTGACTCCAGGCCTGGGGAGCTGAGGAGAGCTGAGGATGTGGCTGCTGCAGCCCTGGCAGTGCCTGGCTGTGGGTGCTGGCTGTGGGAGGGTCCAGCTGAGACGTAGACACCAAAGGCCATAACCTGGAGAAAAGTTTGGACCAGAAAAGTTCTCTGGAGCTGACTTGGGATAAGGAATCATGGTTATTCTTTGCTCAGCAGGTGCCAAGGCCCTGGCACAGGGTGCCCAGAGAAGCTGTGGCTGCCCCTGGATCCCTGGCAGTGCCCAAGGCCAGGCTGGATGGGGCTGGGAGCACCTGGGACAGTAGGAGGTGTCCCTGCCCATGGCAGGGGTGGATGCAGTGGGATTTAAGGTCCCTCCCCACCCAAACCATTCTGGGATAATATGAGTCTGTCTGTCTGTCTGTCACAGAGAGGAGGGACAGCCCTGCCAGAGCCGAGCGTGTTGTGGTGTTCAGCTGGTTTGAAGCACATCTGTTCACAGCTCTGTGACAGAAAAGGATCCAGGTTGGTGTGGTTTTCCCTCGGTATCTGCTGCAATCAGGTGTCTGAGGGATTCCCTCAGAGGCCCCAGTGCCAGTTCCAAAGCAGCTGATTTGGAGCCAGGCGCTGTTGGTACCAGCAGGGTCATTGTCAGAGACACGAGTTCCACCAGCAGGGGCCGGGGCCATCTCCCCTCCACAGCCTGAGACAAGCAGCTGCCTCAGAGATAAGAACAAGATAAGGACCCCCCCTTCTATCCCTCATGCTCAGGTGGAGGAGGAAGAAGCAAGGGATTTAATGCTGTTTATCCGAGAGGAGCTGTCTGGCTTTGCAGCCCCGCAGGGATGGGAACAGCCCAGCCGAGAAGAGGACAGCAGCTGCCCTGCGCTGGGATCCGTGCATGGATGAGGGAGAGCCGTGGGGATGGCAGAGGGGCTGGGGGAGCAGGGGGAAGGCACAGGGCTGAGGACAGCCCAGGCTTTCCCAGCCGGGCTCTGGAGTTCCTGGCGCTGCTCAGACGGGCACACTGAGCTGCCTGTGTGTGGATGGGGAGGGATGGAGGGATGTGCTACAGCTCTGAGAGAGGGGCAGGCAGCCTCGCCAGGCAGAGCTGGATGCAGACAGGGAATGGCAGGCGTCAGGGACTCACCCCCGGTGGGCTTGTGTGCCCAGCACCTGGGCATTTGTGCCGTGCTGCCTCCCTGGCACAAACGAAATACCGAAGTTGCACACACGCAGCGCCCAGGAGGGCTGAATTCCTGATTCCCCTTCATGAATATGCACAGTAAGTACCAGAGCCTTCTCCAATCCAGCCCTGGCAGCAGAGCCATGTGATTTAACGTGACTGATCACCCTGTGCCCAGCACAGAGCCCACACTAAATACCCACAGGATCTGCACAGTTAAATTATTTGAGGGAAAATGTAGCTCTCACATAATTTTCCGTAACAATCAGTGCAATCGCAGGCAGGCTGCAAATACTCTGAGCATGAAAAGGAGCAGCTTCCCTCCGGGGAACCTCCCACCCTGCTCTCGGGAGCAGCACCTTCAACAGGTCCCTGCCTGAGGAGTGTGGTCTTCCTTATCAAACTGCTTTATACAGTTATCACCCCAAACTCCTGTGCAGCGTAAACACATCATTCCTGGGAGAGGCTGTCGAGGGAGGGCCAGGCTGCAGCCTGCAATTAAATCCCCAAACAATGCAGCCCCATAAATCACCGGCGCTATGGCCGGTCAGTGTCGCCAAGCATGGAGTGAGGATCTTAATTACATTTAGACCAAACAAGGGGTAGATTATTTATGGGGTACTGTAAGTGGTTGACAATGGGTAGAAAGTCATTGCACACGCATCCCTGGGCGTTTCAGAGTCCGGGCGAAGAGGTAGGGAAAGAGAGGGAAAGAAGTCGAGCCAGTATTCATCACCGAGCAAAATTGGAAGGGAAAGAGCTGTTGCTTTAAATAAGGCCCAATTGCATCATCAATTTAAAAGCAATAGCAGCAGCTTCTGAAGAAAGCAGCAGCTGCCACAGGTGGCCAAACAGCTGGAGAGCTGCCAGCGCCCACGGAGCCACCGGGAGCTCGGAGCTCTGTCACGCCACGGCACAGCTCCAACCCCTCCACGCAACACCGGCTGTGCCAAGAGCCCTGCTGCACCCCGGGGCCCTGCAGGGCTGCGTGGGCCGAGGTGGGATCTCTTACATGCATTATCCATCACGCCCCGGGGCCTGCAGCTGGATTGCAGCACCTTCCAGATGTGGCCAGGACTTGGAGGGTGCAGCTGGCTGGGAAAGCTCAGGGATCAGCTGGGGCCACATGAATCTGCCTCCAGCCACGGCCCATCTCGGGGCTCATGGATCCTGCAGGGAGATGCTGTGCTTGAGGCCCAGTTTAGTGCATCTTTCCTGCCCAGTGACCCCAGAAAGCAGAGCAAAACTCCTCTTTGCTCAGGGTGACAGTTTCAGAAAGATTTGTGCTGCCCCCCCCCCACACTGTTTAGACACACAAATCTTTCTGGAAAAGCTGTTTGCTCATAAGAGCTTTTTCCAGGGAAAGATACTGAGCCATGAGTGGGTCTGTCCCACTGCCCTGGGCTGAAGCAGCCCCCCTAAAGCTGTTAGAGGGTCAGGAATATTGCCTGTGGCTGTGCTACAGACCTGCAGTGCCCGGCCTCTCCAGGCTGTGCAGCCAGGTTGGAGTGCCAGGGGATTCCTATCCATGCTGGTACATCCCATGCTGTGTGAATGGACTCACAATAGAGAATCAGAGAATCACAGAACACCCTGAGCTGGAAGGGACCCCCAAGGATCATCCAGCCCAGCCCCGTCCCTGCACAGACCCCACCAACCCCACCCTGGGCATCCCTGGCAGCGCTGTCCAAACGCCCCTGGAGCTCTGGCAGCCTTGGGGCCGGGACCATTCCCTGGGGAGCCTGGGCAGTGCCCAGCACCCTCTGGGGGAAGAAGAACCTTTCCCTGCTCTCCAGCTTGAGCCTCCCCTGGCCCAGCTCCAGCCGTGCCCTGGGTCCTGTCCCTGTCCCAGAGCAGAGATCGGAGCTGCCCCTCGGGAGGAGCTGCAGCCCCGCTGAGCTCTGCCCTCAGCCTGCTCTGCGCCAGCTGGGCACACCAACATCCCCTGATGCCACCGGGGTGCAGAGTGCAGTGCCTGTGCCCCCGTGCACCAGGGAAGGGACGGAGCAGGAGCTGTGGAGGGCTCCAGAGCCGGCTGCTCTGATGTCAGACAGCTCATCCAGACCACGCTGAGCTGCTGAGATCCCTGGGGCGCTCAGGCCACTGGCTGGAACATGAGCATTGTCAACACCATGAGCGCGGCTCCTGCTCTCAGGAGGGGGATGCTGCCCCCAGCCCCCACAGCAAACCTCGGGCTGGGGCTCTGCCCGTGCCTGGCCCCACCCCGGCTGCTCCCGCTGCCCAGCCGCTGTCTCGCCGCTCTCCCCGCGGGTTTGTCCGCCCGTGCAGCCAGAGCTCAGCCCAGGGCCACAGCAGAACCCGGGCTGGCTGTCCCACAGTCCTGCCTGGGGTCCACAGCCCCCTCTGCCCTCCTGCACAGCCCGGGGCAGCTGACAGGGTCAGGTTCAGTGGGCGGCAGCTCCTTGTCTAGACAGTGAAAAGGGTGGCTGTGGGGTGTCCTTCAGCCCACGGCTGCCCAAAGTAGGTCAGAGTCTGCTCTACCAGCAACTGTTTATTGCTATTGACCCTCTGGCACGGGACACGCAGATCCAGCTGGACTGCCTGAGATCGGGTAAGGGGATCACATCTCCAGGAGCCTCTGGTCCCACTGAGAGCAGTTGGGCTCCCTGTGCCCTCCCCTCCAGGTCTGAGGGCACGGAAGTGCCCGCAGGGTTTGCCAGGCTCCTCACACAGCGGCTGTGAGCTCAGGAGCAATTCCAGGCAGCAAGTCTGTGCTTCTGTCCGGGCAGATCTGAGGCTCTGGCCCAGCCTTTCAGGCCGAGAAGGGTGGCATGGGCAGTGCCATCCCTGCCTGCAGTGCTGGGGACCTTGTACATCACTCACACTGCCCGTAAATAAAGGGCAACCCCCAGATGTGCATTCCTACGGTCACTTTTTTGACCCAGCGGATCCAGATGTTTTCCCTCTGCTCTGCCATGAGATCCGGGGTGTGGAGCCCCCACAGCAGGGCAGCCCCAGCCCAGCAGCTGTGGATGGGGAAGAGGCTGGGCTGTCTGCAGAGAAGTGAGACAGGAGCATCCCCGGCTGGGGAAGAGCCGTGAGCAGGGCCAGGACAGCGGGTGTTCATGGAAGCAGACGACACCAAGCCCTAATTGCCCAGCAGACTGATTGATCAGGCTGACAAGCCCAGCTGATCTCAGGCGCTGGTCCAAGGCCACGCCACACCACGAGGTGGCCAACGCTCCTGATTGATGCCAAGGTCATGGGCAGCACAGGGAGGGGGAGCAATGGGAGCACACTCATTGCTGGGGATTACTCACCCCGAGCGGCCCCAGGGCTCCCTGTCCGGGCCAGCCCCTGCCCAGAGCCGCCCGGGGCTGGGGGATGCCCCGGTGTTCTCTCACGCTGGGCGCCTCTCACACGGTGCAGACCACTTTGAGGAATTGGGAGTTAATGCTCTCCCCCCCTTTCTCATCCCCCTCTCTTCTCACAGCCGACAGGCAGTAAAAGACCCTTCGCAGTTGTCAAGGCAACGCCGGATCATGAAGACGGTGCCGTGAAGTGGCAGCAGCCGAGGGCTCTGCTCTCCCTCTCCCCTGCTCTCCATCTCCAACGCTTCCTCTCGAGGCCGCGCTGCTGCTGCCAGCGCTGCTGCTCCCCGGGCAGCCCGGGGGATGTGCTGCTGGCCTCCTGCCCAGCCCGCCCGCTCCCGGCCCCACTGCTCGCCCAGGGGCTGGAGGGGATGTGGGGCCACCCCACACGGCCCTGCCCCACTGCCCTCCTGCCCCAGGCACCTGCCCAGACCCACCTTCCCCACGGCTGCCACCCCACACCAGTGACCAACCCACGCCAGAGGCACCCACATTCTGCTGTAATGAGACCCCCACAGCCTTCTCCCTTCAGAGACGGCCCTGGGGGCTCCACGGGGGGCTGACTGCATCCCACAGAGTCAGCAGGCCCACTGTGGGGTCCGTGCTGGGGATCTGCCACAGGGAGAGGTGAACCCTCCTCTGGACAGCCCGCAGGGACCATCTTCCTGCAGCTCCTGCCTTTCCCAGCCTGCAGAGGGATCGTGGAAGGGATCCTGTGCTTTGTCCCTGTGGGGGAATATTTCCAGAGGGGGATGCAACTCCCCCCATCATCCCCTCATCCCTAGGGCAGGCAGGAGCATCCCTTCTCTTGGGGGAACCACAACAGCTCCTGGGCACAGTGAAGCAGGCGGATGAACCTTTGCAGGGTCAGGCTCCCCACAGAGACTGATGAAATCTGAAGATAAGGAGAGCTTCCTCTGGCAGCAATCCTCCTGGAAGGGGATTGCTGGGAATGCTGGATGCCTCTGAGGACGAGCAAGGAGAGGAGAAGCATTCCCTGGAGGGAGAGGTGTGGATGGGCTGATGCAGGATACACCTGGTGTGGGGGTCCCCAAGTCCCAGGGCAGCCCTGGGAGCCCTGGGAGCTGTTTGTGACCTTTGAGTCCTGCTGTTGGCACCGCTGGTGGTTGACTCCTGATGGGCTCGGAGCTGGATGTGTTCTCTGGCCCCTGCCAGGTCTCTGCTCAGTGTGGGTGCTGTAGGGCCAGCCACACGCTGTGAAAGGGAGCAGGGGGATCATTCCCATGGGGGAAGGGATTTGGAGCAGGGCAGTGCAGTCACAGACCCACGGAGGTGGGTAGGGACCATGAACCTGGCGTTCCCATCTGCCTGGCTCCCCACATCAGCCAGCACTGCCAGGCTGCTGTGTACCCACTGGAGCCCTGAGCCTGGCCGGGCTGGGTGCTCACAGGGGCTGCGGGAGCAGATGCTCCTCCTCGATCTGTCTGGCATTTCCTGTTGCTCTTGCCTGCGGGGAAATGACTGCTCTGCCGGCAGGGATCTATAAATGCACACTGCCCACTGACCTGCCCTCCCAGGGCTGGGACCTGGCCGGAGCTCAGGGACTGCTGCCACAGCTGACACCCCCTCCCTGACCTGCCAAGCCTTCCTCTGCCTCACAGGAGGGAAGGACACCAAAGAAATTATTTTTTCTCAGGTAGGCAGTGTCTGGGGAGGTCTGGGAGGAAGGAGGACGAGAGACAGGATCCCTTCGTGGTGCACAGGCACTCCAGAGTGGCCTTGCCCTCGGTGTCACATCGCTCCTGGCTGAGCCCCCTCCCCACAGGAGCAGTCTAGGCTGTCTGTGCACCCCTGTGCCCACAGACAAGCAGTGGGCAGTGGGCAGTCACTAAAGGCCCCCCAACTTTTGTCCTCACCGGGTCCTGGCAGAGCTGTCCCCGCTGTGCACTCCTGGGGCAGCTGCCTGCTGGGCAGCCACGTCCCTGGGAACAGAGCATGGCAGGGACAGCCATGGATGTGTCCCCACGGTGTCACTCTCCCCTTTGGGACAAGCAGAGCAAGCACAGCCTGATGAACGGGCACTGGTGTGCCTGGGCTAACACCATCCCTGTGAAGAGTCCATCCAGAAGCTTTCCACAGCTTTACAATCCCAAAATTAATAATTACAAGCCAGGAAAATTGGAAAGGAGTTAGAGGGGATGCCAGCAAGATCTGAGCTCTTAAATCACTTGGACTCAGACTGAGAAAGGATTTCAACCCACTGGAGCTGTGCACAACCAGCCCACAGCACTCAGCCTGCTGCGGGCTGTGGTGAGGCTCTTCCCAAACCATGATCCCAACACATCCATCTGCTCCTGGAGAGCTGCTCCTGCCCTGGCACGTGTGCCACCCCACAGACTTCATCCAGCCTGCCCTGAGCATGGGGAGGTGCTGGGAGCTGACACCGTCCCCATGGGGGATCAGCCGTGCACGGTGAGCACAGCTGGGCTTTGGTGGGCTTTGGTGGCTGCTCCTCCCCGTGGGTTTCACAAATCACTCAGGATCTGTCCCGGGTGGCAGTGGGATCAAAGCCAGGCTTTTGGCCATGGGGAATGGCAGCTCCAGGAGGAACCCAGAGGAGGAAACCAGAGGCTGGGGACCCTCTGGCATGTGGGATGCAGGTTGAGGTCCTGGTGAGCACTGCTCTGTCCCTCCCTACCAGCCCCGAGGGGACAGCAAGGCCTCATGAAGAGGCTTTTCCCCTGCTCTGGGGACACATTTTGTGAAGGGATGCACCCGGGGTTTCCCTGGAGCAGAGAGGACAGAGATTCGCCGCAGAAGCCGTGCAGATGCTGTCGGTGGGGCCAAGCTCTGCGAGGGGGGGCTCGGTGGGATGAGCGCAGCTGCCAGGACAGGCAGGAAGCAGCCGGGTGAGTCCTGGAGAAGAGGGGCCTGTCCAGAGGGGGTGGATGCCAGCGGCAGGAGGCTTCCCTTAATGCATCTCCCGCCGTGCCCCTGCCCGCATGACGAGCTTCCTCGCAAGGGAGGGGACAGGAACGGCCTCCCCATCCTGCCAGCTTGGGAAACCTCGCCCCGGCGATGCCAGGATGTGTTGTATCCCGTTGCCGCGGCAACCGGCATCTCCCGGCGCTGCAGGGGCGTGTGCGGAGCCGGGCACGGGAGCCGGGCACGGTCTGAGCCCGGCTGAGGGGACACAGAGAGCGGGGCCCGGTCACCCCTGCAGGGCACCGGGGTGGCAGCAGCGTGGGCAGCAGCCCCGAGATCCTTCCAGGGCACTGCAGAGCCTGGTCCAGCCCGGCTGGAGGGGCGGAGAGACAGGAACCCGCAGGATGGGGGACCGGGGAGTCCTCCTGCTGGGGCTGGGGGGTCTGAGAGCAGAGGGGCTGCACTGAGCACACTGAGCTGGTGACATCCCCACTGCGGTGTGGGGACAATCCTGCAGGGTGCTGGGCCCCCCTCCCTGCACCAGCTGCCTTTGGAGCTCCCCTCCTCCTCAGGAAGGCTGGAGGATTGTCCCCAGAATGTCCTGAGGGAGTCCAGACCCCTCTGTTCTGCCTGCCAGGCTGGGAATCCACCGGGCACCACGCTGTGGCTGCAGGGGTTGTCCACCCAGGGTGGACCATGGGTCCCTTTCCAAATCCTGCATGTCCGTGTTTTCCCAACAACAGGCACAGGGCTGTGCTGCCCAAGCGTGATTTGTTCCTCCTGGGATGCCTGGCACCGGGGACCACTCTCCGTGGGTGGACTGGGGAAGGAGGAGCTGCTTCCGCCTGTCATGTTATTTAAGTGACACCTACCAGGCAGCAAGGTCAAGGAGAGCAAATTTTTCCATCTCAACTTGTTAGAGAATGGAAATATTTCAACCCAGCAGTGGAATATTATCCGTTCTGCTCCTCCCAGCTTGAGTGATTACAGTTTTCCTCCAAAAAAAAAAAAAAAAAACAAAAATGAGGACAAAAATTAGCTTGTGAGTTTGCTGTCACGTCATCCCCCTTCTTTGCTTGGGGTGGAAAAGGGGATGGAAAAGGAGGAGGTTTGAGGTGGGAGAAAAAAAAGCTTAAACCCCAAAAGCTGTGTTTAATTTAATGAAAAATTATGGGGAAAAAAAAAGAAAAAGAAAATAAATGCATCAGAAATTCATTGCAAAACGAGCAACTTTCTACCAAGCAGCCCCATGTGAGAGAGGAGCAGCACAGTCCCCTTCTCTGGGAGCACTGGCTCTTGCTGTTGGAGCTGAATCTCCCTGGGAATCCCTTTTGCAGTCCTTAGGGTGGGGCCGTGCCCGTGTCACAGCAGCCCCGGTTCCACAGGCAGGGTCATTGCTCCCGGCAGGAGCAGCCCCGGGTGACCCTGCCCCGCTGCACATCACACACAGGGGACAGCCCCGGGTGCTGCAGAGCTCGGAACAGCACAAATCTTGTCAGAGGATGCTTAGCCCCACTCCTCCCTCCCCAAAAAAAAAGGTTAGTTCCTCTTCTGGCCAATTCCAGCCAATTTATCCTGCTGCATCCACCCAGCTCCAGTGAGATCTCACTGGAGGCATCAGGGTGGGGATGTAGAAACAAGAGGGAGTGAAATCTGCTCTTCTGGAAGCAATAAATGCCTTCTGCATTTTCCAGGCACTTCCTGACCTTGCTGCAGCTGATGGGCAAGTTTATGATCTTGCGTTGCAGCTAAATGGAAGAGGCAATTATTCTTCCTTTTGGATTAAAGTGATTTTAGGAGCAGAAATGCTAAACAAGTGCAGAGCCTGGCAAAAGCCAGCCCAGGAGGAAAACTGGGGTCTCCTAGGAGAGCAGCCAGAGATGGAAGAGCTGGCAAAGGGCAAGCTGGAGTGATGCTGGGTGGGAGGCAGTGGGACTGGGTGGACGAGCAGTGACACTGCTGCCAGGGGAGCTGCCATGGACCCCCAGCCTCAGCCCACAGGCCAGCAAAGGGAAATCCCTGCTCCTTCATCACTGGAGCAGGCTGCCGTGGCCTCAGGGCTTGCACATCACTCAGGCTCAGGGATAACCACACAGAAAACCCCTGATGCATTCCAGCTTCTCTTCACTGGAGAGCTGGAGCCCCCTCCCCTCTTCCTCTGCAGGGCCTGGGCTGGCAGCTGCTCCCCAGCCCTCGCCCCAGAGGAGGATGAATGAACCACAGCGAGGAGCTGGGGAGAGGAAAGGGACCCCGAGCTCATCTGCTCGGGACAGAGGCCCCCGAGCCCTGGAGCAGCTCTGGAGCAGATTTCACACAGACATGAGCTCCCAAGTGCTTTCTGCACATGTTCCCTCCCATCAGAGGAAGGGAGGAAGGCAGCTGGGAGGCCCAGCCCTGCGCTGGGACAGCAGTGGGATCTGGGCAGCCTCCCCTGCTCCTGCCCTGCACTCCAGTGAGGTGGGATTTGTGCAGGGCACGGCAGTGGGATCGTGCTCCCCTTGCCCTGCCCCAGGTGCCTCCCTCCAGCACAGGACCAGGCTGCCCTGAGACCCCGCCGTGTGCAGCCACCCAGGGTGTTCCTGCCCCTCCAGCACCCAGGGCACTGCTGGCAGCACGAGAGGATCCAGTGCCACCACGAGGTGCCCATTTCTCACTGTGGGGGGAAAGAAGCAGGATCTGAAGGTGAACAGGCAGCCTGTGAGCCCAGGCTGGGTCACCACTGTCCCTCCTGCCACACCTCCTGCTGACCCTTGCCCCTGGGGGCCTGCAGCACAGACAACCTCATGTGCTCACTGCTTAGGGAGAAAATTCTGCCTCTTTGGTCCAAAATAAAGCAAAGATGACTCAATGTGGATTTGCCTGTAGACCAATTCTGACCTGAACCTCAAACAGGCAACTGGAACCCGCCAGGGCCCTGCTGTCCTGCCCCAGGGAAATGCTGCAGCACAGTTTGTCCTGGGGCTTTGCTTTTTCCTCCCCCAGGACACCCTCAACCCCGAGCAACTCTTTCTCTGCTTTTGCCTCTGTTTTTCTGCCTGTGTCTCTGATCCATTGCTTTGCAGCAGTGACACCCTCTGAGATGGGCTCCCTGGGAGAGGCCTGGCCACAGGGTGAAGGTGCAGAAGCCCCAGGCACTCAGGGATGTCCATGATCAACATCCCCTGAAATACAGGCAAAGCTCAGGAGTCATTTTGCTTGCTGGAGACTCTCCAAGTGGCTCTGACCAAGATCTCCCCACTTGGGTGAAGATTGTCTGGCTTCATACAAACCCAACACATGGACTTGTGCTGGGGTTATGCAAAAAAAAAAAAACACAAGAAAGGGGTTGATTGATTAGAATGAGTCCAGAGGAGGCCACTGCACTGATCTCAGGGCTGGAGCCCCTCTGCTCTGAGCCAGGCTGGGAGAGCTGGGGGGGCTCACCTGGAGCAGAGAAGGCTCCAGGGAGAGCTCAGAGCCCCTGCCAGGGCCTAAAGGAGGAGCTGGAGGAGACTGGGGGACTCTCCAGGAGACTCTCCAGGAGAGCTGGAGAGGGACTGGGGACAAGGGCTGGAGGGACAGGACACAGGGAATGGCTTCCCAGTGCCAGAGGGCAGGGTCAGATGGGATATTGGGCAGGAATTGTTCCCTGGGAGGGTGGGCAGGCCCTGGCACAGGGTGCCCAGAGAAGCTGTGGCTGCCCCTGGATCCCTGGCAGTGCCCAAGGCCAGGCTGGACGGGGCTGGGAGCACCTGGGACAGTGGGAGGTGTCCCTGTCCATGGCAGGGGGTGAACAAGATGAGATTTAAGGTCCCTCCCTCCCTGTGAGATGGGGAGGCAGCCCTGGTGCTGCTCCTTCATGGGGACAGGCTCTTCATCCCTTCCAAGGCTGCCTGGCAGAGATGCTTCTCCTGTGGATAAGTCCAAGCAAATAACGACACTTGGAATGAGATGTTTTTCTTTTGGCAGCGAAAAGGTGCAGAACAAATATGTTTTTAATAAACATTTTGACTGAAATTGAGCTTTCTCACCGCAGGAATTTGCTTCTTGTCATAATTACGTTTTTCAGCAGGAAAAATAGGTGTTTGGTCAGGTGGCTGGGATAGCACTGAGCATCACACCCTGGGTAGCCAGGCCCTGCAGGGAGGAGCAGAGGCTCAGGGCACGACAGCTCTGCTTGCCCAGCGTGGGCTGGCAAGGGGGAGGGCAGACCATGGATTTCCAGCCCTCTGTCCACTCATTTCCAGGGAATGAGGAATGGAATCTGCCTCCTGCATCCCTGCTCAACCTGAGGCCCTGCCAGGTGCCAGAGGAGAGCACGGCCCTGCTGTCCATGAGGGACAATCCCTGTGCCTGGCCTGGCCTCCACCTCTCGTGTCCAGGGCTGCAAACACCGCTCCTGGGGCTCACTGGAGCTTGGGGAGCTGGGCTGGTGCTGGGACACCTGGACTGGAAACAGCCTGGAGAAGAGAAGGCTTTGGGGTGACGCAATTGCAGCCTTCCAGCAGCTGAAGGGAGACAATCAAAAACATGGGAAGAGACAATTTACAAGGGCCTGGAGGGACAGGACATAGGGAATGGCTTCCCACTGCCAGAGGGCAGGGTTGGATGGGATATTGGGCAGGAATTGTTCCCTGGGAGGGTGGGCAGGCCCTGGCACAGGGTGCCCAGAGAAGCTGTGGCTGCCCCTGGATCCCTGGCAGTGCCCAAGGCCAGGCTGGATGGGGTTTGGAGCAACCTGGGACAGTGGGAGGTGTCCCTGCCCATGGCAGGGGTGGCACTGGACGATGTTTAAGGTCCCTTCCAACACAAACCATTCCATCACTCTGTGATTTTATGACACGGGCTGGACCCAAGTCCCCTGGCACCTGTTGCTGCTCTACATCAGAAGCTGCTGGTGTGGCAATGGCTGTTGTTTCCCTTAGGATGGCACAGAATGAAGGCATCCAGCTTTTCCCTGGCTCAGGAGCTCTCCAGGCAGGCTGCTGCCCCTTGCTTTGGCTTTCTCTCTCCTTCCCAGTTCAGCTCTTCCCTTCCCCAGCCAGTTCAGCCCGCGCAGGCTGCACCGAGAGGGGACACGAGGCCTTGGTGCCCCTGGGGGCTGTTGGGACTGAGTTTGGGGTTCCCTGGTCCCGCAGAGCTCTGGCTCACGGTGCCCAGGCTGGCTGGAGCTCGGAGGCCTGACGGCAACAGAGGAGCTCGGAGCACATCTGCACGCAGCGGAGACGCTCCCTGCCAAGTCGCTGCACTGCAGGACCACTCTCATCTGTCTCTCTTTAACAGGAACAAATGGAAATGAGCGAATCAATTAACACAGCACATTAACAAAATGTCAGAGCCTCCCCACCGCACTTAACCCTTCCCTCCGCCGGCCAGGCCAGCGCCCAGCACAGGCTGGGGCGGAGTGCGGTCACCAGAGCCTCTCCCTGTGGCCAGGGAGCAGAGCCTGGAGCTGGGATGGCAGCAGGGACCCCTCCCTGGGGTGATCCTCAGTGGGAGCTGTGGGGCTGGCAGATCACAGCTGGTTTGCAGTGCCTGCACACCCTTCCTGGCTCTGCAGGGGAGCTGGGAGCAAGTTTCCTCTGGAGCAGGGACATCTCTGGGTGCCAGCTCCTTCATTTACCCCCCACGCTCATCCCTGCCTGGAGCAGCCCAGGGGATGTGGCTGAGGAATCCTTGGGAGAATCTCTGTGGATGGAGAACAGTGGAGCTGGGCTGACCCAGGACAGATAACCAGCACAGGGCTGGGGTCTCCTGCTGGGATGGATTTACAGCCCTGACCCCTGTTCCAGCGTGGGACCCGGCATTACCAGCTCAGAGATCCCTCGTTCCTGCACAACAACCCTGGCACACGTGTCAGCAACAGGAGCACGGAGCCCTGCCTCCTCCTGTTTGCCACTGAGTGCCAAAGGCAACAGGAGAGCTGCACTAAGACATAATAAACCCTCATCAGATAATTAGTAATTAGAGACACTTGTCCCTGAAAGCCTGGCTCCAGAGGTGGGATGATGCACCTCAGCTCTCCCGCCAGGCACAAGCATCAGATGTCCAAACCTTGCAGGATCCCAGGGCTGGCCTGTCCCAGGTGCTGCTGGTCCCAGGCTCTATGACACGGAGGGCTCCCAGTTTCCCAGCCACAGCGGGCACAACACATCTCACTTCTCCCAGCACCTGTTTAGGAGCAAATTCCCTGTGCCAGGGCCTCGGTGCCCACAGCCAGGGTCTCATCTCACCCAGGTGACCCAGGGCATGGCCCTGTCTGGCTGCAGTCCTCAAACAGGGTGGGAAGAGCAGCCACAAGTTCAAGCTATTCCCTCCTTCCTATGGGATGGGAGCAAGGCTCCAAAATCCCAGAGTGGGTTGAGTAGAGGTTCCCCAAGTACTGGCCCTACAGAGCCCTGGCCTGCAAACAGAGACCTGACAGGTGCAGTTGCTCATGGTATCTGCATTCACTCACTGGGTTCCAGAGCTTGAAACTTCCTTAATAAAAGTCTTGAGAGGTGTAGAAATAAAAGAAAACACGCAGCAGAAGTAAGGGACGTGTTGTCAGCAGTGGCTGGTCCTTCAGTGGGTGTCTCTGAGCACACCCCCATTGTCCCCCTCTGTCCCCAGGGAGGCACTGGTGGCCTCGCACACCGTGTGTGCACAGACCCTGCTCTGCTGTGGCTCAGCACCCACCTGTGCCCACACACACAGCACCCACAGGGTCCTGAGCAGTGCTGCCAAGTGCTCCATCTGAACAGAGATGGAAACTTTCCTGGAGCCACTCAGAAATGCTGCAAATAGCCTGGGGTCAGCACACTTGAGGGAGGAGGGGGCAGAGCTGTGCGTGGATAAGAGACCTGTCACCCTGCACACCCAGGAGTGCCAGCGATGGCAGGATGCTCCCTGAGGGATTTGGGAAAATCACTGCATTCCAGGGTCTGCTTAAGCTGGGTCTGCCCATCCTCCTCTGGTCAGTCAAGGCAAAGATGTGAGATGGCCCAGGAGCCAACACAGGGGGCTGTGAATGACTGGGACACCTCCCCAGCTCTGCAGCACCCATCCACCCTGTGTCACCACTTCTGCCCAGCCTGGTGGCCAAGGGTCACACGTGAAGTCCTGCCACATCTCCTTCCCTCCCACGGACACAGGTGTGAGGCTGTTTGTAGCCAGGGCTGCATCAAGCCAGGTCCTTTCATCATTATTCTCCCTGCTTTTGTTCTTGCTCCAGAGATAAGCCAAAGACAGTGTGGGACATCTCCCGTGGTGCCCACAGGGACCCTTTGAAAGGCTCCAAGAGCCAAGGTGGATCCCTCCTGGGCAGAGCTGCAGAGCAATGCCAGCAGCCAAATTCCTGCATTGTGGTGTGGGGGGATTACCCACTGCAATGGCCTCTAATCCACTGCCACTGATTCCCACAGGAGCTCCCTGCTGCATGCAAATCCCGCGGCAGAACAGGGGCGGATTGTCAAGGCATCACCTCGATTATGTGACGTGGCCCTGATAGCTCGGGGGACTTTGTGTCCGAGGCTGCCCGGCCCCGGATAGCAGGGTGTGAGAACAGCGAGGGCTGAAACAATCACTGCCATGAATTCCTGATCTCCTGGGTGTCTGGGGGCTTTTCCAGCCGAGCATTTCAAAGCAGGAGGGACGCAGCGCTGGAGGTACCCCAGCTTAGCGATGCCCTGGGATGCCGCCCCTGTGCCCGCTCCCTGCCCGTCCTGCGGTGCTCTGGAGGGACTGTGTGTGCCTCAGTGGGGGCATCTGTACCGTGTGCCCTGCTCCCCGTCCCAGCCCCTCACACTCCCCTGCAGGGCTGTCAGGGCTCGGGGCCGACGCGCATCAGCGCCGTGGGTAATGGGCATGGCAGGGCCCGGCTGTGCTGACTGACGTGTCAGACAGCAGAGCTGTGTGAGACCTGGCAGCGCTGTCACCGAGCTGCGTGCCAGCCCCAGCCCGGGCAGAAACCGCTCCTCCTCCCCCTGCAACTCCTGGGCAGGCCAGAACAGTGCCAGCGGGGAAAATGAGTGGTCCCCGGCCTGCCCCGCGTGTGCTCCCGCTGCCTGCAGCCCCCTGCGCAGCACAGCAGTCCCAAAGATCCAAGGGACACCTGAGGCAGCCTGAGACCAGGCTGAAGGCACTGGCCACTGGACATGTGCCTTGGCTCCAGCCCTGCCTCTCATCAACCACCCAGGCCGTGCCAGTTTGGGCTCCAGGGCAGCTTTAAACCCAGAGCCACCGCTGCAGCTCGGGATCTGACCTCCTCTCCCAGTGAGCCTGAGTGTCCAGAGATGCCCACAGCCCTCTGACACCTTTGGACAGGATGACAAAACACAGCAACTCTACAGAATCACGTGGCTGCAGAGCTGCAGGGACATCCCTGCCCGGGGCAGAATCTGTGCCTGCCCCTCCTGCCTGAGCCTCGCACCCTCATGGCAGAAACCTCACAGACACAGCCAGAGGGGGCAAAGAGAGGCAGGAGAGGGATGGGCTGCGAGGATCAGTCCCACAGGTATCTGGGATGGGCTGGCTGGTGGCCCCAGCTTGCTGACATGGAGCAGATCTATCTATCATCTATCATCTATCATCTATCTATTATCTATCTATCTATCTATCTATAATCTATCATCTATCATCTATCTATCTATCTATCTACATCTATCTATCTATCTATCTATCATCTATCATCTATCTATCTATCTGTCTATCTATCTATCTATCTATAATCTATCATCTATCATCTATCTATCTATCTACATCTATCTATCTATCTATCATCTATCATCTATCTGTCTATCTATCTGTCTATCTATCTATCTATCTATCTATCTATCTATCGTCTATCTATCTATCTGTCTAGCTATCTATCTATCTGTCATCTATCTATCTATTATCTATCTATCTATCTATCTGCCCAGGGCCAAATCAAGCACTGCTGGGAAAAGCAACTCCTTGGCAAGGGAGACAGCATTGACTTCTTGGCCCAGTGTTCCCTCATGTGGAGTCCCAGCCCCAATCCAGCAGGAGATGGGGGTTTTGGGAGATGGGATGTCCCTCCAGACCCTGCTCTCCCAGTGTTGGTGGTGCTGGTCCCACGGAGGTGCAGGTGTGGCTGCAGGATGTCCCAGCTGGGCCACCAACACCTGGAGTCTGGACCTCCTGGAGCTGCTCTCTGGCTCTGCAGGCTGGGAGTGTGACAGTCCTCAACCCTTGGGCAGGAACAGCTCCAGGCTGGGAGTGTGACAGTCCCCAACCCTTGGGCAGGAACAGCTCCAGGCTGGGAGTGTGACAGTCCCCAACCCTTGGGCAGGAACAGCTCCAGGCTGGGTGAGCCCCTCTCCCAGGGAAGGACGAGGACACGCGTGTTCACCAGCTCCCCAGGAGCTGTGTCTGCTGCCGTTCATGGCACACCACCCCATCCACTCGCACTGGGAATTTATGTAAATGTGTATGTATTTCTCTCTCTTTCACTTACAGTCTTGCTTGCAACTGTTCCAGTCCTCCCAGGGAGGGTTAAGGAGGGCAGTGCAGGCAGCCCCTGCACCCTGGGCAGCAGAGCTGGGGTTGGGCAGCTGCCTACAAAGCAGCCAGACCGCATGAGTGTCCATCCATCCACCAGCTGTGCCGGGTCTGTCCTCACTCCCATCCTCTGCTGCATCCCCCAGAGCAAAGACGCAAATACAGCCCTGCTGGGACCTGTGCCCTGCAAGAGATGATGCACAACCTTTTTATTTTTTAAAAAAGCCACGTGGTAAGATCCTTATTTCCAAGCATGTTCACAGCCCTTGACTAATGCGTTTCTCCATTCATGTTTTTTATCTCTCCATCTCTCCATCTTGCCATCCTTCCCCCCTGCCTCCAGTGCCTCAGCCCACCTCTCCCCCAGCGCCTCCCCGCACCCAGCTCGGCTGCACGGAGCCATCTGTTTGTCTGTCTCTGCAGCCATCTGGGTGTCTGCCTACAGTGTTTGCTGTGTCTCCAAAGCGTATACAGCCTGCATGTATAGGTCTAGCAAGTCAGTCTCTCTAAGCTGTGTTCTGTGGGCTTCATTAACATGCAAATTAGCGCGATCTGACTGGCTCACTTAGCTGCTGCTTCTCTTAGACAGCCATGCAACAATGCAAATACTAATGAGGCTCTGGAAATGGCACTTGCTCCACAGCTAAGCAAGCCTGCACTCAGAGCAGGCACTGGCAGTTCCAGGCACGCCAGCCATCCGCACACCTGCTGGAGGACTCAGGACAGAAGGGATGGGTGATGGATGGATGATTAGGGGCACTGATGCGGAAAAAGAGGCGAGAATTCCCGCTCTGATGGAGATGCCAGCACTCCCAGCCTCAGGATCCTTGGCTCCAAGATCCCTTTGTCCTCGCTGCCACACGCCAGTGCTCTGGACCCCAGCCACCCACGGGATCCCCCGCTCGGGAACGCCTTGGCCTCACCATCCCAGCTGGCTCAGGATGTACCTTCAGCCTTTCCTGGGTCTGACAGCTCCGAGGTACCTGGGAACACACCGTGCTCCTTCAGGACTGCGCCTTCATGCTTCTGGAGCCACCTCCCTGCACCGAGAGCACAGAGGAGCTGGGGGGCAGCTGAGCCAGACCCTCTGCAGGGCTGGGGAGCTGCTCCTGCCTCCTGGGCCCCCAGTTGGGAGCTGTGCCAGCCCCTGGGCTCTCCTGCTCTGCTCCCTGCAGGCACAGAACAGGAGTCCGGGTCGCCGTGGAGGAAGTTTTCTGTTACTCTTCAGCTCCATCACCTCCTCTAATGATAATTCAACCATACACCTCCTTGTAAAACATCAGGGATGATCAAACGCTGTGCAGCGAGATGAAGGCACCTCATCTTAGGAACCCGGCTTCCCTATTCCTTTTTATCCTGGAGATAAAATAGAGAACCATTTGCTCTGGCTGCTGCTGCTGTCTCCTGCCTCTCCTCACCCACGCTGCTCCCCAACCCCCTGGGAAGGAACACCACGGAGCCCCAGTGATGCTGCACCCCTGGCCCTTTTCATCTCGGCCCTGGTGCTGCCACAGGAGGAGCACAGAGCAGCTTCTGCAGGCTCAGTGGGGCCCGGGGGATCACAGGATCTCAGAACGTCCTGAGCTGGACATCCAGTCCAGCCCCTGGCCCTGCACCCCAACAACCCCACCCTGGGCATCCCTGGCAGCGCTGTCCAAACGCCCCTGGAGCTCTGGCAGCCTTGGGGCTGGGACCATTCCCTGGGGAGACTGGGCAGTGCCCAGCACCCTCTGGGGAAAGAAGAACCTTTCCCTGCTCTCCAGCCTAAATCTCCCCAGCACAGCCTCAAGGATGTCCCTGTCTCCCTTCTGGCAAGGTGACCTCATTGTGTGGGTTCCTGTAGCTGCTTCCCAGTGCAAAACCAAAGCAGCCACCACCACCACCCCTGCCAAGGACAGCACTGCACTCCCAGGCCAGAGATGTTCACCAGTGCATGGGGGTGCTGGGATGAGGGATGAAAACCAGCCTGGGATGAGGATGAGGTGGGGGGGGACCTGGGAGAAGGTACTGAGGCCAGGACAGGCGCTCTGGGGCTTGGAGATGAGGCACACACGGGAAGCAGAAGGCTAAACGAGCACAGACAGGAGGGGTGGCCTGTCCTGCTCAGAGAGCACCGTGGTCTGTGGAAAGAGCCACAATTCCATGAGGGAAGGGATGAGGCTCACTGGGGCTGGAGCTGGCCCAGCTCATCACAGGCTCAACAGCAGCCCAGGGCATTGTGGTGCTCCATGCTGTGGTTCCAATGGCTTTTTCTCCCTCCGGAAATGGCCTGACAAGGATCTCCTCTGTGGAGGTCATCTCTGCCCTGCAGCCAGGTCTTTTAAGAGGGTGAATATTTAAGCACAGCCCGGGAGGCAGAATTTCCTCCTGGCTTGTAGACAAGTGCCTGCGTTCAGACAGCTCATTTGTGGTGCAAGAGGTGGTCAGGGGCTGTTGCTCTCTTTGTGGGAATTCCATTGGACAGAGAGGGGTTTTCTGTGCTGAGCCACCTCTGCAAACACCTCTGCTGCCACTTGTGCAGCACAGCTGGGCACAGCTGGGCACTGGAGCCTGTCAGGCACCAGGGCTGCTCCCCGCAGGGTTCCAGGGAGGCTGTGCCAATGCAAATGCCACACAGGCCCCTGGCGACTCCGGCTCTTCTGTGACTTGGCATGGCCAACCCTTTGCAAACAACGTTTTTGGACTGGGGTCCGTGTTCCCTGCTCGGGGAATTCCCTGGGACACTGGCCATGCACACAGTGTGTGTCTGCAAACCCTGACTGTGTGGGGAGCCCCATGGACTGGGAACAGCCCATTTCAGATTCAGCTCTCTGCATGAGGAACGTCTTGGGTTGCTTCTCTTGGCAGGAGAATCCCACTGCCACAGGAACATGAAGGAATGAAGTAGGAAGGAGCTGTTCCCCTCCATCGCTTCACCCTGCCAGGTCCTCAGCTTGGCAGTGTCCCGGGCCTTTCCTAGTGCATCCATGGGAGGGAGGGCTCCATTTTCCTGGACTCTGGAAACTCCATGGTTTTACTCTGAGAAAGAGCTTTACTCTGTTGAGAAGATGTGGAGAGCTGCTGTGGGGAAGCTGTGGCAGGATAAATCTCTGGTGGAATCTCTGTGCTCCATGGATGCTGGAGTCACACCACTCCATGCTTGTCTGTTTGCACATCACCAGCCCCAACTGCTCTCCAGGTCTCTCCTGCCCCGGTGTGGCCTCCAGCACTGGGCTGGTCCCCTCACCACTCGGGCTGATGCCCATGGAAGGAGCCTGCAGTGGAACTTGCCCCTCTGGAAAGCACTGGACAGTGAAAAACACTCCCCAGGCGAGAGATTCCCTCTTTGCTCCAAGATTCAGGCTCCCACCCAGATGCTCAGCTGCCCCTTGGCTTGGTTCTGGTGCCACAGGCACATCCCTGGTCTGGCCTGAGGCTGCAAAGATGTGCCCCAAGGCTTTGTGGATATTCATGAAGGGTTGGAAAGAGCTTTTTGTTGCTCTCCAGAACAGCTTGTTACCTGTATTTAAACTGACATAAGGCCTAAATGTCCCCAAGTAGTCACTGTGTCTGTGACTTCCAGCCAGCCCCTGGCTGGACATGCACAGCTTCCTGTCCCCCCTGCCAGGCAAAAGCTCTGCAGTCAGACCTGCAATAAACCCAGGAGAGGCCTCTGACCCCTGTAAAAGGCAGGAACCCTCCTAGAAACTTCCTTTGGTGTGACCAGAAACCAGCCTTGATGTTCTTGCCTTGCTCTTACCTTTCATTCCCCACACCTTGCCTCGGACTGATGACCAGGATCTGAGCAGGACAGGTCCCCAGTGTTCCCAGCTGACTCCTCACCCTGTCCCATGACCTTCCCATTGTCCAAGCTCAGCACAGTTGCTGTCTCTTCCCTTCCTGGCTCTTCTCACACCCCATGGTCTGCCAGAGTGCACATCCTGCAAAGGGCCATGGCATCTGGGGGCACTGACAGCATCAGTGCTGAGGGAACAGGGTCAGTGCAACCCTGTTGGGCTGGGCAGAGTCAGATCAAGGTGGTTGGGTTGGGAAAAAGCCAGGACAGGCCTTGTGGGTCTGCAGGAGCCCCAAAACCTGTTTGAGGTATCTGTGATCACCAGGCAGCAAACCAGAGGATGAGGCTGGGATGAGCAACTCCAGGGCTGAAGGCAGAGTAACCTCAGGGGGAGACTGAGCACTCTGGTGCCAGGACAGTCTGCTTCTGGCTTTTCCAGGTTCAGGGCACTCCCTGGCACATTGCAGGGAGGGCCAAAGTCTTCCCCAGCAGTGGCAGCAATTCCGAGATCATGGAATCATAGAATGGTTTGGGTTGGGAGGGACCTTAAATCTCATCCTCTTCCAACCCCCTGCTATAGGCAGGGACACCTTCCACCATTCCAGATTGCTCCCAGCCCCGTCCAGCCTGGCCTTGGGCACTGCCAGGGATCCAGGGGCAGCCACAGCTTCTCTGGGCACCCTGTGCCAGGGCCTGCCCACCCTCCCAGGGAACAATTCCTGCCCAATATCCCATCTGACCCTGCCCTCTGGCACTGGGAAGCCATTCCCTGTGTCCTGTCCCTCCAGCCCTTGTCCCCAGTCCCTCTCCAGCTCTCCTGGAGCCCCTTTAGGCCCTGGAAGGGGCTCTGAGCTCTCCCTGGAGCCTCCAGGCTGAGCACCCGCAGCCATCCCAGCCTGTTTCCTTAGGAGAACTGCTCCAGCCCTCAACACCTGCCCTCGCCCTGGGGGGCTGCACAAGAGGTGGGGAGCCCTGGTTCCCCCTTGTCCAGCTGCCCCAACCTGCAGCACACCCACACAGCCCTCCCACGCCCTCTGCCCACCCCTGGGCTGCAGCTGCACGGACTCTGCCCAGAGACAAAACATCCCAGGAACTTGTCAGTCAAGTACCGGCTGTGAAATAACAGGAGAGGGAGGAAAGCCAGCGACACCTTCGTTCCAGCTGCCGTCCGTCTCGCGCTCCGCTCTCCGACAGCCAGAGAGGGGGCAGAATAAAACACCTGCTTAATTTGACCTGTCGGCTCTTCAGGGAGCGGTGCTGCTGCGAAGGTCACCTCATTAAGAGGAGCGAGAGCTGCGTCCCCCAGCCGGGGGAGGCCGGGTGGCTCCAGCCTGCTGAAGGGTGACCTTTTCTCCCGGCGCGGGAGCAGACGGGTCCTGGCACGCGTGCTCCCACCCAAATGGCAGTTTAGTTTCACAGACACTTACACGTCCCGAGCACTGGTTTTGAACTTTTCATTCTCACCAGCTTGTCAGCTCTTGAAGGCTGTAAGTGCCTGCGGTGTCTCCTGCTCGCTGATGGGGTGAGCATGACGCTGCTGCAGCACCGCTGCCTCCTCCCTGGCAGGATCACAGAACGTCCTGAGCTGAAGGGAACCCAAGGATCATCCAGTCCCAGCCCTGTCCCTGCACAGCCACCCCAACAACTCCACCCCGGGCATCCCTGGCAGCGCTGTCCAACCCCCCTGGAGCTCTGGCAGCCTTGGGGCCGTGCCCATTCCCTGGGGAGCCTGGGCAGTGCCCAGCACCCTCTGGGGAAAGAAGAACCTTTCCCTGCTCTCCAGCCTGAGCCTCCCCTGGCCCAGCTCCAGCCGTGCCCTGCGTCCTGTCCCTGTCCCAGAGAGCAGGATCAGGCCCAAGATTCCCACCCACAGGAAGGACTGGCTGCATCTTTGACCCACCACAGTGTGTCTGAGCAGAGCTGTGTCTCAGCTCCTTGGGAAGTGGGCTGGTTGTGACCCAGACGTGGCTTGTGGTGACACAGAGCGTGCACAGCTCCCCAGCACAGCCCTGCTCGTGGTGCAGAGCAAACGTGGGAGCGTCAGCCCCGTGTGGTGCCATCCCTGCTCCCGCCCCGGTGCCATCCCTGCTCCCGCCCCGGTGCCATCCCCGCTCCCATCCCAGTGCCATCCCCGCTCCCG
>VZRZ01000393.1:572518-583877 GCA_013398175.1 Climacteris rufus
TGCTCCCATCTCAGTGCCATCCCTGCTTCCATCCCAGTGCCATCCCTGCTCCCGACCCAGTGCCATCCCTGCTCCCGACGCAGTGCCATCCGTTCTCCCACCCCAGTGCCATCCCTGCTCCCATCCCAGTGCCACCCCTGCTCCCATCCCAGTGCCATCCCTGCTCCCACCCCAGCGCCCCCCTCACCCCAGATGTGTCCCTGGAGTGTCAGACCCAGCGGGTCAGAGCCCTGTGGGGGCTCAGCAGCCCAGCAGCCCCATCCTTGTGGGAAAGCACCTGGTGCCTGCTGTCCCTGCTGCCTCTCAGGGACAGGGTTTTTTGCCTTTCATGTTCTCCCCGAGCTGGGGAAGAAGAGCATCAGCTCTCCCAGCCAGCAAGGGCAGAGCTGCGGTGCTGTTCTCCTCCAGCAGCTCGGCAGAGCGGGCTGGACCACAGAGCTCCCGGGAGAGCTGCCCTTCCACCCCTTCCCGGAGCAGGAGAGGAGAGACGTGCCCGCCTCCTCCCCTGCTCTGCCCTCCACAGACCTTTAATTCTTTCTCCTCTGATGTTAATCTCGGAGGTGGTGCACAGGTCAAGTTTAATATGCTGTCCTGGGGGAGTTTCATTTAGAGCCGGCGAGAGGGAGCCTGGCGATCCAGCAAGGGTTTCCCGTGCAGGCCAGAGCATCGCCGGCTTCAAAAGGCAGCAGCCTGTGCTCAGCAGATGCCAGGGGAGGCAGATCCCCACAGACCTGGCTCCCACCCACGGCTCTTGCCAGGATCCACTGCCCCTCTCCCAGCACATCCCCCCACGGGCACTGTGCTATTGCCCAGGGCCACCCTCGGTGCCACCCCTGGCTCGCCCAGCTGCCCAGGCAGGTCCTCCTGCCACCTCCAGGCCCACGTGCACACCGTGTGCCAGCACCCAAACCCCTGGGGACAACGGCAAAGGCTCGGCCGCTCGCTCCTCCCTCTGCCTCAGTTTCCCCAGCTGGAGAGCAGGGCTCAGGGATACAGGGAATGCTGGTGGATGGTTCTCTGGGGGATCTTTGGGGGATGCACTGCGCACCCCCAGCACCGGCCTGAAGCCTTTGTGGGTGTCAGGGCTTTGCTGATGGCTCCAGGCAGCCAAACCCCCCCGTGCAGCACGAGACCCCTCCCCGTCCGCAGCCTGGGCAGGCGCTGCCGTAATGGGAAAGGACAGGCAGTAAAAGATTGTGATGGGGATCATAAATATCCATTAAAGCAGCTTTTAATCCACCCTGCGAGCAACAGGGCTGTCGGTGAGCAAGAGCCTGGCAGGCTGTGCGGGGGCAGTGGCACTGGGGGCACGGGGCACCCCGGCACCACCGAGGGCTCTCGCTGCCCAGGGAGGGGATGAGCCACCTCTGCAGGGAGTGGGTCCAGGGGCAGTGCCCAGGCTGCCACCCTGCCTCCTCCAGCACAGCCCTGGCACAGCGGCAGGAGCCCTGAAGACGCTGATTTATCAGGGGAAATGCACTCAATGCCCAGACAAGGAGGTGAAGCCACAGTGCTTCTGCCACCAGCACTGCTCCAGCAAAGGGCAAAGCAGCTCTCTGCCCTCGCTTGGTGCTTGGAAGCAGAGATGTGTCCTAGCCCTTAGTTCATGAAGGGAAAATCCTGGCTTTTCTCCATCCCTCCTCAAACAAAACCCCCATGCAGAGCCCCTCAGGAACACCCTGGTTATGCATGGCTGTTCAGCCCCCAGTCCATGGATCCGGCTCTTGCATCCAGCCTTTCCTGCTCTCCAGGGACAGCAGGCTCTGGGCAACAAGGGCACCCTCTTTCCCAACTCCTGTTGATGAGTTTGTCTCCACTTTGTGTACCACGTCTTCACCTTCCTCCCTCCCAGCGCTGCCACTCACTATTTATGGCTGTACAGCACAGAGCAGGTCACATCTGTGTCCTTCCTCTGCTTCCAGCACAGGACAAAGTGCCCCTGATTGCTGCTGCCTCCACACAAAGCTCTGTGCCAGAGCCAGCTGCAAGATGGCAGCTCCATCCCCTCGGAATCTGGGGTCTTCCCAACGCAGACTTTCCCACAGTGTACAAATTTTGAAGGGGGGGAAATTCCCCCCAGAAATATCAAAATGTTTCGCTGGGTTTTGATGCTGTTAAATCATTAAACAGTAAAACACTAGATAGACTAGAAATGTAGAATTGAAGTAATATGATAATATAAAAGCCCAAATGGAATGAAACCAAATGATAATGTCAAATTGAAATGTTCGCCTCTCATTGGAAAAAATCCTTTCGACGTTATTGAAGCAAAATGTGAAAGTTGAAATCATTTGATTTGACACTTCTCCATAGAAAAATATCATCAGGATCGACGTGTTCCCAGGAGATGTTGAGAGTTTAGAAGCTGCTCTGCTGGAAAAATGTTGCCAGTCAGAAATGAGGGAGCAGAGGAGCCGCCTTCTCCCCGTGTCCCTCTCTGAGCCAGAGGTTTGGCACGGAGGGGTGAAGGGGAGGCTGGAAAGGGACAGGGCAGGCTCTGCCCTTGACCCTGCTCCTTCACCCACCTGGTTCCAAGCCCATGGCCAGCACAGTGACCGGCTGGTGGCCTCACTGTGCCCCGTCCCTGCGGGGCCACACCAGCTGGGGACGTGTCGGTCACCCAGCCCCTCCTGCCTCTCCCTGGTCCTTGTCCCCATCAGCCAGCGCTGTCACAGCAGTGCCACGGCTCCTGCCAGAGGTGTCCAGCAGCAGCAGGGCTGGAGCTCCAGGATTTCACAGCCCGGCCCCTTCACAGCCTTGCCTCTCAGCATTGTCATATTTCTTCATCCCCCGCCCGGCTGCAGCACCTGCCAGGACAGGACGTGCCCTGAGGTGCCAACCAGGGTGGTTTGCACCCCTCTGGCCCTTTCTGGGTCAACCAGGGTGCAGGGGGTGGGGAGGGTGCCCAAAGGCACCAATGGCCCAGGGGTGAGTGGGATCCACCCCTCTGCACGTGCCGTGATAACCTGGCCCCTGCCCCCAGCAAATACTGCCTGTGGGGTGTGCAGGGCCCCCAGCCGGGGTTTGGGTCATTAAGGTGGGAAAAGGCCTCCAAGACCAGCAACTCCAGCCTTGAACTGAACACTCTGTGCCCACTGAACTGCATCACCAAGCGCCACATCCACTCACTCTGAACACTTCAGGGATGGTGACTCCGCCACTGCCCTGGGCAGCTGTGCCAATGCCTCACCACTCATCCAGTGAAGAAATTTTTCCTAATATCCAGTCTTTCTGGGACAACTTGAGGCTATCTCCTCTTGTTCTGTCACTTCTTCCCTGGGAGAAGAGAACGATCCCCACCTGGCTGCACCCTCCTGTCAGGGAGGTGCAGGGTGAGAAGGTCCCCCTGGAAAATCACTGCCCCGAACCCCCCTTTCCTGACATTGCTCTAGGACTGGAGGAGGGGAGCATCCCCCTGAGCTGGGTGAGCAGGATTCAGTGGGGCCAGAGCTCCCTCCTGGCTCTCTCCCTCCTCCCCAGGCTGCAGAGCTCGCTGGGGCTGGTGCTAATGAAGATTTCCTGCAGCGCTTGCTTAGCAGAAAATGATTGGTTACACCCGAGCTCGTAATTAAAAAAAAGAGAGCAAGTGCACTAATGGGTATTTATTTGACTGTTACCTTGTCATGTATTTATCGATGCAGATAAATTCAAAATCATTAAATGCTTTACGGGCCCTGACAATTTACAGCCCCTGTCAGGGCCCTGCCTCTGCGGCAGCGGAGCAGCACAGCCACGGGCACACACAGCCCTGGGCCCCCCGCCCAGCTGGGGCACCCGGAGGCAGGAGACCAGCAGGCTGTGACTCAGTGTGGTGTGTAAAAAAGGGGCTGAGGTGATGCTGTGTCATGGTCTGTCCCCCCCAGGGATGTGTGATGACAGCCACAGGTCTCTGCTCAGGGCTGGAAGTGCAGCCAGGGTGTGATGGGCACCCCTGGTGCTGTGGGGGGTGATTGGAGCTGTATCCCCAGCCCCCCCACAGCCCCCAGTCCTCTCAGACAACAGCCCCAGGCAGATGGGACTGGAGTTGCCTCGGGGACACGGTAGGGCTGAAACAATTTGTCACCTCTCTGTGCAGGTGGAAAACTCCAGCTGAGCAGACGTGAGCTGCTGGCACTGCTCGCAGGTCCAGGGTGAGCCAATGGGGCCACAGCAGAGGGGAACTCATCCTCTGGCTTCTCCTTGGGCTGCAAATCTCTTCCCATGCCTCCCCATCACAGAGATGATGAGGACAGTGGTGATGAGGGAAGGAGGAATGTTTTTCCCTGCTCTGTGACAAGCAGCAGGGGCAGCCCTGAGAAGCCACAAATCTCAGGAGAGCATCTCTCTGGAGACTTACCAGGTGTGCAGGGGGAGACAGGGGCATCTCTTGACTCAGTGTTTGCATAGCAACAAGGCCCTGATTATACAGCCCCTAATTACCTTATTATTCCCATTAGTGAAGGCAGGGAGCCCTTTCCTCTTAAGAAACCCACAGGCAGCCTGGGCCTGGGGCTGAGCCGGGAGCATCCCGTGCTCTGGGTGGTGTCAGCAGCGTTTCACAGAGCCCTGGAGCAGCACTGAGCTGGCACAGCCTCCAGCTCCATCCTTAGTGGCCACAGCAGGCACCCAGGACACAGCTGGGCACACAACCTGCTGTGCCCTGTGTGTGCACACAACCTGCTGTGCCCTGTGTGTGCACACAACCTGCTGTACCCTGTGTGTGCACACAACCTGCTGTACCCTGTGTGTGCACACAACCTGCTGTACCCTGTGTGTGCANCACCCTGCTGTCCCTTGTGTGTGCACACAACCTGCTGTACCCTGTGTGTGCACACAACCTGCTGTACCCTGTGTGTGCACACAACCTGCTGTGCCTTGTGTGTGCACACCTGTGCACAGGCTCTCCGTGTGTGCCTGGAGCTGCCCCCATTTCCCTTGGGATTTTCAGGGAGATGGTTCTGCCCAGAGAAGCAATGCTGCAATGCCGAGCAGGTCTCCCCCCAGGATCCCCTCAGCATGGGGCAGAACAAGCAGCAGCCACCCTGACCCAGGGCAGAGACACAGGCATGGTGGCACTCACCCTGCCTGCTGCCAGGCCACCACGTCCCCTGACCCAAACCTGTTCCTCAGACAGGCTCTGAACAGCATCACTTCCTCAGCAGACACAGCACCTGCCTCTCTGTCCTGTCACTGAACCCCAATTCAGCGGGGCAGGGAGGAACCCAGCCAGCAGTGCTCAGACCTGCAGCAGGGACCTCTGAAGGACAACATCCTTCTCCTGATCCCTGGAGCGCCTGGGTGCGGGGAAGGGCCAGGCTGGCACTGGCACGGGGTGGGCACAGCTGGGAGAAGCCGCTGCCTGCGCACCCCGAGCGGTGCTGCCCCGCTGTCCCCGCTGTGTGCGGGCAGCCCGGGGGGCAGGACACGGCACCCCCAGCTCCCCCGCCGGATGCAGAGCAGGAGGCTCCAGGCGAGGTGCGAAGGCAGGGGGAGAACATTATCCCGGGGAGAACATCCCGGGGAGAACATCCCGGGCAGCTCGGCAGCCGGCGGGAACGGGGCCGCACCGCGGGGCGCGGGGCCAGGCTCCCCGGGGCCGCTGGCTTTGTGCTGCGAGCGGGCGGCGTGGCAGCGGGGCCCCCGCATTGTTCCGGAGAGAAAAGGCAAGAACTGGGGCTCTGTGTGTAAGTAGGTCACACGCGAGGCTGGAGACGAGGCCACGGGCACAGACTGTAAATGCAGCAGTGAGAAGAGAGGGAAAAGGGGGGTGGGGACGGCTGGGAATGGACAGTGAGAGGAGCAGGGGAGCTCACAGACAGACAGACGGACAGACAGACCTGCAGGACCACGTCCCTGCAAGCTGCCGAGGTCTCTCTGCAGCATCCTCGCTGTCGGCTCCATTGGCACCGCTGCAGCGTGGGAGATCAAGCCCTTTCCTGGCCCCTGGCCCAGCACAGCCCAGCGTGGGAGCTGCTGCCTGCTGGGCTCTGTGCGGGGAGGACGGGCACAGCTCGGCAGCCTCTGGCTGTTCTCACTGCTGGTGCAGCACTCGTTACCCTCACGGCAGCCACAAGTCACAAAATCATCCTGAGACAGTCACAGCAGGGCTGGGGCAGGGCGGCTGCTCAGCCACCACCACTCAGGGACACGTGTGCCTCTGCCTCTCGGGGGGCTGCACTGCCCCTGTGTCCCCATGCCAGGCTGGAGAGGCCAGGGTGAGCCCCAGACTCCCCATCGTGCTGGGGGCGCATGCAGGGGCTTCTTCCCACCACATCCCAGGGCAACATCGCTGTGTGGGACCCAGCACCTTCAAACCCCATCAACAGTGGGGTCAGAGCAGTGCTGCCCTAAAACCCCCTGACAGCAGGGTCAGAGCAGTGCTGCCCTAATGCCCCCAAGACCAGGGTCACAGCAGTGCTGCCCTAAAACCCCCTGACAGCAGGGTCACAGCAGTGATGCACTAATGCCCCTCACAGCAGGGTCAGAGCAGTGCTCCCCTAATGCCCCCAAGACCAGGGTCACAGCAGTGCTGCCCTAAAACCCCCTGACAGCAGGGTCACAGCAGTGATGCACTAATGCCCCTCACAGCAGGGTCAGAGCAGTGCTCCCCTAATGCCCCCCACAGAAGGGTCAGAGCAGTGATCCCCAAAGCCCCCCAGCAGCAGGGTCACATCAGTGTTGCCCTAAAGCCACTCAATAGCAGGGTCAGAGCAGTGATGCCCTAATACCCCCAAGACCAGGGTCATGGCAGTGTTGCCCTAAAGCCATTTAACCGCAGGGTCACAGCAGTGTTGTCCTAAAACCCCCTGACAGCAGGGTCACAGCTGTGCTCCCCAAAGCCCCTCCAGCAGGATCACAGCAGTGCTCCCCTAGTTCCCCCCAAAAACATGGTCAGAGCAGTGCTCCCCAAAGCCCCTCACAGCAGGGTCAGAGCAGTGCTGCCCTAATGCCCCCAAGACCAGGGTCACAGCAGTGCTGCCCTAAAACCCCCTGACAGCAGGGTCAGAGCAGTGCTGCCCTGTTCCCCCCTCCAGCAGCACCTGATGCTCCAGCACACGGTCCAGCCCTGCATCCTGCAGCCTGTGGGGCTGGGAAACGCTGAACACAGGCAGAAAATGCCTTCCCAGCCCCCGCGGTGATCAGCTGGTGCCCCCAGGCAGGAGGTGCAATTAACCTTCTCTCGACAAGAATAACTACCAGCGTTATTATCGACCATAAAGTTACCCAGCCCTTTGCAAGCCCCAGCCACAGGATGGGAATTGGAGGTGGCGTGGAACGGGAACAGAGCGTGCAGAAGGGAAGGCTCAGCATTTGCAGCACCCCAGCGTGTTCCTGGTGCACGTGGAGTGGAGCAGGGAGGCATCTCCATGAGCTCCCACCTTCTCCAGCCGTTCCTCCAAAGGGCGAGGGGGCTGCGAGTCCCCAGAGCAGGTGATGGGCTGGGCCAGGAGGATGTGTGGGCTGAGACAGGTTAAGAGGCAGCAGGAATTAGGGAATGGCCAAAAGGAGCCTTGACAAGCTGAACATTGAATATGAAGTGGAGGCACAAAGTAAAGACAAGAATAAAATCCCTGGTTTAATGCACGGCTCCACCAAGGGCAGGTGAGGCTTTGGCTGCCAGCTGTCCCAGGAGCTGTGTGCAGTTCCAGGTTGTGCATCAGGCACTGCAGTGAGCACAAGAGCAGTGGGACATTTCCTAACTCCAGCCTGCCCCTCATCACACCCGGGTGTGAACCAGGGATGGACAGGTCACTCTGGGATCAGTCAGGGAGGATCATGTTGGTCAGTTCGTGCAAGCCGTGGGGTGCCTGCCCCCTCTGTGCTCTGCCTGCACACGGGGCAGCTCCAGAGCCTGGGGCCTGGCCCCTGCCCAGGGCAGGAGAAAAGATCCAGAGGGCTGTGACAGAGACAGGGTGTTGTCCTTTGGCATCCAGAGCGAAACCGCTGCAAACAGCTTAATCACTGGGTAATTATGCCAAAGCATCGGTCGCTCACTGAGGGACTTCTGCAGGATCTGTGGAAAAGCTTTCCTTTTTTTGTAATGGGAACGGAGAGACTGGAAATTCTCAGGGTAAAAAATATTTCTGGGCTTGGTTAGGAAAATCAGGTTTTGGCTTCTGGGAAGCCGGGCATGTTCACCATCTTCTGTCCTGACAGCTTTTGTTTGGGGTTTTTCATTTGTGAAAGGAAAGGGTTTGGCAGGGAGGGGAGAATCTGATGGCAATGCGGGGAAAAGGAGAAAAAGATTTCCTCACAAAATTTCAGTGGAAAATAACCAGAGATGATTATTATTATTATTATTATTATTATTATTATTATTATTTTAATCTTCATGATTTGAGCCTCCTCTCTGGAGGGGCTGTGCTGGGGCTTGTCCGTGGGGTGCAGGGGATGCCGTGTGCTCCCACCCCTTCCTCCCCGCGGAGCCGGGGCCGTCGCAGCGGCTGCCAGCGCTAACCCAGATTCCAGGGGCGCCTTGCTGCCGCGGCTGCTAAATTGGCAGCATGTAAGAGACGTGTCACCTGGGTGACAGGGTGTCTGTGACTGCCGGAGTGTTTGAATACACGGCGCTGTGTGCTAAATACTCCCATCATTACGGCTGAGCTGGAGACGCGGAGTGGGGAAGTTCCCTGGGTACTCGGAGGAGGATGGAGGGTGGATTTGGAGTGCACAGGGGACGTCCCTGCCTGGTCACAGTGGTCAAAGCCCTGCTGTCCCCGTCCCCACACCCTCCTGTCCCCATCCCCAAGCGCTCCTTTCTGTGGAAGCAGCGAGCTGACAGCACCTGGCTGCAGTTCCAGCATCTCCCCAGGAGCAGCTCCTTGCTCTCCTGACCATCTCCAAGCTCCTGCAGGATGGGGGGAGTTTTCTTCTGCTGAGGGCAAAGGAGGGAGCAATTAATGGCCGCTTTTGTTTAGAAATAGCTGAGGAAGCCCAGACGGAGGCAGGAGTCGGAGCCGGGCCCCGCGGCCGCAGGGCTTCCCCGGGGACCGCGGGTGCCGGGCGGGAGGAGCCGGGCGGGAGCAGCCGGGCGTCTCGGCCGCAGATGGAGAGGGCAGCGGGGAAGCCGAGGAGACAACCGGAGACAACCACAGGGGTAACCTGACCGCGGGGACCGTCCCTGGGGAGGCTGGGCTGGGTGTGAAAAAGCTGCTTCTCCGCCTGAGCCCCTCGCAATGCTCTGGGAGAGGATGCTGGGACTAAGAAGGCTCTGCTGGCTGGGAGCCCTGTCCCCCCCGTAGTGTCAAAACCAGCCCCCGGCAGTGAGCCCGAGGCTCGGGATGGCAGCACCGTGGGGGATTTGCAGTCTGGTGGGCACCATGCACGTACAGCACTTGTGGGGCCCTCTGTGCACACCTGCAGTGGGGACCTGGAGCTTCCTGCTGGGGGTGTGACACCCGTGGTGGGGCTGTGACACCCGTGGTGGGGGTGTGACACCCGTGGTGGGGCTGTGACACCCCTGGTGGGGCTGTGACACCCGTGGTGGGGGTGTGACACCCTTGGTGGGGGTGTGACACCCGTGGTGGTGCTGTGACCCCCCTGGTGGGGCTGTGACACCCGTGGTGGGTGTGTGACACCAGTGGTGGGGCTGTGACACCCGTGGTGGGGGTGTGACACCCGTGGTGGCTGTGTGACCCCACTGGTGGGTGTGTGACACCCGTGGTGGGTTTATGACCCCAGTGGTGGGTGTGTGACACCCATGGTGGGGGTGTGACACCGGCAGTGGCTGCAGCAGCCCCATCCTGCCTCTTCTTCAGAGAAACAGCACCCACCAGTCCCTGCCCTTGGCCTCTGACACCGCCCCGAGCTGCTTTCAGGGGCCTTTCCCCACCGCCCCTGCCCAAGGGTGGTCGTTCCCCATGCTCGGGAGCACCTCCCTGCAGGAGATCCCTCCCAGCTCCCTCCTCTCCACCAGACAGACACGGGGTCAGCCCTTGCCCGTGGCCCAGCCCCAGGGAACAGGTCAGGCTGTGTCACAGCAGGTCTGCAGGGGACAGGGGGACAGGCTGTGCCATCCCAAGAGTCCAGGTGCTGCAGCAGCACCATCACAGCGGGTCACCTCTGCTCCCAGCAGTCACATTCCCGGTGACAGAGGGACAAGAGGCCACCTCCCTGTAGGCACAGGTGGCTCCAGCCAGGCTGTGCTGGGCACGGGTGAGGTCACACCCTGAATCCTCAGACGGTTTTGGGCCTCTCATGACAAGAGAGACAGAGGGGCTGGAGTGTCCAGGGCAGGGAACGGGGCTGGGAAAGGGGCTGGAGCCCCAGGAGGGGCTGAGGGAGCTGGGGGGGCTCAGCCTGGAGCAAAGGAGGCTCAGGGGGCCCTGCTGGCTCTGCACAGCTCCTGCCAGGAGGGGCAGCCAGGGGGGTCGGGCTCTGCTCCCAGGGAACAGGGACAGGAGGAGAGGAAACAGCTTCAGCTTGTGTTAGGGAAGGTTCAGGTTGGATGTTATGGAAGTTTCTTCACTGAAAGAGTGGTCAAGCCCTGGCACAGCCTGCCCAGGGAAACAGTGAAGTCACCACCCCTGGAAGTGTTAAAAAGTGAGTAAATGTGTCACTTGGTGGTCTGGTTTAGTGGGCACAGTGGGATTGGGCTGAAGGTTGCACTTGATGATCTTGGAGGTCCTTCCAAACCTTAATGATTCTGTGATTCTTCTGGACCTGACAAAGGTCAGCCAGGTCCTGGATCTGCTTCCTGTGCAGCCAAGCTCCAGCCTCTCCCAGCCCTGCTCCAGGCTGCAGCTGGAGGTGAGGGAGAGACCCAGCCAGAGGCTCAGGGATGTGTATTCTGCTCATTGCTCACAAATACTAATGGCCCAGAGTTATTAATATTGCCACTGTAGTCATATCTGGGTAATTACTGCCATTAACCACCAGCAGAACTATTGAGTTCCCCTAATCAGTGCATTATAATAATTGGGACCAAGTGTTTTATAGATCCAGACGTTAATTCCTCCCTAGCACCTCTCCCTCCCCTGGAACTGCTCCTCCCTGCTCAGCTCCAGTGCCTCCCAGCCTGAGCTGCTCCCTGTGTCCAGCAGCTGGGGCACCCTGTGGTCACCCCAGGATGACCCACGCCTTGGGATGTGCCGTGCTGCATCCAATGGGGAATCGTGGCTGGAGAAATTTGGGGTGTCCAGGCACTCTCTGCTCAGGGTGGCCGGGCTGTGGAGGTGCAGGTGCAGGTGGGGGTGGAGGTGGAAGTGGAAGTGGAAGTAGATGTGGAGGTGGAGGGGAGAGGTAGAGGTAGAGGTAGATGTGGAGGTGGAGGTGGAGGTGGAGGTGGAAGTGGAGGTGGAGGTGGAGGGGAAAGGTGGAGGTGGAGGTGGAGAGGTGGAGGGGAGAGGGAGAGGTGGAGGTGGAGGTGCAGGTGGAGGGA
>VZRZ01000393.1:583959-605664 GCA_013398175.1 Climacteris rufus
GTGGAGATGGAGATGGAGGTGGAGTTGGAAGTGCAGGTGGAGATGGAGATGGAAGTGGAGGTGGAGGGGAGAGGTGGAGGTGGAGGTGGAGGTGGAGGTGGAGGTGCAGGTGGAAGTGGAGGTGCAGGTGGAGGTGGAAGTGGAGGGGAGAGGTGAAGGTGGAGGTGCAGGTGGGTGTCCAAGCAGGGCTCGCAGGAGAGGAGCTGGGTCCCTGCCCTGCACGTGTGGCCCAGCAGCAGCTCCCAAGAGCCGAGAGGCAGCAGGATGGATGGAACACTCGGGCTGTTCCACACTGCTGGGACGGAAATCTGGTGTGGGGGGAATTAATGGCACCGTCTGCTATTTACACCCAGCTCCTCTTGCTCTGGAAAGCTCTTCCCTGCTGCAGCCATCTGGGCCTTGGAGCCCGGAGCTGGTGGCTGTTCAGGGGGTGACTCAATGGGTTGAATCAGAGGAGCATCTTCTCCTCCAGCTCCTGGATGTGCCGAGCGGAGCTGGGAGCTGCCCCCGCATCCCGCTGCCTCAGCAGGGACCCCGCTCCTCCCCAGCCCTGCTGGCCCCCAGCACCAGCAACCCCTCGGTGTCCACAGGTGGTGCCCAGGGCAGGAGAGCCAGGCTGGCTCTGAAATCAACATCTGCCACAGCCCTTTGGGGCACATCCTGGGGACGAAGTGAGCCCCACGCTGAGCCCTGGCAGGGCGGGCTGGGGCTGGGGGCAGAGCAGGGCTGCAGCCCCCCAGGACACCTTTGTCCCTGTCTACAGCAGGGAGGGCAGCAGATCTGTGATTCCTTCGTGACAGGGAAAGCACAACCATGTGTCATTTACAGCTGGTCTGAGTGCAATAATCCCTAGAAGTTCTAATAAATTAAAAAAAGACTGGGGAATTCTTAGGGCGTGGGTTACACCAAAGGTTTGACTGTGCCCAAGCCAATCCATTTGCTTCCAACCACAGCCTTTTCCCAGTAATTTTTTTTTTTTTATGTTTAACAAAATAAAATTAAGGGAAACTTTGAAACAAAGTCATTTGGAAGAGAAAAAAAAATCAAAACATTTCAATCTGAATAGGCTGAAATGAAATGTTTTGATCTTTTGGGGTTTTTTTCCCCTCCAAACAAACCATTCAGCAGAATTGACATATTCATCCAGAACCTTTTGGTGTTGTCAAATTTGAATTTTTGTTTTTGTATACTTTTTAAGAAAATCAAGCCCTTCCAGCTCTAGCCAGCCTAGAGTTCCTTGCAGGCAGAGCTGTGTGCTGTCCTCAGGGGGAGCTCCCTGGTGGGTTTGGGGGGAGCCTCCTGGGTGTCTGGGAGTCCTGGGGGGAGAAGTTCCTCCTGCAGAGCAGAGAGCAGCGTCGGAGCCACGGTGGAGCGCAGCCCTCACCCTCCTGCCCAGCCCACAGTGGGACCTGGTGGCCAAGGGACAGCTCTGCCAAGGGGAGGACACGGCCTCGACAGCCCGGGGAGGCTGAGCCAGGTGAGAGTCGCTCCCCTGGGACCCGGCAGGTGAGAGAGCAGAGCGGTGCAATCAATAGTGCTAATTGCAAAGGCAATGTCTAGCAGAAATAAGATGGTTATTCTGCATCACTGGGCACTCTTACAATCAAATTGTCCACAGACAATTAGCTGAGCAGGAGAAATAGGAATTAGGTTTCTAATTGTTCTGCTGGTGGAAGGCATTGCGGAGCACTCGGAGGAGGGAGAGGTTTGCGTCTCTGCAGGGCGGCAGGAGCTGCCATCCCTGCTGTCATTCCCAGAGGGATAACCGAGCCAGGGAACGGGGACTGCAGCTGGGAAGCACAGACGGCTTCTTGGGAGGCTTTGGCCAGTGCTCCTCTTTCACGGCTGGGTTATTTATTTCTCTCATTCAGCCGCCTGCACCACCGAGCAGGGAGCTCTCCCGGCGCTGGCACCGCGCTCCCGCAGCGCCCCGGGCATCCCCCGGCTTCACCCCGGGCTGAGACACCTCCCACCCACCGCCCGCCCTCCTGAGAGACCACCTGCACCCCCCGTGCTCCCACCAGCACCGTGTGACCGTCCTGCCCCCCATCCCCACCCTGTGACTCGGCGGCAGCCCACGTCCTGCTGGATGGCACATTGGGAAAGGCGGGGGAGGGAGCGCTGGGATTTTTCTGATTGTTATTAATGTTGGTGTTGACTCATGCTGGTGGGTGTCTGCGGCTCGAGGGAGTCTCCTGATGCTGCAGCTCCCGGGGCTGCATCGTGAGGACAATGGGAAGTCCTCCCGCCTCTGCTCCCGGGGCTCCCGGGGAGCATCCGCAGCATCCCCGCTGCCCACGGGCTCTGGCTGGGTTGGAGGGATGGGGTTGGGCCACAGGGGTCCTTACACCCACCCGGTGTGGGGTTGTCCTTCAGTCTTATTCTCACTCGGGGAGTGGGGATGGTCTGGCTGCAGCGTCCCAGGAGGGCCAGAGCCCTCCCCTGGGTGTGACATCTGATGGCAGCAACCTGGCCTTGGGCAGCAAAACCATGGGCTGGGGGACAGCACCCTTCTGGGTTTGGGTACCCCCCAGTGCAGAGAGCAAGGTCTGAGGGCAGATTGCCCTTCTCCCATCTCTCAGTGCACATCCCCCACCCCACTGCTGACCACCACGGAGAGGGGAATCCCGAGCAGAGCCAAAGGGATTTGTGGAGGGATTTCCCCATCTGCTTTCCTACGTCCCCATGGCCGGTCAGAGGGTGCTGTGCTCAGAGCACCCTGACCCTGCCAGGGCAGCAGGGCTGGCTGTGAGCTCAGTGGGACACCCCACAGGGACCTTCTGTCCTGACCCCACTGGTGCTTTGGGATGCACCATGGGCACTCTCCCACGAGCAGCAGAGCCACCGGCATCCCTTTCCTTCCAGCAGCAAAGGCAGGAGCAGTGGAGGGGTTTTGTTACTGCCTTGGAGCCCCAGGAAGGACCCAGATCAGCCACCTGCAGACAGAGGCCACCCTGTCCCTTCTGGGACCGTCCCAGGGTGAAGCCCCTCAGCAGCAAACCCCTGGCAGCCCGGATTAGTGCTCAGGGCATCTCCTGCTGCTCGTGCCCCTCTGAGCACAGCCGGTCCCTGCTGCAGCCTGGAGCTGCACGCTTCCCTCTGAGCCACCTAACCACGAAAAAAATGGAATTAAAGTCACCTCAGACAGCGTGTGGCTGCTGGTCAGCACCTTCACCCTATCCATTGGTCTGGGCACTTTGCTTTTCTCCCGTGGGAGGTGGGATGTCCTCACCAGGAGCTGCGCTGCACGGCAGCCCTGCAGCTCAGAGCCAGGGACACGCTGCAGTCCCACCAGGGACCCAGGCTGTGGGCAGCAGGGCCAGGGCTCCCTGCCTGCCACGGCAGAGATGGGGACAGCCCCATCCCATGCTCCCAAAGGGATCACCCCGGGTGATGCTGCTGCTGTGGGAGTGCAGCCAAATACAGCCCCACACATGTTTATTTTCATGCACACACACACACACACATATATATGTATTTTTATATCTCTCCCCTTTGCCTTTGAGTCACCACTGTTGAAACCCTCCTTGCCAAGAGTCTTCTGAGAAATATCCTCCCCCCACCCTGTTCCTCCCTCCCTCCCTCTCTCTCTGTAGCACTCGGGCTAATTTTATCTTCTGTCTTTCATCTGCCTGTGTATCTACCACTCCTGACAAAAAAAAAGAGATTTTCACAGATTTTGCTAGTGCTCACCAGCTCTAAAAGCTTTCATCTCCCTCCGACGACGAGTGCGTGTCATCTGCTCGCTCCAAATTACAGCAGAGGCCTTCACACTCAATCGCAGCATTTTCTGCCTAATTTCCCAGGCAGCCGGATTAAGTGTGGGCTCCAGGCTCGTCTGGCGTGATCCTGGGAGCCCTCCCCGCCCCCGGCTGGCAGCCTGGCCGCGGGGAAGCCCGGAGCACCCCTCTCCTGCCTGCAGAGCCCACGGGCACCAGCGGGGTCTCCACTGGCAATTCCCGAGCCCAGGGACAGCAGGGGATGGCTGGGCAGGGGCACAGAGGGCGGCAGGGGATGGCTGGGCAGGGGCACAGAGGGGACAGCAGGGGATGGCTGGGCAGGGGCACAGAGGGCAGCAAGGGATGGCTGGGCAGGGGCACAGAGCTCTGCCTGGCCAAGCCGGGGTGTGAGGGCAGCTCTGAGGCTCAGGGAGCCTCCCAGCTCCAACCCCAAGCCCACCCTGGCAGGGGCTGGTGCAAGCCCAGGAGGCAAGTGCTGCATTTCTGTAGCACAGCAGGGACAGGGGAGCAGCAGGTGAGGGTTCAGCTCCCCATCATCACCACCAAAATCACTTCTGACAGGGGTTCCCAGGCTGCTGATGCTGTCTCCGGGTGCTTTGCAGCCACATCTCAGCTCTGGTTGCTGCCAGGATCCACACCAGGAGCAGCGTCACACCGTGCCCAGGGAGGGCTGTCCTTGGGGCACAGCCCCCGGGCACCCCTGAGCACCGTGGTGGAGGCAAGACTTGTCCCTTGAAAACAGTGCTGTATTTCAGCCAGGCAAAAAAGCCAGAACAGGATTATAGAACAGAATTCAAGAATGGCCTGGGTTGTAAGAGATTTTAGAAATTATCTTGTTCCAGCCCCTGCCATGGACAGGGACACCTTCCACTATCCCAGGATGCTCCAAGCCCCATCCAACCTGGTTTTGGACACTTCCAGGGATCCAGGGGCAGCCACAGCTTCTCTGTGCCAGGGCATCCCCACCCTCACAGCCAAGAATTTCTTTCTAATATCTGGTCTAAGCATTCTCCTTCGGTTCTGAAGCTGTTCCCCCTTGTCCTGTCACTCCAGGCCCTTGTAAATTGTCTCTCTCCATCTTTCTTGTTGGCTCCCTTCAGGCACTGCAAGGCCACAATTAGGTCGTGACAAAGTCTTCTGTTCTCCAGGCTGAACAATCCCAGCTCTCCCAGCCTCTCCTCCCAGCAGAGCTGCTCCATCCTTCTGATCATCCTTGAGCCTCCTCTGGGCTCTCTCCAGCAGCTCCAGCTCCTCCCTGTGCTGGGCCCAGGGCTGGGGCAGCTCTGCAGGTGGAGTCTCACCTGAGGAGCAGAATCCCCCCTCTCCTGCTGCCCACACTGGGGGCTCAGCCCAGCACAGGAGGTTTCAGGTCCCAGCACACACGGCCAGGGCATGTCCAGCTCTCACCCACCAGCACCCCGAGTCCTCCTCCCCAGGGCTGCTCCATTTGCTCATTCCCCCTGGACTGATCCCAAGAGTTGGATGTCAGGTAACATGGTCAGGGAACTCCAGCCCCAGGGACAGCCCAGTCTCCTGACCACACTGACCACCCCATGCCATTCCCCACCCAGCACCCAGCACCCTGCCCCGTGGGTGCTCTGATCTCGTCCCTTTGGGAATTCCATTCACATCCCCTCCCAGAGCTGCAGGGCTGCTGGGGGCACACACCTGGTGCAGGCCAAGGACTCCCAGGTAAGGGACCCCTTCCCACCGTGCCCGGGGTGGTGTGGGGAGCCAGCAGCTCCTCCCTCGGCTCCCTGACAGGCAGAGCACGAGCTGAGATGCAATGAGGAGCAGACGGCATGATTAGCTCTGCTCAAAAAGGTCAAAACACTTATCAGACATGAGCGGCAAAGCTAAAAATACACCCGGCACCTCCCTGGCAATTCTCTCCCGGGAAGTGACAGCCATGGCTGGTGAGGAAGGGGGAAGGATGTGAGCAGGGCTGCTGCACTTCTGCATGGGAGCCTGGATCATCGAGGGGAAGCCTTCCCATTTCTGTCACCCCTCTGTGTAACTGGGGAAGGGTGGAGTGACACCACCAGAGATGCTCTGAGGGCGACTGGGATGGGTGGGATAAGGCAGGAAGGGGAAAGCCAGGCTGAAAGTCAGACTGTGGAGGAGGTGAGGGGGGGAAACTACTCCAGAGCTGAAACTTCAGAGACCACAGGAGAGAGGGAAGAACAGGAAGTAGCAAGATGCCCTGGATGATACAGGGGGGAGCTGGAGACACGAGACATGGTCCCTTGGCAAAGAACCAGTGTGATTGTCCCTCTGGCCCCACTGCTCTGGCTCCAGGGAGCCCCCACAGCAGCCAGGCCCAGAGAGTGAAGGCAGAGGACGTTGTCCCTCGACACCCCTGGTCACCCTCAGACACGTCCCACATCCATGTGTCTGGGAGGAAGCACACAGCACACACTCCCCAGACACTGCAGTCCCACCAACAGAATCACAGAATCACAGAATCATTAAGGTTGGAAAAGACCTCCAAGAACATCAAACCCAACCTTCAACCAGATATCCCCATGCCCACTAAAACTTATCTCAAAGTGCCACATCCACTTGTTTTTCCAGCACTTCCAGAACTGCAGAGTATCCCATGAGCTCCTGGGGACAGAGCTCCTGGAGAAGACGAGGTGACTTTCACCACTAGGACCTCCTCACCTCCCTTCACACAGGCACCAGCTGCCCACACCCCTCATGTGTTCTGGTGCTTTCCACGGTGCAGCAAATCCATCACCTCACACCTGCCCTGCCTCTGCCGTGCTCAAAGCCGGGATGGGAAGGAATTTCTCAGTGCTGCTCTTAGTCCTGTGTTTTAACTTGAGGTAGGAGCATGTTTGTTCCCATCTCCCTGTGCCCCTGCTGTGCCTCTCTGAGCTCTTTCCACCTCAGCTCCTCCCTCAGCCCGGCACTACAGCTGGGAAGAGCTCCAGAAGCAAATGTCTCCTCTGTGACCCTGGAACACCTCGGCCTCCCAGGCCCCGCACAGAGGGAGTGCAGCCTCCTGGCCTCACTGGCAAATTCAGTTGTGCCTCTTGCATTTCATATTTAAGGGGTTTCTTAAGAGATCAGGTTGGACAGGGCTTGGAGCAACTGGGATAGCAGAAGGTGTCCCCGCCCATGGCAGGAGGTGGGATGAGATAAGCTTTAAGATCCTTTCCAACCCAAACCCTCCTGGGATGCTGTGATTGCTGGCACAGGCTGAGGAGGGGCAGTGCAGGCTGAGGCCAGAGGGCTTTGGGGCCAGCCTGGGTGCTGTGGTCACGGGAGCCCAGCCCAAACCCCGAGGCCATCCCTCCACACCAATTCCCACGGTGGAGATGCCTTGGGTGGGACAGAGGGATGGGAAAGTGGCACCTTCCATCCAACATTTTCCCAGCCCAGCATGTGGGAATGGCAGTGTGGGAAGAGACACGGACACTGGTGTGACCACAGGGACAGGGCCCAGCCGGGCTGTGAGCGTGAACTGGGGCCACACCAGCACAGTCCGTGGTGGCAGCGAGGAGGAACGACGGTGTCAATGTGCAGCAGGGCTCCCGAGCGCTGTCACTGCCAATCGCTGTCACCACGGCGCCTGGAAGGCCCCACCTGGGCCAGGGTTGAGCACCTGGGCTCTCTCCTCATTAGGAGCTGTTACCTCATTATCCAGGCATCCCCTCCTGGCCCCGTGCTGGCCCCCAAGGGGATGAGGTGCTGGAGGAGGCAAGCCTGGTGCTGTCAGGTTTTGAGCCACCACAGGATTTCCTGAGCTGGCCAGGTGGCTGAGGCCACCCCAAAAAGCACTTTGCTGTCCTTTGCCAGCTGCCCTTCCTGGGCAGTGTTCTCCTCCACCCTGGCACCACTCTGGCCTGGATTAACCCTGGGGGTGTCCCCTGGAGATCTGTGCAGCTGCCCCCTCGTTCCACTGACACGGGGCCTGTCCCTGTGAGCACAGCCTGGGCTGCCCTGTCCCTGCCAGGGATGCAGCCCTGCATCACTGCCCCCTGCCCCATCCAGCAGTGCCATCTCCGAGGAGCTGATTGTGCGCAGATGGGGGGCTGGGGAAGGCACTCCCCAGGGAGAAGAAGACAGTCCCCAAGTCCCCAGGGGCTCATTCCTGCATCCTGGTGCCCTGAATAGATCTTGTTCCCTCCTACACCCCTCTCTCCCTGTGCCCTGGCTGTGCAGGGGACAGAGGCACCCACTGTGTCATCGCTGTGCTCGTCTCCAGGGAGAAAAGCAGCAGGGAAGAGGTACTTACTGCTTCACCTCAGCTTTACCCTTCCTTTAGGCAAGGGCTTTTAATTTCCTTTTAGGGTCGGAGCAGCAATCACTAAACGATGTCAGATCCCTCAGTGCAAAGCTGGAGGATCCCCAGCCTCTGGCTAAGCCCTGCTTGAGCGACAGCCCGGTACCTGCAGGTCAGAGACCTCCCCGGTGCTGCTGACAGCTCTGCTAAAAGCTCTTTGTTCCTCAGCCCCTAAGGCCCTGCTAAGTGCTGAGCAGCACAGAGAGCATCTGGGAGCCACGAGCAGGATTCCTGCGGCAGGGATGCTCCCCGGGCTGCTTCCCCTGCTCCTCCCACGGGCTCACCCTGCCTGCTCCGTGGGCACGGGGTTTATGACAAGCCCTTAGATCAGGAGGGCTGGCTCCAGTCCCACGGGAGTGATGCTTTCCATGGATGTACATCCAGAGGGGACAGGGGACGGTGCTGTCGCTGCCACATTCCTGCCATTCGTCACCAACTTAGGCTCCTCTCACCTCTCCCATCAGTTCCATGCCCAGTTTGCCAACCAAACCTGTTGATTCCATGCGGATGCGAGCTCCAGTTCACTCTCCATCATCATCCCCCGGGTGTAACCCCCATGGAAGAGCCACTGGAGAGCAGATGTGATCAGCCACCGAGCCAGGGCTGCTTTGGTGGGCGCCTACACCTTTAAATCAGGGAGAAAAAAAATAAAATAAATCCTTCGCCTAGAGGGCAGTGGAACAATTTTGACTTTAAAAAGAGAGCGAGACAGAGAGAGCGAAGTGAGCGTTAACAACTCCTGATCCAGTCCCTGGGCATTCATTAATGTTTCATGGCGCTTTCAATTATTGCCTCCTCTGCCACTGCCGTCATCTGTCTCTTCAAATCGACGGTATAATAACCACTCAAGCAGAAATCCACTCTGCTGTCTGCCCGCCACTCCCCTCCCAGCCTCCGCAGCTCCCTCTCCCAGCTTTCCATCTGAGCCTGGCACAGCTCTCGCTGGAAATGCCGGTGCCCCTGCCCCTCTGGGGACAGAGCCGGGGGCGACACGGGGACGTGCAGGACCCCCCTCCTCGGGGCCAGGCTTTTATATCCCCCACACCAAGGGGTTCTGCAGCTGGTTTGGGGTCACACTCTGGAGCACAGGGAGGGTCTGACACCCCAACCTGAGCCTGAGCCTGTGTGTATCCATCCCACCATGACTCTAACCACGCACAGCACATCCCACCCACCACCCCCCGCCTGGTTTCCTGGTCAGGAGGCACAGCAGATGTGCCAGCACCGTGTGTCCCACATGCCCACACACCCCCGGCCCTCTGCACGCACCCACACGTGAGCTCTGCCTGCTGCCCACACAGCCCTGGGCTCAACCCACCAGCAGATGTGGCACAAATCCCTCTCCTCCCCTCCAGAATGTCCCTGCTTCCCCACCTGAGCTCTGCCAGCACATGGGAGAGCCCCAGGGCAAGTGTGGGTGTCCAACAGCTCCCAACAGCCCAGGAAGGGCAGGGAGGGAGCAGTGCTGGAGGAGGTGGGCAGAGACTGAGCAGCAAAGTCTGTCCCAGCATTTCCCTCTGAGATGTCCTGTTTTGGGCAGGGAAGGTCTCAGGGCGCTGGAGAGGGGTGAGGAGCAGCTGGAGCATCCACAGTTCACCTGCCCAGCAGTGGAACCAGAGCTCAGCTCGGTCTTTCCATGCCTGGGTAGAGTCATAGAACCATGGAATGGTTTGGGATGGAAGGGATCTCAAAACTCAACTCATTCCACCCCTGCCATGGGCAGAGACACCTCCCACTGTCCCAGGCTGCTCCAAGCCCCGTCCAGCCTGGCCTTGAGCACTGCCAGGGATCCAGGGGCAGCCACAGCTTCTCTGGGCACCCTGTGCCAGGGCCTCCCCATCCTCACAGGAAAAAATTTCTTCCCAATCAAAATGTACTCTCCGTCAGCTTAAAGCCATTCCCCTACTCTCAGATGGGCCAGAACCAAGGCTGCAAACCCCACACAAGCCCCATAAATCTTATGTTTGCCTTGCCCAGCCCTTGGTCCTCACAAACACGGTGTCCCTGCACTCAGCACCTCAGGGTGAAGGAGCCAGAGCCTTCCACTCAGGGCAAGAATCCATGAAGGACCAAAAAGTGGTTCCCAGCTACTCTGCCCAGCATCCACCAGCCTGTCCAGACACATCCTTGCTCTCAGGGATGGGAGGAAGGGCTTGTGGCTTCCACCACGGACTATGACAGACCTGAACCACCCCATTTCAAAGTCAGTGCTCCTGCTCAGGAGCACAAAAGAATTTTGCTCAGATGAAGTCACTTCAATCCCACCCCTGCATTCACACCTCATGGAGGTGTTGGGACTCTACACTTTTAAACATTTATTACTTTCTCAGAATGGAAACAGTGTTGAAATGTCAAAATTTCCAGAGGGAAATTCCCTATTTAACTGCCCTCCCTGGGCTGGGATTTAATGCTGACAACTGAATCACCCACATCTTGTTGCTATTGCCAGAAAGCTCTTCTTGGACACCCAGCTCTGGTGTCCAAGCGTTCTCCCAGAGGAAGAGGGTGCTCAGAGAAGGACCAAGGCCACGGGGAGGTCTGGTGGCACACAGAGGCTGGGCAGTGTAAGGACAGAGCAGGACTCCACCCTCTTTTTGGCCATCTCAGTGGCCAGGCTCTGTTTTGGCTCTGCCGTTCCTCCCTGGACAGGGTTGTCCAGACTGCCCCCAGCCCCCTCGCTGGGCTCTGGCCTCCTGCACTCCCAGCACCTCCCAGCACCTCCAGCTCTGCAGCTGCAGGAGCCTGGGAGCACAGAGCTCCCCGCCGGCCCTTGCTGCTCCTCCCATCCTCCCCCTTACCCCACCGGGCCAGTTTTCCTTCCCCTTCCCGCTTCTCCCTTTCCTGGAACTCTCCTGGCTGGAGCAGGGCTGGAAGGAGGCGAGCAGGGACTTGGCCCCAGGAGCGGCTGGACTGGGCTCGAGGCACTGGGATGCTCAGGAATGCCCCAGCAGGAGTTTTACTCTCTCCTTTCTTTCTCTGCCTCTTGTGAAGACATTTCAGAGTCCCTCTGATGGGAGCCAGATGTGCTGCAGATGTTTGTGCTTAGCAGAGCCTGCCCTGCCTCCTGCACAGCCTGAAGGACACGTGGGGGTTTTGGGGACCCAGGGGCTGCCCCTGCACACCCCCTGAGCGTGCACAGGGACCCTGGGCTGCAGGAGCTGCTGCTCTGGGCTGAGATCGAGTTCTGATGGAACCTTGTCCTCCTCCAGCCCATCACAGTGCACACGGTGCTGTGGGACGAGCAGCAGGCAGGGCATGGGCCACCACCTCCCTTTAGAACCATGGAATCACAGAATGGGTTGGGTTGGGAGGGATCTCAAAGCTTGTATCTCATCCCACCCCTGCCCTGGCAGGGACACCTCCCACTGTCCCAGGTGCTCCCAGCCCCGTCCAGCCTGGCCTTGGGCACTGCCAGGGATCCAGGGGCAGCCACAGCTTCTCTGGGCACCCTGTGCCAGGGCCTGCCCACCCTCCCAGGGAACAATTCCTGCCCAATATCCCATCTGACCCTGCCCTCTGGCACTGGGAAGCCATTCCCTGTGTCCTGTCCCTCCAGCCCTTGGCCCCAGTCCCTCTCCAGCTCTCCTGGAGCCCCTTTAGGCCCTGGCAGGGGCTCTGAGCTCTCCCTGGAGCCTTCTCTGCTCCAGGTGAGCCCCCCCAGCTCTCCCAGCCTGGCTCAGAGCAGAGGGGCTCCAGCCCTGTGATCAACCTAGTGGCCTCCTCCAGACACATTCCCACAGGTCCATGTCTTTTGGCAGAGTCCTTCACCCACCAAGGCTGTCAAGCACCATCCCTGCAGAGCCAGGGGGGAGCTGTGCCTCCCTCCCCGCTTTGGGTACCAGGAGCTGAGCTCACCTGTGTCCCTCCACATGCTCCCACCATCAGTGTGATCCCTCAGAACCAGAGTGGCCCAAACCCCATCAGTGACCCCCCTGCGATGTCTGTCCCATTCCATGGAAAACTGGCCACAGGCACTGCCTCCATCACTCACCTGCCTCTGAGCAGCACCCAGCCCTCCCTCCCTCCCCACAAACCTGCACAGAAGGTGTGGATCATCCCAATATTGCCCCCCACGTGCTTCCCTGCATGGCCTGGGAGGGGGTTCCAGGGGAATGCAGCCTGCCCAGGATCCCCCAGCCCAGCCCCAGCCCTTCCAGCACTCACTGGGATGGGGTGCCCAGCCTGATGGTTGATGAGGGCAGGAACGGGGCTGTGTGGTCCCAGCACACTGGGCTCTGTGAGGGGCAGGTGCCAGAGGCTGTTTCCTGGCTGGCCCTGCAGTGTCACAGAGGGAAGGGCTCAGTGCCCCGGAGCCAGCGCTGCCACACTCAGCACCCACACCCAGGACAGGTCTCCTTGTCCAGGCTCCAGATTTCTTTCCCATTCCTGGACTGTGCTGCTGTTCACAGCTCACTGTGCAGCATAGCCAGGCCGGGTGACATTGGAGAGCAGGCGCTGGGGACAGGGGCACAGCAGCGTGGGGGGAACCCAGCACACACAGAGCCAGGCCAAACCCCAAAGAACCCGGGGCAGAGCTCCCAGCCTGGTTCCTTGAAGTGACCTCCCCCATGACAAGCCAGGCAGTCTGTGCCGATGCCCAGGGCAGGTGGGAGGCCCAGGCTGAGCATCCCAGCACGGGGCTGTGCGTGGGGGGCTGGCACTGCCTCTCCCCACCACCCCCTCCTCCCCTTCCCCCCCTGCTCACTCTCCCCCTCTTTCTCCTAATCCCCACAAATGCTAAGATATTTAAATGTGGTATTTTCAAATCTAATCAGCGTTCCAAAGCTGTGCTGCCGCCACTCAAATTTAATTTGATCCATTTACCAACTTTGTGGTGCATCTAATCAAAGAGAGGGAACAATTAGGTTAATGTCAGGGGTCACCTCGCAGCTCCGGCACTGCTCAGCCACGGGAGGCATCACCACCCTGGGGGACAAAAGCAGGAGCCAGGGGTCTCTGGAGCCTGGGATGGAGGTGGCTGCAGGGCTGGAGGGTGTCCTGGGTCACCCACATCCCAGGGTGACTGGGGGAGGCAGCCAGGACAGGGAGGATGGGGTGCTGGGCTGTGCTGCACTTCAGAGCGAGCAGGACATGGACTCTCCAGGCCAGCCCTGGGTGAGGCTCCAACCAGCTCCTGTCCTGTGTGTCCCCACGGCTGTCCCGTGGTGTGCTTGCCCAACGACTGCTGCTGCTGCTCCTGCAGCTCAGTGCACACTAATCCAGATAATCTGAGCTCTGATCCCCTCCTGCCATCCACATGTGGGCTCGGCACAGGGCTGGGAAAGGTTCAGGCAGCAAAAACTCAGCCAAACTCTTCCCTACCTCACCCAAAGCTGCACGGGGAGAGGCCCTTCCAGGTCACACTGGGGTTTGCCAGCTGGTGTTGGGCACCCCAGGCTGAGTGAGAGGGACCTGGCAGGGTCTCAGTGCAGGCACAGCAGGTCATGGGATCGTGGGCTGGGATCAGTCAGGATCTCAGGGCTGGAGATCAGGGAGTGTCAGGACACCAGGGCAGAGCAAGGAGCCCCTGGGGGCTGGGGACCTTTCTCCTGCCTTATTGGGGGTCATGGCTCTAAAAACAGAACCTTCCACCATAAAATTACAGACTCCCAGAATGTTTTGGGTTGGAAGGGACCTTAAAAATCATCTATTTCCAACACCCTTGCCAGGGGCAGGGACAGCTTCCCCTAGAAGGTGGAAGCACCATGACGTGTTTGATCTCATTCTCTGTGCTCTTCACTCGTGTCAGGAAATGAAGAAGATGACAATGAAAAGAAAGTGTCTTTGGTGCCACATTTTGTATCCCCAACACGAGCAGAGCAGGGTCTCTGGGGTGGGGGTGAGGGGCCATGGTGGGGACCAGCTCTGCTGGGGACTGTGAGGGGGACAGAGCCAGGCCAGCAGGACCAGCAGCTGCAGCACTTGGGGAGGGACAGAAAGGGGAGGGGGAGGATAAACAAGCTGTGGGCAGATTACTCATTTTTGGTTTTAATATCTTCTTTGAAAGACTGAAAGAAGAAATGTCTGCAGCTCCTCCCGAGGGGCAGCTCCGATCTCTGATCTCTGGGACAGGGACAGGACCCAGGGCACGGCTGGAGCTGGGCCAGGGGAGGCTCAGGCTGGAGAGCAGGGAAAGGTTCTTCTTTCCCCAGAGGGTGCTGGGCACTGCCCAGGCTCCCCAGGGAATGGTCCCGGCCCCAAGGCTGCCAGAGCTCCAGGGGCGTTTGGACAGCGCTGCCAGGGATGCCCAGGGTGGGGTTGTTGGGGTCTGGGCAGGGACAGGGCTGGGGCTGGACGATCCCTGTGGGTCCCTTCCAGCTCAGAACATTCTCTGATGCTGTGATTCTAAGTGAAGGAGAGGCAGATGTGGTGAGAGATGACACTGCGGTCCCCTCACCCCTGCCACAGCCCAGAGGGACCCACACTGGATTTGGGAGCAGCTCAAGAGACATCAGGTGGGTTTGGGGCACTCTTGGGGTGCAGGGGGGCTGTCCCAAGGTTTGGTACCCAAGTCCTCCCTACACCCAGCAGAAGTGCATTGTCCTCCTGCTGCAGCGTTGGTGAAGCCCCTGAGCTGAGCTGGGGTGGAGCTCTGGGACCATCAGGTGTTTAACTTGAAATGGACTGAATTGGAAAATAAGCTCTTTTCCCATGAAATTCCCAACCCAAACTTTAACTGCTGTAGCAGAAAAGCCTCAATCCCTCAAAACCACAAGAGGAAAAATAAAAGAGCAAATACAGGAATGGAGGCTGGGAAAAACTGGGGCAGAAAACAAACCAAAGTTACAGAAAATGGGAATAAAACCCACCCAACTTTGTTTGCTACAAAATACACATTTTTTCGGGATTTTCATTTTCCCCAGAAGAAATCTGCTGCCACTCCATGAGCAGCTACAGCACCCTGACATGCTCATTCCTAGCACCCCCTTCCTCCAGCCACAGCCACAGAATTCCCACTCCAGTGCCCCCTGCCACAGAGAGACCCTGGAGATGGGCTCACACCCTCTGGATGGGCACCACCCACGGCTTGGCATGGGCAGGATGCCGAGAGGGACAGCAAAACTCAGAGCTGGCCATGCTCCCAGTGCAGTTTGTGTGTCCCCAGTGCCCGCAGGGGGTGGAACCCTCCTGGCTGCTCCGTCAGGTTGGATTTTAGGGGAAATTCCCTCACTGAAAGGGTGGTCAGGCACTGGCATGGGCTGTCCAGGGCAGTGCTGGAGTCACCATCACTGCAACTGTTCAAAAAACAAGCAGGTGTGGCACTTCATTGTGTGGTTCAGTGACACGGTGATATTGGGGTGAAGGTTGGACTTGATGATCTCGGTGGTTTTTTCCAACGTTACTGATTCTGTGGTTCTGTGGGACCAAGACCCCTGGGATGGAGAGCAGAAGAGGGGTTGGAGTGGAGGCTCAGGGCCGTGGCACCATCCCCCTTGCCTCTCCAGTCCCCTCTCATCCCAAGGACACACACGGATTCCTCCAGACCTAAAGCACCTACCTGTACCCTCCCTGCCCATCCCACATTCCCTCCCTCCCCACTGCCCTAAAATCCCCTTTCCCATGGTTGCTCCAGCCTTTCCTGCCCATTCCCCTCTGTGCTTCCCAGCAGCAACAGAACCCCCAGGACCGGGGGGTCCCACACTCCAGGCCATGGCCCAGGTCCCCCATTCCCAGGACATCACTGTGGCACCTCAGGGAGCCACATCCCAGCCTGTGGTGGCTCTGCCCTCCCCACACGGGTTGTGGGGATGTGTCTGCACTGTGATTTAAATGCAAACGCTTTGCAATCTGCTTGGCACAGCTGCCCTGCCCAGCCTGTTCAGGGGCTCCCGGCTCAGACCAAGTGAGAAGTTTGTCCCCTGCTCCCTGCTGCCCACCCGGGGCAGGCTGTGCCCAGCACCCCCTGCACAAACTGCCCCTGCCCAGCTCATGGGTGCCCAGCAGTGTTTGGTGCCTCACCCCCCTCCTGGGGAGCTGTGCCCTGGCGAGGGTGGAGCGAGAAGAAGGGATGCCCTGGGAAAATGGGAGATTAGGGACAAACCTTTCACATTTATCCCTCCCGTGGGCAGGAGGGTGGGGAAGCCCCTGTGGCAGGCAGGTGCCCAGAGGCTCTGCCAGCGCCTCAGCGCTCCCCACCCTCATGGGGCCGTGATGGGAGCAGGGAAATGCCCCTCTGGTCTCTCTACAGTGCCTTCCTTGGTGCCCAGCAAAGTGGCACTGACCAACCCAGCCCAGCCCACTGCCCAGCCTGAGCCCCTTCCATCCCCAGGGGGCTGTGGCTGGGAGTGTGGATGTTGTGTGGATCAGCTGCCCTGCTCCAGAGAGACTTTCCCTCCCAGAGCAGTGTCAGAGCTGCACACAGCCCCAGGCTCAGTGCACCCAGAGCTCCTTCACTGCTCAGCCCATTTTCCTGCACTGCAGGGCACAGCAGCCCCGAGCTGCCCATTTCCTGACGGGCCACAATGGAGCTGGAGTCTCTTCAGCACAGGGAATGGGGGAACATGAAGCTGAACCGCCCACTGGGGCCACCTGGAATTTAGATCAGGCATTTCCTACTTCCTTGTAGCCTCCTTTCATCCCTGCACTGCCTGTTGGCTCCCTCCAGCTCCCCTTCACCCACGGCCTGTGTCTGCATCTCCCTCCTCTGCCCATGTCCCCGCCCCACCAGGAGGGTGCTTGTCCCGTATCAAACACAAACCACACCCCTGCAGCCCATGGGTGCTTTTCAGGTCTGTCCAGGGAGGTTTTCTGGCAGGAGGATGGGAATAAACTCAGCCAAGGGGCTGCAGAGCCCAAACTACCTGAGGGCTGGAGAGACCCTGAGGGGTGGGAAGTCACTGGGGTGCATCCCTTGATGGGATATCCCCTGGAGCTGGGAGCTGGGAGAAGGTAACAGGCACGGGCAGCTGGGGAGTCTCCACCCTTGTGTCCGAATTCTTTTGTCATTGTCTCCCATGCCCTCCCCCTCCTGCTTATCCCACATGTGTCCTTCTCAATCACCCCGTTCCCTCTTCATCATCCCTTTCCTTCTCCATCATCTCTTTCCCTCTCCATCATCCCCTTCCCTCTCCTTCATCCCCTTCCCTCTCCATCATCCAATTTCCTCTCCATCCTCCCCTTCCCTCTCCATTATGCCATTCCCTCTTTATCATCCCATTCCCTCTCCGTCATCCCTTACCCTCTCCTTCATCCCATTCCCTCTCTATCATTTCCTTCCCTTTGCATCATCCCTTTCCCTTTCCATCATCCAGTTTACTCTCCAGCATCCCATTCCCTCTTCATCATCCCATTCCTTCTTCGTTACCCCATTCCCTTTTCATCATCCCATTTCCTCTTCATCATCCCCTTCCCTCTCCATTATGCCATTCCCTCTTTATCATCCCTTTCCCTCTCCATCATCCCTTAATCCCTCCATCGCCGCTTTCCCTATCCATCATCCCCTTCCCTCTCCATCATCCCATTCCCTCTCCATCATCTCCTTCCTTTTCCATCATCCATTTCCATCTCCATCACCACTTCCCCTATCCATCATCCCATTCCCTCTTTATCACCCGCTTCCCTCTCCATCATCCCTTTCCCACTCCATCATCCCTCGCTCCCTCTCATCTCCCAGGCCTGGGTGCACATCCCGCTCCCAGCCCAGCTCCTCCTCGGCGGGAGGAAGGCCGGGAGGGGTCGGGCAGGGCTGGGGCGTGCACGGGAGCCGGGGACACGGGAGCAGAGGGAACAGCGACGCCGGGGAGGCAAGGAGCAGAGCAGGAGTTTCAAAGGCTGCCCCCCTGTTTGCTTGCAAGGAGTTAAGTCTGTGATCTGTTGCGTGAGTTCTGATGAGAGGCTGGTTGACATGCAGAGCTGCAATAATGAAACGTAATACACATTAATAGGACCTCCCTCTGCGTGATTGCTTCTGCTCCACTGGCCCCATTGAAGATTTCACTTTTCTTTTAACAGTCAGAATAACAGAATGTGACATTAAGTCTTTTACATGCAGCAATTTATTTTAAAATATTGGGGCACTCAAAACAGTATCCAGAATGTTAAATAAGATATGCATGAGATGGAAATCAGAGCAGCACCGCAGTGAGGAGACAGGAGTCAGGCAGAGCCTCTCGCAGGCAAAGGCAGCTCCACTTTTTTTTCTTAATTGCTGTTTAAGGCACAAATAAATCGCCAAGTTGGAGAGAGCTCTGCAGCACAGACCATGTCTGAGCCCACAGGTCCACGTGGAGAATCAATAACCAGTGTGGATCCCACCTTCCCACACACCCCAAGGTTGGGGGTGACACCGGCTACCTCGTGCCATGCGAGGCCGGGGACACAGCACCAGCCTGCCAGGGGTCATGAGGCGCTTGGACAACGCTCTCCTGCACATGCTGGGATCAGAGAACCAGGGAATGGTTTGGGTTGGGAGGAACTTTAAAGAACATCTCATCCCACGCCCTGCCATGGGCAGGGACACCTCCCACTGTCCCAGGCTGCTCCAAGCCCCACCCAAACTGGCCTTGGGCACTGCCAGGGATCCAGGGGCAGCCACAGCTTCTCTGCGCACCCTGTGCCAGGGCCTCCCCACCCTCTCAGCCAAGAATTTCTTTCCAAAATCCCATCTGACCCTGTTCTCTGCCAGTGGGAAGCCATTCCCTCTTGTCCTGTCACTCCATCCCTTGTCCAAAGTCCCTTTCCATCTTTTTTCAGGCACTGGAAGGCCACAATCAGGTCGTGACAAATCTGTTCTCCAGGCTGAACAATCTCAATCCCTCATCTTTTCCTCCCAGCAGAACTGTTCCATCCCTCTGCTCACCCTGGTGCCTCCTCTGGGCTCTCTCCAGCAGCTCCAGCTCCTCCCTGTGCTGGGCCCAGGGCTGGGACAGCTCTGCAGGTGGGGTCTGACCTGAGGGGCAGAGGGGCAGAATCCCCCCTCTCCTGCTGCCCACACTGGGCGCTCAGCCCAGCACAGGGAGGTTTCAGGTCCCAGCACACACGGCCAGGGCATGTCCAGCTCTCACCCACCAGCACCCCGAGTCCTCCTCCCCAGGGCTGCTCTCTCTGTTCATCCCCCTGAATTCCTGGGGTGATTCTTGGGGCTGTCCTGTGCAAGGCCAGGACTTCAAAGATCCTTGTGCATCCCTTCCAGCTCGGGAGATTCCGCAGTCTGTGATTCCATGAGCCTGTGAGGGGCAGGCTCAGCAGGCACATCCCTGCTCCAACACCCAGGGAGCCCCTGGAGGGCCCAGTGCCGCCAGGAGCCGGAATTCCAGCTGGGTTTGCCATGGGAGAGGATGGATCCCTCCTGAATTGCAAACACACACCCTTCGCTTCACCCTGGGAAGGCAGTGGCTGCTGGAGGAGCAGAACAAAGCCCAGCCCAGCAGGAGCAGGGCAGGATTCCAGCTGGGTCACCCCAGCCACGTGCCAGAGCCTTCCCAGGTTTAGGGCCACACTGATCCTGCCCCCAAGGATGAAGCTGGCCTGGCTGGAGCAGTGATGTGCCCAGGAGGTGCCTAAACCTCTGGGTCTGTGGGGTTTGTGCCCAGTCACATCCACAGCCCTGCAGCCTCCCTGCTCTGCCCTGTCCCCTCCCGGGAGCTCTCCCAGGGCTGCCCCACACCTCTGCTTTGACCCTCTGGTCAGAATGAGGCCTAGAGCCATGGGATGTGTCCTGAGACATGTGGGGAAGGGATTCCCATGAGATGCCACGAGATCTGTGGCCAAGGGATTTCTGTGATGTCCTGCTGAGGGGGTGGGATATCAGGTGGATCCCGAGGTGACCCTTTCCACTGCAATCAGACAGGTGGAAGAGAGACTGATGTCACAGTCCTGTTCTGCCCTTGCACAAGCCCCAGAGCCTTTATAATCTCTGTCTTTGTAACTCTCAATATCCCTCATTTGCATATAAAGTGGCTGCCCCCCCACCGTTTATGACAGCAGTAACAGAATGTTTGACTACAATCCCAAAAGTACAAACTGGCATTGGAAATGCTCCATGGCAGTGGATGAGGATCAAAACCACCTTGCAGAGAAGAGCATGGGCTTGCACCTCTCTCCTCCTCAAAGCAGGGACAACCCTTTGGTGAGATTTGTGCCCCTGACTGCATCAGTGTCCCCAGGAACACTGGCCCATCGTGCTGTACTTTGATGTTCTGCAGGTCTGGTCGCTTTACCACCAGCAATCTAAATGAACCTATAGCCTGTTGCTCCAATAAACCGCATTATTTGTGAATCTGTTGTGAAAGGTCTTGCTGAACTTGACCAGACTTAGAGTGTTGGATTAGCAAAGCTCAGTATTGCCGAATCCATGACCGTGAATCAGACCAGACTTAGAGTGGGACCCCACTTTTGGTGCAGCTGGGAACACGACCAGACTCACAGTGCTGGATTGGTTCTGACCAGAAATGGAGCCCAGCCACAGCCAGCCCCTCTCATCTCTGAGGATTACATAGCAATGGTGTTATTTTCTGCCAAATTTCTGTCCTCTCCAAGGAGTTTCCCCTGATTCTCCATGCAGGGGACACTCCCTCTGCTCGGTGCTGCCTCCATCCATCCTGTCACAGTGCCCTGCTGGGCTGTCACTGATTCTTCACCCACATGTGGTGTCATCCCAACGGGCAGGAGCTGCGGATGGAGCTGGTGATCCACCCCAGCCGTGCCCAGCCCTGGCTCTCAGCACCTTTGTGCTGCTCCCTGGAGTCCCCAGCTGAGCAGGGCTGCTCCCCTCACTGAGGATTCAGTGCTGCCTCAGAGCACAGTTATTTGCCCCCCAGCACTGCCAGAGCCTCTCCAGGTCACAGAGGCAGCAGAGTGGGGACAGCAGCTGCCAGAGTCCCCCCCAGCATCACTGGTCCCAGTGGGGGCACCGGGGCCATGGGCAGGCAGAGCTCACGGGGCCTGGCTCATCCTTCTCAGGGTTTCTCTGGGAGTTTTGAGCATCACAACAAATATTCACCAGCAGCTGAGGCCAGGGAGGGCTGGGGTGGGGGATCCCTCCTCCTCACTGCCCCTGACCCAGCACCCCGACCTGGGGCAGACAAACCCCTCGGTCTGACACAGCACTGCCCATCCTCCCCTCCCTGGGCAGGACAGGACAGACAAACCCCTCGGTCTGACACAGCACTGCCCATCCTCACCTCCCTGGGCAGGACAGGACAGATTTGCCTCAGTGCAGCCACTGCCCTGCCCATGGCCTCACTGAATCAGCTCAGGGAGCACAGCTGGTGGGACAGAAGTCCCAGGAATGTGATGGGGGGACGGCATCCACCAAGGTGAAGGCAGAGGGAGTGCAGGGCCTGACGATGTCAGTGCTGGGAAGAGGAGGCGTGTGCTGGGATGCTGATCAGAGAGGCAGGACCCAGCACTTCCATCAGAGCCTCTGAGAGACTCAGTGCTCCCAGCCAGGTGTCCAGGGGCCGCAGCATTGCCTGGATCCGGCTGCTTCTCCTCTCTTGAGGAGTTCCAGACGCACCCTTCACACCACACTGCCGGGAGTGGGGGGCTGGGGGGGTTGCTGGTGGGGGTGTCTGTGTGCCCCGGGAGCTGGGGGGGCTCCTTCACCCTCCCAGGCAGGGCTGGGCCTGTTTCAGGAGACCTGAGGCTGGACACATCCCTGAGGGGTGATGGGAGATGGGAGATGGGAGATGGGAGATGGGAGATGGGAGATGGGAGAGGGGAGATGGGAGATGG
>VZRZ01000394.1:1308-205607 GCA_013398175.1 Climacteris rufus
TTGTTCAGAAGGCTGAGAATAAACACGCACAGATGGTGGAAGGGAGCGGGGTACAAGAGTTTTATTTTTGTTAGAACTAATTTTCGCATAGAGGGTATTACAAAGGTATAGAGCCGGGAGTGCTGCAGGAGTCACCGCATGGGCTGCTGTGTGTGTTAAATTGTGGTTAAATTGGGTTGTGCTGGGAGCCGTGTCCCCTCTGCTTTAATGGGAACTTTAAGCACGGCTCAGAACCAAGCCTTGTCAATGCCGAGTAGTGCTTTTCCTACGCTGCGTGCCGCTTCCAAAACACAGCTGAGCAAGTTTTGACTTCAATATTTGAGTTTCTTTCTGCTTCCAAGGGAGGGCTCTCTACAAACAGAGTATTTGTGGTTCGTGGGCTCGCTGGTTTCCTATACCCAGGCTGCGAGTGAGAACCGGGCTGTTGGTGTGACATGCAGGGGGTCAGGAGCTCCGTGATGAGCTTGATAGCACAGCCCTCAGGAAAACACTGACTTAGTAAATCAAATTAGTGTCCGTCCGGGTCTCTGAAGAAGGAAAATGCAGCGTAAGAGCCACGTGTTGTGCTGTATTCTCGTCACCTTCACCGGGGTTTTGCTGTGGGGATTTCGTGCTGGGAGAGCCGTGCCCTGCTGGTCCCCGTGGGTGTGCGGTTCCCTGCCTGAGCACAGGGCTGTCGGGCAGGGAAGTTCTGATGCTCTGGGGTTTGCTGGAGCAGCAGGACAGCTCAGTGGTGCTCACTGTCCAGCTCTCTGTCAGCCCTGTGGTTGTGGTGTGGAAGGCACCTGTGAGGCTTCATTTGTGCGCCTGCTGAGCTTCAGGAAGAACTGATGCTGTGGCTTTGATCCGTATCCCACCGCAGTTAATGGGAGCAGGTGTAGGTCCCGAGGAACATAAAGCTGGTCAGAGTTAATAGTTATGCATATTAGCATGGCTGTTGCAAATTAAATTCATTAAATATGGCCAATTAGTGTCTCAAATTATTAACCACTGTTGAGCCTCACAGTTGGTTAGTAAGTCCTTTCTGATGGGAATGGAAGCTGCGAAGTTTCTAAACTTGACTTAATAATCAGTCTAGAAAGTTTTAGAGAATTAAAATAACTGGATTACAAACGTGGGTCTATATAAAGAAAATAGAATTGTTTTCTTCTCCAGACATAGCTGTATTTAATTATGAATATGTGTGCATTTAACAGCCTACACGTGGGTTGCCTTCTGGTTGTGCATTCCTTAGCTTCCAAGGCCAGGCTGATAATTAGAAGATTTGAATCTGAGTTTTGGTTCTGTCCTTGGCCACCCATCAGCGCAGCACCTGCAGTTCCTACCAGGTCTGATGTGACAAACCAGGATGTGAAACATCTAAAAAATTTAGGCCATTGCTGTGCAAATCGTTAAAGTGCCTGTTCCAATCCCACTGAAGGCAGTGAAGGGCTGTTCACTGTCTTGAGCAGCAGATACTCAGGGTCCAGGAGTCCAAATGATGGGAAACATCCTTGGTTATTGATACAAAAGTATTTAAATAAGAATTAAGTGAAAGTGTGAATAGCTTTAAAGTGTTTGGACCAAAATGTTTTCCTCTGGTATTATTTAGGAGCAGGGATAAAATCTGCTTTGATCCCTCCTGCACTGTAATGCTGAACCATGTTGGACAGCCAACACTTGATCTCACTGTCTAATAGATTTTTCTCTAGCATGGAGTGAAAAACTTGGCATGTCAGATGAAATGCACTGGATTGTAGTAGCTGTATTTTGCATTTCTCTGCCATTCCATTTCAGGATGCCAAAGTGCTAAAAGCACTTTTAACAGAAAAGCAGCCCTTTTTTCATGCAGCTGTCTTAACTGCCTGTGGTAAAATTGGTTATAGAAAGAAAAGCACTAAACCCCCAAATCAGGGAAGAAAGTGAAAAAGAAACTTCAAAAGCACATTTTATTTCAAGTGCATTGATTTGTGAATGTTAAATCTTTGTGTGCACCCTATTAATGATTTGTTCTCAGAAAAGAGCCTTTCATCTGAATAAAAGCGCTTCAGCAGATCTTTAACAGGGGAGAGTTGAAATTTGCTGGAATTATTAAAAAGATCCGAAGTCGGTTAATCATTTTATCATTTGGGCTTCAAGGAACCTCTAATGAGTACCCAGCTCTCCCTTCCAGAGCTGGAATTAATTATTTACATGTCCCTGTAAATCATGTCCAGCTACATTGGTGCTGAAATGGAATGTCATGTCCAGATGTAAGAAAGTAGCCCTTTTCCACCCAAAGAATTGCTTCCTTTGGTGGCTGAGGTCTGTGTTGTTTGCTCTGCTCCGTGCTGTTGGGCAATAGTGTTTTTCTAAAGAAGAACCAGCAATGCAGTGGCTGGCTCAGATGTACCCAAACCTGTATTTACCCTGTTCTGTATTTATGCAGATACTGAAGCATGTGCAATCTTAATTTGGGGCTGCAATCTCTCAGGTACCAGAGTGTCAACAAAATATTTTGGCAATATTATTAATAATTAATATATTTTATAATACTTGGTTATTGATATAGTTTATATATTATTGTGTTACAATATATGTGATGGTCCTGATCCATTCTAGGGCTGTGCCAGTCCATACAGGACAGAGAACCATACTCCATATGCACAGGTTTATTGAGTGCCCCTCCTTGAAGTTGGACCTGTTCACTCCTAAGTCACTGACAGTGAAATGACAGATCCTGAAAAAATAGCTAGGAAAAAATAAACAAAATAAATGAAGGATAAAATAAAATTGTAGAAGCAGGCCAGATCCTTAGCTGATGCAATTTAGAGTCCTTTCCAAGTCAAGACAGATGTGCTTGTGGAAAGAAGAGGATTTGACCAACTGCTTCTCTTTAAATTTACACAAAATCACCTATTGTAGCTCTGCCCATTGTTGGATCTGCCTCATTGGACCAGCACCACATTTCCAAGGTATCTGTCACTAGGCCTTATTGATATCAAAGTTGTGATGAAGTTGTAGTGTTTAGAAAGGCTCAAACTTAGTAACTATGAGAATACCAGTGCTGTCCTTAAATATGATGTGGAAGATTCCTTAAAGCTTAGTAAGGATAACACCAGGAGTTGCATGGATATAGCCATAACATAGTAAGAGCTGGGTGGGAAGACAAATACGCTTCCAATAAGTTTCCAGTCCTTTCCTAAAATACAGTATAGAGAAAACATATGGGCGGTTCTGTTTTTCTCAGGGGCTCTGTGGTAATTTTTGGTTCCTCTGTGTCACTTCCATACAATTTTTGGTTCCTCCATGTCACTTCCATATTCTGACGCCATTTGATGGGTTCCTGGCACTCTCTGTGCCTCTTCCACACACCAGGACGTGCTCGTTCATGCTGTGAGATGAAGTCACTGCTCGTCCTCCTCTCACATCTCTTTTCTTTCTCACACACCCCCGTGCACACAGACGTTGTCACAAACCCCGAGGTGCTGTCTGCTGTGTCTCTGTCCTCTCACGTCCCTCACGGCGCCTTCCCCTGCGCGCGGCCTGGGCCGCCACTGGGCCTTTCCATGAGCTCATCCACGCCCGCCCTGCTCTCCCCTGCGTTTGGGTGGCCACAGCCAGCCCTGGCTCCCAGCAGGGAGAAGGTGCTGGTGGTGAGGACAGGTCCTGGCAGAGGCTGCTGTGTGCAGGGGAGGTGCTGGGAGAGGGCTCAAGACCCGTTTGCCTCTGGTCAAAGATCTTCCCTTCTCATCCACTGGGCGTCAAAAGCACTTGTGTTGGATTCAACACAACAGATCATCCCTCTTTAGCTCTTTAACTCGAGGCATCATGCAAGTTACTCAGCTGTTTCTCCCTTCTGATTTTGGAAGTTCTCAAGACATAAAGATGATGATATTTGTGTTTTCCTTGGCTCAGTGCCCCCCATGATGATTGAGGAGTGTGTCTGATTTTTGAGTTTCTGCTGACATTACCAGCAATTGCTGCCTCACTTTTACGACGCCTCAGTGAGGCTGCAGTGGCACTGTCAGACTGTTTAATATTTTCTTCTGTTCAGTATTTTCCTTTTATTTTTTTTTTAATTAAAGAAACATTTCACCTAAAAAAAAAATCTTCATAGGAGAAAATAGTCTCTCAAAGGGCTGAAGTTAAGGTGCATGTTCTCAGTGGGCAAGTTGGTGAACCACAGGAGCAAACCATGAAGGCAAATGGATCTCATCTCCTCTGGGATGATTTTCTGGGAGCTCTGAAATCTCTCAAGCTTCATGCAGCAGGAAAGTGCCTCTTGTCCATGTTTACGGAGGAAGATATTTCATGGCCATTTCTGACCTTAAAATCTGTAACTCTGGGAATCTCACTGTCAAACCCATGTGGGGTCAGGGATAATTCATGCTAAGAGGTGCCTGCAGCACCTCTCTAGCATCTGTGGGAGGAGTGAAAGCTGAAATCCAAATATTAATGTTTAACTTAATGGTGTGAAACAACTCAGATGTTTTGGTTTGTGCTCTCTGTTTAGGGAAAGCAGAAAAATGCTGTTAGGACTTCTTCAAAGTGACACATTTTGTTTTAAACTAAGTAATCCTGTTTGCTATCATCTGGCATAGTTTGCTATCCAGTGTGTTCTTGAAGGCTTAAAAATAATGAGTTAGTATCCTGTGATGTAAATTGTTGGTCTTCCTTGAACATTTACAGGAAACAACAGGTTTGAGCGTTCAGCTGGATTTGAAATGGGAAAGAAAGAAAGAAAAGCAAGATGGTCAATGGATTTAAAGGCTGATGGTGAGGATTGGGAAAAAAATTGGCAGCCATTGGTGGGAAGGAATTTTTGACAACTCTCCAACTGTGGTTCACAGGTGCATTTTGGAAAGTGCTTGTTTGGGGCAACAGTGTAACCTAAAGGCCAATTTTCTTTTATTGTCGGAAATTAAGATTTCAAAATACTCAATAATCAAAAGCATTCAGGCAAATACTTAATTTTGGAGACACACAGTTGCTGTATTGTCAGCTCCCATATGTGCTTATGCTTTCTTTATGAGCCTGTTTTTCTACTACTTTTGATGCCTTAACTCATTTTCCCCTGCCTTGTCTCTTTTTCTGTGGGTATTCTCTTTCAAGTACATCTTTGTCCTGTCTGAGCTCCCTGCTGCCAGAGGATCACCTGTGGATGAGCAAGGATACTTGCCTGTGCAGCCAAGGAGGATGCTTGACCAGCATTGTGACAGTAAAATACTTGGGTTGGAATAGATTATTTGGGGTTTTTTTTTGCTCATTAATTTTGCACAGAACTTAGGAAAATGTGATCCTTGCCTAGGCCAACACTCAATACCCGTACTCAGGACTTCAGCACAACCAGCATTGATTCCACAGCTGCTCTTTGTGTAGATGTGAGCTGAGGGCAAAGCCTGCAGAAAGATACCGGTGGGTTTTGGCAGCCACAGAGGTAGCTGACACCCCAAAAGCTCCCAGCAAGCAAAACCCAGAGGGTGGAGAGGTGGTGGACAGAGCTGAACCCAAGTCTTTGGAGGCCTGCAGTAAACCTTTCACCAAAAGTCTCCTGTTCCCATCACAGCCACAACACAGTGGGTGTGAGAGCCTTCGCCACCGCCGCTCCCGCCATCTGGAGCAGCCTGTCTGCTTCCTTCACCCTCCATCTGCTTTCACACAGGAGCTGAGATCTCTCTGTGTATGTTTTCTTTCCTTTTTGCCTCTTTTTCTCTCCACCTTGGTTACTGACCTCAGTTATTTTTGTTGTCCTTCGCACACGGTTCTCCTGACTACGTGCAGAATACTAGTTGGAGTTACTTAATCCTTTCAAGCATCCAAGGATACAATTAATATTGAATAAAGTTGTATTGTTTTGGTTTGCTTGACAATAACAGGCATTTATAATAGGATTCTGAATTTATTGCCAGTCATGGTATTCACTTAACCGGTGACTCACAGTTTATATTCATGATTACTTAATAGGACCTAATTTTCTAGTCATTTTAGAGAGCAGGAAAACAAGTTGGAACTAAGTGGGTACTGTCAGTAAACAGGTAGTGAGTGAAAGGAGGGATAAAAAATTCCTTGGGGCAGCGATCTGTCGTTTTCATTGGAATTCAAACCACCTTGCATTGCAGTGCTTCTCTGTAAATAATAATTAACAACAACAACAATAATTTGCAAACATATGTGTGTGATTGGACTGTTGTTGAATGACAAATAGCTGGCTTAGCAATCAGAATATTTCTCATTTCTAGCAATCATACCGTTCCTTAAAACCTTTCTATCAAATCTTAACACTGATATATTTTTTTATTATCTCACTTGGCGGTTCCTATAATTTTCCTCTGAATGTTGTGCCAATCATTTTTGAAAAAGAAAGCTATAAATAATAGATTGTTAATAAACTTTTGAAGGCCCTTCACTGATGTTTTCACGTTAAAAGCTGCGTATTGCGTTTTATGCCAGAATTACTCACCAAACAGATTGTATAAGGTTAAATTAAAATAATACTCTTTAGCAGATTTTTTTTGGCTGAGTTGAACAGTCTTTTTTAAAAAAAAAACCAACCCAACACTCTATGTGCTAAGAAATAGCTACTGGGAAACACTTTTGGATCTGATCTGTGTGTAGAACAGCTGAGCACAGTGCTGGGAATCCTCTGTAATAATAGCTCACTGATTTTGCTAGATCTTTTCCTGAGCAATGTCAGTTAAAATATCAGTAGTTTTGGACAACTGGACTACATAAGATAGCCTTAAAATACCTTTTTCAAGAGTAAAATGGGAAGAAGTGAATGAGAGAAAACATGCTGTTGTAGGTGTATTGAGGATTTATTTTTATTTTTGTTTTGATTTTCTTATGTCCCCAATTGGAGATTTACCAAAAACAGTTTCATTCTTACGGTTCCCAGGAGGACCAAAAAGGAGGTGCTTGTAATGATGCAAATGAACATGAGCATTTGCCAGGAGCACCGTCAGGGTGAAGTATTGTGGCATCTCCGTCCTAGACCCTTTTCCTTCACACTTTTTCTGCAATGGATTCTTCTGCTAGTCCTTAGTGCTCTCCCTAATTTAGGTAGAGTATTTGAAGGTTTGTTCTTACAAGCCCGGGCACCCAAAAGTTAGGAATGACATCTTATGTATGATTGCCAGGGTACAGAAGACCCAGAACTTTCATCTGTGGCTGATGGGAAGGGAGTGTGGTCAGGATATGTGGAATTTCTGAGGGAGCCTTTAACCTCCCTGTTTGTTTTGGTGAGGGCTGGTGTGGCAGTCAAAAGAGCAAGGGGAGTAATACATCCCTGTTATCAGTGCTGGGGTGTGAAGGTTTGTGGGCCTTCCTCGAAGCTCCAAAGGGAGGGTTCCTCAGGCATCACAGGTGTCTCCTTAAGGCAGAACCTGCAGAGTTGTTCTGTGATGTTGGTGTGTTTAGCTGAGCAGGGTGTTTAAACCTGCCTGACAGCCCATGGCGCTTGGGAAACGTGGCTGCCCCTCTCCCCCAGCTGCATTACTGCTCGCAGAAATGGATGGGCTTCTGCTGCAGCACAAAGTAAAGCAGCACAGCCCATCCTGCTTAAATATAGAGATTTGCAAAGGCTGAGAAGCCAGTGTGTTTATGAGGGTTGGACACTGGCAAGTGAAATGTGAAGGGTCTAAAATACTTGGGTTTTTTTTTCACTGTGCCTTTTCCTGGCCTCAAATGAGATCAGGCACTGTTGACTAGGACTACTGCAAACACCAGAGTAAAAGACTGTTTGTACTCAGGAGAACTTACAATCTAAATAAATAAGACAAAAATGCTAACACTGTTTTGTTAAAGATGAGCAAGTGTGTCACTTGTAAACCCAGAGCTGAGCCCGAGTCTTAACTCCAGCCTTATGCAGGGCACTGTCCTTCCTGTAGTAGCGGGCACTGTGTCAGCACCAATGTCCTCAAAATGTATTTATTTGCATGTGATTCACCCAGGGTCATCACATGTAGTTTGTTTTTACTGGTTAAGGTTTGAAGATGCAAAGCACTGGCTCTGTGCTGTTGGTAACAGCGTGGGTGCTTCACTGCTGTTGTTTCAGCTGCTCAGAGGAATCCAGGTCTGCCCAGAGCTATAAAGAGCTGGAACAGTCCAGGCAGTTCTTGGGGTGATGTGGGATCACTCCCAGCAGGATCCCATCCTTCCATCCCAGCTTAAATAATTCAAAGGCTTCACCAGCCATCAGTTTCCGTACAAACTCACCAGCTGTGACCCTGCTGCCCCACTGTGATGGGCAAGGGCAGAAATGAGGAACACTGTTGGATGAAAAACTGTAAAAAAAAAATCAAATTACATAGAAAACCCAAACAACATGGAAGAGAGCTGAAGGGAGAGGAGGGCACTTAGAGGATTTGCAGCCACCTGGAAAACTCCTCTGGGGAAGGCACAGGTTGCTGCTGATCAAATGCAGCCATGGTACAGAGAGCTTGCTGGAGCATCCCTGAATAATCCTTCACTGTGATGTTGAGTTGGCTGGGAGATTTCCTCCCACTGCTGGCTCTTGTCTTCTGCTGCCTCTCAGCGTAAGGAACTCAGCACAGTGTGCCCAGCCATGAAGCCTGTGGTGGTGGTTTGGAAATTTCAGGCACAGCAAAGTTCTTGGTGTGTGCTGTCAATGGCACGAGATACCACAAGTGTATTAAACTTGTTCTGTGCTCCCTGCCCTGTTTTCTTGAATAATACCTGGACAAATTCAAAGGCTTTGTCTTTTTACTTGAGGACTTTTTGTGGCTGGAGCCTGAGGTATCTTAAAGACTGTCTATAGCTCTAGGATCAGCATCACCCTCACACCTCTGCTTTAATGGGATTTCTTACTGTAGGGGTGTAATTAATTTGTTCAGCTTTTTTTTTGAGGGGAAAAGCTGACACTGTTAAGCTTCTCCATGGGCTGATGATGAACATCATAAAAACACCACCTCCCTCCCTGGGTGCAAGCCATGGTGTTTTGAGACACCTTGTCTAGCATAATTACCTAGCAACCTGAATATTGCAAAGCAAACAAGCTCTCCCTCCCAAAATAAAATGTTCTCACATGTAAAAAAATGCCACAAACCATCACAAACCTCTCTTATGTTTTCTAGGGAGAGAAGAGGGGGGCAAACAACATGCAGCTTGTTAGCCAAGTTGCTTGAAACACCATGAGAGGATGCTTAGATGAAAACATTAATGGAGCAGAAAAACAGTGTGACTCCTTTTGGCCTAATGACCCAGGCACTGGAGCATAAGAGGAATAATTTAGAATGAAGGGAAATGTCTCCTGTCAAAAGTTTGATTTATGCCTTTTAGGAAGCAGAGACTATATATTTAGATGCTGGGGGAGAATGTACCAAGAAATGAGCTGAAAAAAATGGTTCTCAAAAGCACATAGACACAGGACGTGGAGGTCCTGGAAGCTGCAGGGAGACTTCTGCTCTTTGGCATGTTAAGGTGTATCTGGAGTAATTTTCCTGACTAATTTTCCTGTCCATAGCCATGTAATTTATGTCATAGACATACATTTTATGCTCTTAAGAGAGAGACCCTGGAAAAAAATCTCACAGAGCTTTGTAGGCAAGTCCATTGAATGAGTTTTTCTGAGAAATCTTGTATTTTTAATGGAAAGCAGTGAAAATGATTCAAGGATTCCTGAGTGACAGCTGAGATGATTTGTGTCCAGAAAGCAAATGTGTGCCCTTCTGCCACTGTTGAAAGGGAACATAACAGGCACTAAAGCTGAGAACATGCTGGTTCTGCAGGTGAGCAGAGCTGCACAGGGGGAAAGATAGAAGGAGAGGTCTGGGGCAAAGCAGAGCAATGGGATTCAGCTAAAGCTTAATTGACTCTAAGTCCTCCTCCTTGTTCCTGGGCTTCAGAAAGTCATGGACATGGGTCTTTTGGACAGGACAGCTTGGACTGTACCAGGCAGCGTTTCCATCATTTTCAGTTAAGGACCACTAAAATGACCCGCAGCTCCAGTGCCAGTGTGTGCCCTGGACATGGTGTGATGCTGTGGCATCTTTGTCTTGCCTTGCCAAGTGGTTGGGAGGAAGGTGGAGGAGCCCTCTATATACATAAGTAGACATAGTATCTGTGTGTATTTATATATATAATGTATGTAAATGTGTATGTGCATATATAAAAATAAGAAATGTATATAATTGTATATATATATGCCAACACATGGAAAAAATACTGTTTATGTAGTGATATACAGAGATATACAGCAGTACATAGCATGGGTTGCCAAACACCATGTTGTTTGACTTCATTAATGAATGCATAGACAGTGACTTGTGCCATTTGGTAAAAACTGTTTAAGAGCATTGTGAACACTGTTAATTTATTCTGTAGTCCAAATTTCTCTTCACATTTGGGTTGCATTAATGGGAAGGCAGGAACTGTGTGGTGCCCCCATGCTCAATTAGCTAATGGGAGTGAATCCAGACAAATAAGAAGTAACAGCACAATGATCCTTCCCTCTCCTGTCCTCCATCTCCACATTACCTCTGCTACATTAAATCCCTGCTTTCCATCTCTTGTCTCAATCCTGCACAAAGTCCTTGGTGGGGTGCAGTGCCAGAGTCACATCCTGCAGGTGTGCACAGCTGGGAGGCACAGCTGGAAGACAGCAAAGCATCTTCCTTTGGGCCAGTTAAGGGCTTAATTGGTTTAGATACAGCAACCTTCCCATGGGGGAAATGAAGGTGGTGCAGAGGAGATGGAGTCTGTTGGAGCTTTTTGGGTGCAAACCCTTTGGATCAAGCGGAGGGTGAATTAACTAACATTGTGTTTGATGTTTGGAGCTCTGTTTTGGGTAGCCTGTGAGGGATTCCTCTCTGTAAATGGGCTGGTTGAAGTATTTTCACTGTCCACGTTTAACTCCAGTGTGCAACTGCTTGTTGCCTCCTGCTGCTCTACAACTGTGGCTTGCAAAGCTGTGCTGGCTCAAACCCCACCGTGTCAATGTTGTGGCAGGGAGTTCATCACTTTCTGCAATCAAATCCCTTTTCTGCTGATATTTAAGCCACACCCCTATGGGAGTGACAGTGGCTTAGATATTTTCATACTTTGAAACCAAAGCAAAACATAAAAAGTGGGGAGATTGGTTGTAAAAATATTTAAGAAAAAACAGTTTTGGCTTTGGAGGGTGCCTATAAAATGTGTACTTGGAGGTCTCCTTGTGTGCTGGCTTTGTGCTCTGAGTAGATCTTCCTGAAGTCAGTGGGTAGCACACAAAAGCCCACCAAGTATCTCATTTTCTCTTAGATAATTTGTCACACCTCAAAGTTGCTGTAAATTCTGCCTTTGATTTCCACAGCTTGGGGGTTTTCCTGTCCAGAGAAGCCCCTCCTGCTCAGCAGCAGGCTGGAATAGCAGCATTTTACTCTCCTTACTCTCAGGTTTCAAACGTCATTATAAAGTTACAAGGCTGTGAAGGAACAGGTTGCAATTCCACAACAGAAGAAGGAAGGGGCTGAGCACATCCTACTGGGCAGTTCCCATCTTCTGCCAGCTCAGTTGTTTTCAGGGATGTGCTGTGAATTTATTTAATGAAACGAGGCAGGTTAAAAATAGTTCTCTAAAAAGGAGGTGGGGGAAGGGGAGAAGTACAAAGTACAAGAAGTTTTATTTCCTTTCATTCCATTGATGCTATAAATCAGCAGAGAAGTCAGTTGCAGGGTTTTTTTCCCCCTCTTTGTTGTGTCGTGAAAAAATCATCAGCCACTACCCTGAAATGGTCTGCAAGAGCCACTTTGCCAGGAACAATTTCTGGATGAGAACAATAAAAATTTAGTAGATGCCAGGTTGAGTTCGTGTGTCAGTGGTTACTGAATTCAACTTAAGAGCTGTAAATGGAACCAATCATAATTTCTTAATGAGATATATGAGAACAAAGAATCACAATGCTTGAATAATCTGTCACATCTCTATCAGTGCTGCTTAAGCAATTATTCAGTTTGTTCAGTGGTTTGACAGGTAACATGACAAAAATCAATTTACAAAGCAGATTAAATGTAAATATGCCGTGCTTTTTTTGTTGGTTTTTTTTCCCCCAGGAATGCCATTCCTTATGTTTTTCATCCTTACAGTCCCTACCCAGTCATCTGTTTTCAGTGGTACTGCTTGGATGAAGTGCTGCATGGCCCACAGTGACATTATTCACCAGATCCATTCTTTAATCCATCTCTGGTCTAATGAGACTGTCGTCTGGGCCTTAGTAAAAATGAATGATGCATTGCTCTGATGTACAGTGTAAGTATGTTTTTCATTTAGTGCTAAGGCTGTGTTTTATCAGGGTCCCTAAGAAAACCCATCCCTCAGCCCTTATTAACACTTAATGTAAGTATTTCTGAATATTTTATTCATTTGGCAGCTTGGTATGACTTCCCCGGGAGCTAAATAACAGCTACTGTACATGGAGTTGAAACCATCATCTATTTTAATACCAGAGCTTTCATCATGTTGCAGCAGCCTGTGACTGGGGTGGTCCCATCCCTGTTTGTGGTAGTGGGAATCTGCAGCAAACACTGATGACAACAGCTGTCACAGTGGACACTAAATGCCATCTGCATCAGCACGTGTTCACTGGTTACCCTTTTCTTCCATAAATGAGTCCTCAATGCTTTGAATGAAGCTGTGGCAGAGAGAGATCATTTTTTTTTCCACCCTATGAAATGTTTGCAGCTTTCATCTTCTCCATGGGAACTCACAGATGTAGGATTTTTGTTCCCTGCACAAATAACTCCTGTATTCTCTCAGTCCATTTGTGTTTTATATGGTCTACAAGATACCACTGACATACCTGGCTGTGTATCTCATTATGCCTCTTTTATTGTCACCAGGTTCGCAACAGAGATGTCATAACAACTTTTGGGGAATTGTGAGCACTTTTCTTTCTATTTCAGTCAAGGTGACAGGGTTCCAAAAAGCCTTTTAAATGTACCAGAGGATTGTGTTATGGAAGAGAACAGTATTTCTTAACCTCCCGTTGTCCTGTGACTCCTATTGCTATAATTTTTGAGCAAATCACAGTCCTTACAAAATCTGGGATACTGAAAACTCATATCCTTATATTTTTATTACGTTTATGTATGACATATGGGCTTCCAGTATCTGGTTATTCAGTTTCTGCTCAACATCTTGTATTTAGTGGTGACTGTTGAAGAATCTGAATATGTCTGGTATTTCCTTATCTACTAATGGTGTTGCTGTAGCATTTAGATTGTGGTTTGTTGGCTAACTGTCAAATACTCATGGCTTCATTAAGAAACAGATGTACAGGTCTACACTTTGTTTTTGTAGCTGCACTTCTGACATATTGTAAATGTCCTTAATTGATTTGGTTTAGCATAATACCATCTGCTGGCATCTGCTTCTGCTGTGGCTCTTGCTGAATACTTGTGTGCATCATGGTCTGTAAGGACAAATTACAGAGTGTCAGCAAGGTATTATGTCCATTTTTTTTTGTTCTGAAATAAAATGAGAGCAAAGTTTGAACATTGGACAACCTAATAGCTGTGTAATTTAATATCTAGATTAATATGGTTTATTCCAAAAAGCAAAAGCATGATTCAGGCAAGAATCGGGCCCTCTGTCCATGTTGGTCGCTCGTAATGTATTGTTGGTGTGTCTGCAAATGTATCAGAACTTGCGGACTGGGAGAAAAGGCACTTTTGGGTTTATATTTGGCTCCCCCTCAATCATGGAAGGATGTGGAATAAACTTCTAGATCTTCCTGAAACCTTTACATAAAACTCTGTCTAACAAATCGTCAAAATAAACCATCCTAAAACATTATTTACTGTCTCTGTAAGGCTGATGGTCTTAATACCAGCTTTTAATGTAGCCAAGTGTGTTCTGATACAAAGATTTTGGTAGCAAAAGCAACACTAGATATGCCCTAGATGAGAATTCTGCTTAGGATGCAACTAGGAAAATATTGCTATCTCCTGAGAGTCCAGAACAAGATCCTCCTTTTTGAGTAGCGCACTGTCCTGTTGGATTTAGCTCTCCATATTCCACTCAGTCCTTTTTACTGGGTGGAATCAGTATTTCTGATGGATTTTATTGCACTTGTGTCTGAACTGTGAAACCCAATAGAAATTCCATTTCCTGGCACTCCCTGTCTCTGATCATGACAAGTGCAGGCAAGTGTCAGAAATTATGTAGGTCAGGGTTTATCTGTAGTGACCTAACTCTGCTCCCAATAAAAGTAGTGAGAGTTGTCCTTTGATGTCAGTGAGACAGCATTTATCCAATTTTGAGATGCTTATGACCCCTTTACCTCTCCACACCACACACATGCAGCGGTGACAGGGAGGAGAATTGAGGTCATGCGGGGAAATGAGAGTACTCCAAATACCATTGAAGACAAGGAGATGGTGTGCCCAGTGTTTCCATAGAAGTGGGTCACCAGTCTGAAATCCCTGTGTCCCAGCAGGGCTGAATTGCCCTTGAGCTGGAGTGGTTTTTGTGGTCCTTCATATGGGCAGGATTTGGGCAAAAACTTAATTATGGAGAGTCTCCCTGGCTTTGCATGTGTATTAGAGTGCACATAAATGTAATGGCAAAAGCACAGGTTCTCCTTTTACTTTGCCAGTCACTTGCTTTGACCCAGTGTCCCTGCTGTTGCTGTTCTCCCACTGTGGATATCTGCAGGATTGGTACTCCTGTGCTGGTACCCGCTCAGGAGTCAGACTCTGTAAAGTCCTGAGCTTTGGAGATGATGTGGACTAATGGCAGAGACAGTTACTGGGTTGAAAAGCACTGTATAACAATTTGGGAGACTTGGGTTTTGTTTCTGACTGTGGCACTGGGGTTTTTTTGTGACCTTGGAGGAGTTGCAGCCTCACTGGCCTGGTTTCCCCATCTGTCAAACAGCCCCCAACCTACTTTGTAACTCACTTTGAGGCCTGACTGATTAAAGCTTGCTGTGCAAAATGTTCAGAATGTACTGAGCAAGGTGTTGTTTTTGTCATGGTGATGTGGTAAGAATCTGCCCCTGCTATATCCAAGTATGTTGGGAACTCAACTGCACTGCTCATGTTTTGCAGATGATGCTTTGTGTGGAACACAAAGCCAGAATCTGATCCTTTTCCTAAAAATACCACTCCAAAAGGAGGTGGACAGCCCCACTTCATAAACTAGAAATGGGACAAGAGAGTAAACGCAGCTAAAATGCATTTTGTTTTCTGAAACTGTTCCTAACTTTCAGTGTGCTGGAAATCCCAGCAAGGCAGAAAGACCTTCCAGAAATGCCTATGAGCACTCAGCACCAGCCAGTGATGGGTTTTCCAGGATAGGTTTGGTGGTGGATGGACATTAGGGAGACAAGTGTAAGAAACTGTAAAGCTGTCAGGCAGTTTTCCCGTCCTGTGCAGTCCACGCTATAAGTGGGAGTCAGAAAATAGCAGCTGTTTTATAGCACCACGCTGCCAAGAGAGTGGGATTTGCAGAGCAGGATAAGGATTTGTGCTGCCCTGAAGAGCCCTCTGATGATAAGACAATGTGGTCCTGCCTTGAAGACATATCTGTAGCATTAGTGATGTGTTATCTGTTAATTATATTTTTTAATGTCAAACAATGTTTTGCCTCTTGAAAATCAGTGCAGTAACTAAAGCCAGCACAGTGAGTGGCTATGGTGCCCCTGAAGTGATAACCTTTTTAAAACACCTTCAAAAAACCGATGAAAGTAATTGGAGAAATGTCTTCGTTTCCATGTCTTCCTGGGGGAAAAAATTGTACCTGTGAGATGCAAGAGGAATAGAGTTGTATTTCCAGTCACTGCAGCGTTGCTGTTTTAAAAAGCCTTTTTGTAGGCACAGTGCATTCAGGTTTTTTCTCTGATTCTGAAAAAAAGTAAAGTTCATGCATAAATTGGCAAGCAGGCTTTCATTTAAGCTGTGTGATTTAGATCTGTTGGTGAAGGCTGCTGCTGTAGAGCATTTGGCATTAATCAGAAAAATCTCCAAGTCTAAACAGTTTTATTATGCAAAGTTACATAGTTGGAAGGTAAAACACTCTGTCTTTTTCCACTTTGATGAACCAGGCTAGCTGATGGATGTCCCATCAAATGTCTCATAAACTTGCAGGGAAGGTGAATAGCTGTAGGTCTCACTCTTCAACCTGTGGCTGCTCTAAGCCCTAAGGGAAAAGGCTGGGCTGTGGGTAGGAGAGCAGCTGTACTCAAGAAACTATGTGGCTTCTCAAATAATGTGTTAGAAAACCATTGGCATCTTCAAGAATTAGGATCCAAATATCTGGATATTTCCATTCAAATTTTATTAGCACAGATTTATACTTCTTACAAGACACTTCTGCTAACAAAGCTTGCAATGCCTGCTCTTTACATGTGTAGAGATTTTCCTGAAGTGAATTTTCCTTAGCAACTTAGGGAAATTCATAGTACACGAAAACATTTATTAAAGCTTTACCCTGTTTAGTATGTGATTACGTTGCTCATTCCTGCTGCCATGTATGTACCCTAAAGAGGTGTGAAGTCAGAAGGACTTCACCAGGAGCCAAAATATTAAGCCCTTAATGTAATTTTCACCAGGTATGGATTGCTGAAAGGAGACCAAGAAGGGAGCTCCCGAGTGATTGCCCTCGGTATTTCTGTCCATTTTTACATAATGCAAGGGACCAGGTTTGCTAATCCCACCCAGAGCTCCTCACAGCAGCCATAAAACCCCTTGGTTTTGGGAGGGAGACCTCTCTATCCACTGCAACTGAGCTGTGGGTCAGACCTGGGCCCTGCTGGATCACTGATGCCAACAGGAATCACCACTTGGATGGGGCAGCCTGAGCTGTGCAGAAGCAGCTGGAGCTGGTGGGGTCCTGGCCTTGGTGTCCTGCACCCACCCAGCACCACCACACCCAGCACCAGTTAGAGCTCTGCTAAGCCATTCTGTAACACATCCTTGCAGGAGTATCTTGGCAGGCTGAGAGGGAAAAAAGCTATTTAGCTTAGCACACTGTTGGTGCACCATAAATATTTTTCTCCATTCCATAAAAACTGCAACAAGGGAACACCAGCCTTCATGAAATGCCCTTTAAAATGCAGTAAGGAAACTCAATATATTAATAGGTTCATATTTATTCAAGCAAACCTTTAAAGTAGAGTCTGAGTGCTCTCAGAAAAGTAACTTTCTCCATCACAGGCAAAGGAATTGTGTTGCTTTTTTTTTTAATTTTGGATAGCTTTAGTTTTTTCTGGGAAGAGGACTGTAGCAGAAAGAATAACTCAAGGCAATAACTTGGGCCTTGAACAAAACCAGTTTCTTGCATGTAATTTGGGTTTGTTCTCCTCTGAGGCTGTACTTTACGTGGACCATATAAAACTTGGAGGTCTTTCAGAGTCTTGAGGGCATACAAGAAAGAACTCATTATCCCTTCACCTTGTGCATTGCAGGATCTGCAGAGATTGTGAGAAGTCCTGCTGTTTCCCAGGAATTACTGGTCCTTTTAGAGGCAGTAAAGTGGTTGGGTGGGATTCACAGCCCCAACAAGGGTAGGGTGCATTTGCCTAAATTTGGGAATTCACTGTCATTTGTCGTGGCAGCCTAGCTTGTGCAGAATTGGGTCCCAGGAATAGGTTGGCTAGAGCAGCTTCTTCTTTCTTGGTTGGATCCAGTCCTTTAACTGCATGTAAATAATGTTGTCAGAAGTCAAAATTATTTTGTTTGGATCTATTTTTATTCTCTCCACTTGTGGCTTCATTTGCCAGATTTTAAATTATCTTTGGAAACTTAACCTTTGTCAGCCTTCTGAGGGTGGTGGTGGCACTGTTCTTTCTCCCTGGTTTTGGCACAAATAAGACATTCTTTTAATACTGGTCATTTACAAATAAGCTCTTGCAAAAAAAAGTAAAATACATCCCCACTTGTACCACTTGGGCTCCATTGTGAGAATTTGATATTAGGTTTGTAACCTGGAACACGTGTGATCCACTGTTGCTGCAAAAGCAGCATCCACAGTAATTAAACATTAACTACTTTTGCTTGAAAAGAGCTGTCATTACTCTTTGCAGTTGTGAGATTTTCTTTTTTTTGTGTGTATACTGATTATAAGCTTTTAAAGCACTTGCCTACTCTTCATCTCAGCTGGTATTTACACTGAAGGGTGGTTTGAATCCTGTGATTTCACGTCAGTGCGGCCACTGTGCTTGACGTTACTGCTGGGTCATTATGCAAAAAAACAGGAACTTTTTTTTCTGCTTTTGTTTAAGTGGGTGATGGAAGAGCCTGTTTTCTGCCTTCAGATGGTAAAACCAGCAAGTTCAGAGACTCAGCTGGCCCTGCATGTCTTTGGCTGGGTGGTGCTTTATGGAAATGTGGGTTGTTGGCAGCGTAGGTGGGTGGGAAATGGAAACTCCAGCTCCATAGCTGGGCTTGCTTCAGCCCCATTTTCTCTGAACCATCGTCCAGCTGGCAAAATCTTCCTCCCTGTGCAGTGAGAGAATGGTAAAGCACAGGAGCAATGGCTGGTCTTGGTCACCTGGTGCCCAGTTGGGTTTGAAGTTGTGTTACCGTTGTCCTTCTCTGCATGAAGCCTCACTGCACCAGTGTTACGCTGTGTGAGGCTTGTGGAGGTTGGGGGCCAGAGGGTGAGAACACACAAGAACTGGAAAGACAAACCTCAAATCCCCCAACTCTAGCCAAATAAAATTGGAGCGGGGGGGATAGGAGAGTGGGGCAAGTATGAGTCACAGCTGGATGGGCTGAGTTTAAAATGCTTTGTAGGTGGCTTTAAAGGAAAATCACGGCACGAAATGGTTTCGTGACCTGAAAAAACAGACGGAAACGAGATTGGAAAAAAAACCAACTTAAAAGGTGGGGGGAAAAGGGGAAAAAAGGGGAAAGAGGAAGAAGAGAAAAAAGGAAAATAATGGAAAAGAAAGCAGCTGGACTATTCTAGGATTACAGAAAAGTGAGAGGCACTGATCAGCATCCTCATTTCCAGGGCTGTGCAGGCTCTGACTGTGTCGTGATGGTTTCCAGTTTGGGGCTGGCCGGGGTCCAGCTGGCGTGGGGCACGGCCGGGAGATCTCCGTCTGTCTGTGAAACACCGGGAGATGCGCCGTGCGCCAGACAAGCAGAAACTCCTCGCTTTACAGTTCAGCCCGCCCTCTGAACAAGAAAAAATAATAATTCTGAAAGACTAGAGGAGAAGTTTTGCGATTACATGGTGTTTTAACCCTGTAGCAGAGGTTGTGGTTGTGGACTCAAGACTCCTTCTCTCCACAGCCCAAAGATGCCTCCTCCAGGGGGGAGGTTGAATTCCCATAACGTGGGGCTGGGGTGCAGGGACAGCTCAGACACGTCTGTCTTTAAGCAGTAGCAGCTGAAACAAAGGAATGAAGCTGTTTTCCCCATTCAACAGTAACTGCTCAGCACTTTCCATACCTCCTGCTCCCCTGTCAGAGTAGGAAAATTTCCTTTAGCTCTGGGGAACCTGCATCATGCAAGTGTCAGACTGCGTATCCTGGGCAATTTGCAGTGGTGAAGTCCAAAGAAGAGACAGTTGGTGGAGTGCATTTGCTGAAACTTCTGTAACATTTAATGAGATAGGTTTGAAGATACAAACTGTTTTTGCAGCAGTGATGAGATTGGAGGCTGCACGATCCAGCCTGCTCCTGAGTCTCCTGAAGTTAGTGAGCGACATGGGAAGAGGATGGGATCTAGGCGTATCTGCTATGAGTCAGTCTTTAAAAAAACACTAAGTGAGCAGTTTTCACTATCCCTCAGTGCTTGCCTCTTGCCATAATTTGTATTTCTTCCCCTCACAGCCATGCTGAGCTGCCGTGGGTTGGGGCCCAGCGCTCGGCCCTGCTTTGCTGTGCGGCTCCCCTGGAGCGGGAGGCACCCCTGGAAAGGCCAAGGCCTCGCTGGGCTGCAGGCAGCCACGAGTGTGCTGGCTTTCCAAGGTTTTGATTTCCAACCTGACTGGCAGCAGCGGGGATTGAATTGTCTGAATGATCTTCTCGGGGAGAAGGCGTTTGTGCACCGGCCGGGGCGCTGGGAGCAGCTGTGACGCCTGACCCCGGACAGCTTTGCTCCGGTGCCTGTGCTGAGAAGTCAGATCTGGTTCATCAGGATCTGGCTCTAGGCTCAGTTTAATTAATCTTTTCTTCAAAGCAGATTAAATTAATTGCTTTGGAAAAAAAAAAAAAAGGTAAATTGTCTTTGCATCCTTTTTTCTTTTTTTTTTTTTTTTTTTTTTTTTTTTTTTTTTCTGTAGCCTGCTGGGAAGGAAGAGGAATTAGGTAGATTCAGATGGTTTTCTCTATAACATCTTTATTCAAAAAAATCCAGTCTATTGGGTATGAATTAGGAAGCTGGGACATAGACTGTCTCCATATTTTAAATTATCCTATCATGACATGTTCTGCATAAGGGGAAGCAATGATGGAAGTAAAAATTCACTTTACAACCCAGTAAATGAAGAGAGATGGCTACAACTCAGAACCCCTCTGTCCTCTCCCTGGAAGGCCCTGAACACACCAAATATAACAAGTTAAAGCACTGCTGTTTCCATTTGGGATGTGTGTGCACGCACTGTCTGCTGTGCTGAGAATATCCACTGCGCCTGGGGTGGGATGGATTTACTACACTTGTCTGGAGCTGGGATTTCACGTGCTGGATGAAATTGTACAATCTTTTCTTTCGTGAATGCATGTGAGCTGCATGCATGGAGTTCATTCTGACCAGGACTTTTTGGATGTCTCAAAATTCTTGCACAAATTGCCAGCTCTCTCTTCTTGCACTGAGACAGAATTTCCAGATAGAAAAGTAGATCTCTGTGGGGAACCTTGGAAGGGAAATTATCTAAGACCGGAGCAGTGATCAGTGAATTTGGTCAGGGTGAATATTTTTTTTCAGTTTTGGTATGGATAAAAATTGTTTTTGAAGTGAAATAGTTCACCTGGTTTGTTAAATTGTTTCTTAAGATCTTTTTGAATGCTGCAAATGAGAATGTTTTTATGAAAAGAGAGAATTTTGGTTTTGTTTTGTTTTGTTTTGTTTTGTTTTTTAACAGTGGTCTTTTTTCCCAAGCTGAAACTAGTTCTGGTGGCTTCTGAACTGTATGGGCTAATGAACATAGTGTTTGTTAGTGGGGGTTTTGCCCTGCAACTATTTTGAATAAAATTTTTTTTACATCTGATAGCTGAGGATAAGGAATAGAATATTCCTCTTTTCAAACCTACTATGAAATCCTCTTTTAAAAGTCCTGGGCAAGTGCTGTCTGCTGTTGTTCTCTGCAATGAGGGATTCTGCAGGAGAGCTGCCTGCAATTTGTGTTAAGTTTCCATTTCCAGGTGACTTGCAAAGGGTTGACAGATAATTAGCAGATATTTTGATAATAATAAATAGATAGACTAGAATATTAAAGATAATAAATAGAATAGCCAGGCAGAAATTATGTCAGCACTGTGCTAGCAGCAGCCACCTGCAATCCCTCCTATAGATGAATGTGTTTCCATCAATAATATGTGTTGACCAGTGCTATTGTCCAGCTCTCCTGGTTCCTTTTGGCCTTGTAACTGCAGGAACTGAAGTTTGGCTTTTGCCCATGTCTGCAGTGAAGATGACTGCCCTGCTCTTTCAGCCTGGGTGTTCAGAGATCTGCTTTTACATGTCATACCCCCTCCCCCCCGACTGTTTTTAGGTGGGTTTGAGTTGTAAAGGTGTTCATCCAAGTGCTGGCTGAGAGGTGCCCCCCACCTCTGTCCTCTCATGCCATGGGATTGGGATGACTGCAGAAGTTACCTGCAGAAACGGGAATACAGATGGGTTACAGGGATGATTTCCCATCCTGACAAGCTGGCAAAGACCAGCTTTTCCTGCATGGTTGCTCCACCTCTTGTTGCATGTGTAAGCACAAGTCAATGGGTCTCTGTCCTCTGTTCGTGCCACCCTCAGCTAACACAGAATCACAGAATGGTTTGGGTTGGAAGGGACCTTGAAGATCATCCAGCCCAACTCCCCTGCTATGGGCAGGGATACCTTCCACTAGACTGGGTTGCTCCAACCTCCATCCAATCTATGAAGAAGTGTGAAGGACCTTGGAGTGCTGCGAGAGCTTAAGAGCTTTTGCTCCCCATTCATAGATGTTTCCTTTACTCAGCACACTCAGGCTTTGTGCAAGCACCTCCCGAACTTGCACAGTGTGAGGGTTAATCCTTCTCTGCTGGAGGGTAGCGGCACTTGGGACTTCCCAGGGCTACCCCCAAACCTCCCTGGGGAAGAGAACATGGCCCCGGATCAAGCTGAGACTTGTGAGAGCTAAAGATAAAAGTGCAAAAGTTCACAGTGGAAAAAGGACTTCTTGCATGACTAAGGGCTGTCTGCTGCCCATAGTTTCCTACCACGATAACTGCAGGGTGGGCTAATCCAGGGCAGAGATGGAGGAGGAGACGAGGGGGAATGTAGGAACCAGAGCTGGGACCATGACATCATTGTGTTTTCTTTCCTGGTGTTGCTTAGAGCATGTGGCTATGTTTATCTGAAAACCTCATCCTTGCCTATGTAATTTGAGCTCAGTTTTAGGGATTTAGCATGTTTTGGAAACCACATATTAAGAATACAATATGTCTATGTAATCTTTTCCTATTTTTGTAGGACACAGGCAAAAATGTCAGCACAGGAGTCTTATGTTGAGGGAATAATTCAAATTAATAGAACTATCTGTAAATCCTGGTGGGAAGTCCTTTTTGTTAGCAATGCACAAATACTAGCTAAGAGGGTTTGCCTTTATACTTTTAAAGTTCCAGACCTGCATGGGTCCCAAAGAATTTTAATCTCCCATTTTATTTGGAAGGGATTTTGTGAGCGTAAAAGTCTCTGCTCAGTTTTTGAGGCACACATTGGGGTCTCAGCTGTTCCCTGTGCTGAAGTGTGGCTGCTTTTCTGATTGGCATGAAATGTCCAAGGAGATAATAATGGGGATGTTGAATTTAGAGTTGGCTGGGAAACACTTCTGAGGAGCGCTGGGAGCTGTGCACCACGGGGCTTGCTGCTGCATGAGGGACAGTTCTTCCCTGGGTTTTACAGACATAACTTTGGCCGGTTTCTGAAACACAGGCATCTAATCTCACTGCAACTTACTGACTTTAACGGAGTTTATTCTTTTCATTTTTACAGTGGTGTAAGTGAGAGCAGAGTTTGGCTGGAAGCCACGATAGTGCTACATTGGCAGAGTGACTGGAATGTGCAGAATCAAACCCAGCGCAGGGAAGGTTCAGGTTCTGTGATACCCAAACCCTCGCTTGCCAGTCCAAGGTTCTCATTTTCCAGGATGCCTAGGAGGGAGCCATCCCTCCCCAGCATGGACTGAGCACACAGGGCCATATGTAGAAATGAAGAGTCTGGGGGTTTACTCCCAGTGCCTGTTCTTGTTTCCATACCAGCCGTTTCCCCGTGCTGAGCTGTGCCTGTTGATAAGATATGCTGCGTTGTCGAGCGCTTCTTGACGAGACCCATGCTTATCCTATCCAGGGTGATAAGGACCAAACAGAAGGAATGGGCAAAGCTGTCACTCCCCTGCAGAAGGCTGGCATGTGGCTGCTGCCTCGTGGTGACACGTTCTGACTCCAGCAACGGAGGCAGCAATCTGGACTTTCAGAGAAGCGATAGCTGTGGTCTGTGGCAAGAACAGATTTTCTCCCTGGTGCCATCCTCCTAAATTTCCCTCTTTAAACACAGATCAAATAGGTTTAAAGAGGTGAAAAGTATGAAGTTTTGCTTGTAGCTGTGGCAGGAAGGAAGTTATATATGTATTCATGAGCACGTGAGATGGGGGGAAGGTGAGAACCTGACCACGCACATAATTTCCTAGTTATTTCTGTAACTATTTTTATATTCCATTGCCACTGCATTGTCTCTCCTCTTCCCTTGTAGCTGGCAGTGGCCTCCACCTGATGCTGTTGAGTGACGCAAGAAAGCATATGTGTAGGGTATGATCCCTCCCCACCATACCTTATTGCAGGCCCTTTTTGATTTCTTATGCTTCAAAGCCTGGCATAAGCCCTGTATTTGACCTTTAAAATGCATTCTAAAGATGTTTAATCATCACTCCCAAGGCTGCTTAGTCTTGTTATCTGTATAAATGCCCAGTAATATCATAGAGTACCATCATTTCGTACATATATTTAATTATCTCATGCTTTATATTTGGTCTGATGAATTTTCATCCAGCAGATGCTGTTAGCTGATCACTGTTTGGGACTTGGATGTGGCCTCCCTGTCTTACTTCAAATACAGTGTGTTTATACTCATTGAACATATTGTAATCCACACACACATGTACAACACAGATGTGCGTTTTGGGTGGACAGCACATGGAGAGCAAGAGGAGGCACCTGTAAGAGTGGGCCTTGGCTGCTCTCTGGGCTGTGTTTAACTGGTAGCCTTGCACTTGGAAGAGATTTCCTTTATTTGGCAGTCTCTGCTCTTTCGTACTGTTCCAATTTGTTTTCAACACAGCCTGAGTGTAATTGAATGGCTTCTTTTATTTCAATGTAAAAAAATGTCTGGTTTACATGCCTCCTGAGGATTAGGCAGTGAATTAAAAGCAAGTGGTTTTGGAGAATCACAAATAATGCTTTAACCTCCCTCCCCACTGAAACCAATGAATGATTCTCTAAATAAACAGATTTTCTTTTGTATATGTTGGGCTGGATGAGACAAGAGTCTTTCCCCCAGCTGGCCCCCTCCAGCCCGTGGCTGAACCCCAGTGGCATGTGAAAGTTACGGTGTGTTTACCAGCAGCAGAGTCCATCCTCCCTAGTCGTAGGGAGCTGCTGAATTACTTCACACATGGGTCGCCCAGCCATTGGGGGAGGTTTTATTTTAAGTTTTATAAAGAGTTTAGAACAGGAGTGCTCCTCCCTGGCTCTTTGACTATTTTTAGTTAATCTCTGCGACTTCCCCACAGCTCTGCTCCCCTTAATGCAGCTTACACTAATAGGGAGAGACAGTCACTGGGGACATTAATGACTTGTCTGTTGAGGTCTGTCACTTGCTGGTGACTTATGCAGTCAGGTTGTTGTTTTTCTCCCTGGAGTGCTTCAAGATTCTTTATCTGAGCCTCTCTCCCTGTCTCATTGGGATTGCGATGGACATTTTAGTTGCACTTCAGGAAACACAGGGGTTTCTGCATAGTTTGATAGAGTGTTTCTTTAGCTCCTCACACATACTTTGTATAGCCACTTGTTGGAGCAGAATTAAAAGAACCTGCTCCTCTGATATCGAAGGACTCTCTTAGGAGAGAACCAAGCAGGTCTTGTGTTGTGAGGGTTTAAGTCCAAATGGATTATGTGATGGGTGACAAAAATATTGTGAGGAGGAGAGGTGCTGACAGTTTGGATGATACAAGTCTTGTAGCTCCTGTGTTACTTCAGTTCTCTTAAAGGGTCTGTCAACAACGCTCAGACTTTTGGATGATTTCCCTTCAGTCAGGTTTTCCTTTTACATTAACCATCACAATGTGCCTTTTGGGAGAGCATCTTGGGAAAGGCTGGGATGCTGTAACTCACTGACCCTTAAATCGACTGGATTTTCTGAACGGATAATGCTGATTTTGTTTTTGTTTGGGGTTTTGTCTGTTTGTTTGTTTATTTTTTTCTGATGAAGAAGTCACGGTTGCCTGTCAGAGGGTTTTCATTCCTGCTAGGAGGAACTTGGGCACCAGGAAGATGCTGCCCAAAATTGTCATGGGTGAGCAAACTACTACCTACAGTCTCTGGTTTTGGTCTCCGTTGCCACAGTAACTTATGGTCCTGCTGCCCACTTAACACTGCTTAATTTGACTGCAAAGACCAGACCTTCAAGGAGAGACTTTAAGCTGTGCTTATGGGTTGAAATTAGGAGACTCTTGCTAAGTTTCCCCTACCATCCCACTCAGTGAGCAGATGCTCAGCCTGTCATCTATATTATAACTCTATAAACTTGCAGCAAATCCAGGGCTCTGCTCTCTGGCTCTGATATCCTGATGAAATGGCTCCACTTACAGTTCAGCTGCTCTGTGTATTCTGTGTAGTTTGTTCAAGTTGTAGCTGGATGTATCTTAGTACAAATCATGGAGCTAATTTCTCTCATATCAAGCCAATTTTACCTCTGCTCCTGGAAAGACAGTAGAAAAAAGCATTGAAATGATGCAGAATTGATAAAAATTATGTACCGAGCTTACAGGTGCCTTATACTACATTTGGCAGCAGTAGAAATCCAGAAAATGTAGAATAATATGCCCACTCTAAATGGTCTTTCTTCTTGTGTGAGTGGACTTAGTAGCAATAGTGGTCTCAAATCTGCCTGACCTTTAGAAAGTTTGAATGTGAATTCAGACTGGCTTTGAATTAGACAGCGCAGCTTTTCTATTGGGTCTAAATGTGAATCCAGACCTAAGCCTCGGGACTTCAGTTCTGTATCTAAGCACAGTCGTTGCTAAAGAGATGAAATAACACCTGCAAGAGCAGTTGAGTGATGTGCACACTCTCAAATGCTGGAGTGAAGACAAAACACACAAGTGCTCTTACCCAGTGATGCAAGCCTGAAAATAAAAAGGGGGAGCAGAGGGCTTGGTGACAACTGACAGCCATGGTATGGCAGTGCCATGGGGTATCCCCAGTCAGCAATCAAGCCCCACACAGCCCCTCACTCACTCCCACACTGGTGGGGTCAGGGAAAGAATCAAAAGGGTAAAAACTGGAAAAATCATGCATTGAGATAAAGACGGTTTAACAGGGAAAGCAAAAAATATGCACACAAGGAAAGCAAAACAAGGAATTAATTTACTGCTTCCTAGGGGTGGACAAGAGTTCAGCCATCTCCAGGAGAGCAGGGCCCCATCACACAGAATGGTTACTTGGATAGACAAACACCATCACTCCAAACATCTCCTCTTCTTCCTGCTTTCCCCCCCCAGCTTTATGTACTGAACATGATGCCATACAGTGTGGAATATCCCTTTGGTCAGTTGGGGTCAGCTGTCCTGGCTGTGTCTCCTCCCAACTTCCCATGCACCCACAAATTCTTACCAGAGTGGCAATATGAAAAGTAGAAAAGGCCTTGGCTCTGTGAAAGCCCTGCTTAACAATTCAGGAAAAAAAAAAAAAGGTCTATATTATCAACCCCGTGCTCAGCACAAATCCAAAACACAGCCCCATACCAGCCACTGTGAAGAAAATGAACTCTACCCCAGCCAAAACCAGCACAGGTACCCTGGGGACCTGGGGGAGAGCAGGTAATTAGAGGGATGCAGTGTTGCCAAGCTACCACATTTATAGGAGCACTAGGGTAGGATGTATAGGAGGAGGAGTGACAGTGCAAGTGAAGGATAATACAAAATGCAGCAGCGTAGAAGTGTTACGGGAAAAGAGAAGTCCTGTGGTATCCTTGTGGGCGGAAATTCCAACTCTAATAATAAATGTAGTAGTAGGATTGTAGTACTACCACACCCCCCTCCTTTCCCCCCAGGAAATATTAAGTGAGATTAAAGAAGCTGCAAATTTAGGACAGGTATTAATAGCAGGAGATTTCAACTATCTATACATAGAATGGGTCAGTGCCTCATCAGGATGAGATGTAGCAAGAAAGTTTTCGATGGAGTAAGTATGTAGTTGGTTCCTAGAACAAATAATCCTACATTCTGCAAGAAAAGATGTTATTTTGGATTTAGCCTGAAGTAGTGGCAGGACCAAGAGGCTTTAGTGCAGAGCTCTCTGGTAGCGAGTACAATGCAATTAGTTTTAACACCACAGCAGGAAAAACAGGGGACATATCTGTATGTGGATATTTGGGTTCAAGAAAGGGATAAGGCTAATATGAGGGTGCAGTTCAAAAATGCCAGAATACTGCATGGAGCCTGAAGGCTGTTAATAACACTATATTAGAAGCTAAAAGAAAAAAGTTGTCCCTGCATCACCTGCAGACTCAGTAGGAAAATTAAACAGCATATCACAGGAGATAACTGGCATCTGAGAAATGAAAATCTTGTTCAAATGAAGAGAATGGGGAAGGCTGTAAAATCTGTCAGGTCAAGTGTAAAGAGAAAATTGTGTTTTCTGATGAAGCAGTCAGATGCCACAGGGATGGTGAGGAACTCCAGACAGACCTCATAAAAATGACTTAGTGCCAGAAGCGGGGCATACGAGCTCCAGTTGTAGATAAAAGTAAGGTAATCCATCAAGGGAAAATTAAACCATGCCTTCATGATGCTGAACTACAGAACTGGGCATTTTATCTTGTGGGAGAGATCTTAGAGTTGTGGTTGGCAGTCATTTGGGATCACCTGCTTGGTGTGCAGTAGCATTCAAAGAAGCAAACGCTCTGAGTGTGATTAGGGAGGGTGCTGAGAACAAGGTGTGTGGTGGTGCATTGCTGCTGTAGGTGTACCTGTGCCAAGGCAATGCCTATGCAGATCAGGACAGAGGTAGGGAAGGTCCAGAGAAAAGCAACAAAAATGACTGAAAGGATGGAGCAGCTCCTTATGTGAAGAGACTTCATGAGCTGAGTCTTCAGCCGCCAACCAAAAGAGAGGGCAGGTGAGGAGTATGTTGAAACTAGAACATGGTTGGATTAATAGACAGTGATTGTAATCCCTACTGAAAAGAAAGTTGCCAGCTGGAAGTAAGAAAGAAAAGAAAGTAATGCAGCTAAAAGAAAGTGTTTTTTGTACTAGGCAGGTAGTCCATGTTCTTCCTATGTTGGGGACCCCAGAGCTGAACATGAGCACTCAGGTGGGGTCTCGTGGGAGCAGAGGAGTAGAATCACCTCCCTTGACCTGCTGTCCACAGTGCTTTTGGTGCAGCCCAGGACACATTTGTCTTTCTGAACTGTGAGAGCACACTGACTGGGCTTCTCATTCACCAGCACATCCCAGTTCTTCTCCACAGGGCTGCTCTCAAACCATTCTCTGCCCAGCCTGTGCTTGTGCTTGGGATTGCCCCGGCCCAGTTGCAGGACCTTGCACTTGGCCTTATTGAGCTTCATGAGGTTCACACAGGCCCAGCTCTCAAGTCTGTCCAGGTTCCTCTGTCTGGTCCCTTTCCTCTGGTGTGTTGACCACAGTACAGAGCTTGGTGTCCTCAGCAAACCTGCTGACACTGTGCAGGACAATGTCAAATGCTTTGTACAGGTCCAGGTAGATGATGTCTGTTCCTATTCCCTTTCCCAGCAATGCAGTAACTCCATTGTAGAGGGCCACCAAATTTGTCAGGCATCTGACAGCTATGAGATGATGGCAGCTGTTGATGCCTTGCAGCATAATTTGCCTTCTCATCAGTTTTGCTTTACACAACGATCTCATGCAAATGAAAACATTGCTGCCCTTATTTCCCTAAGGGACAGAAAGGAAATGAGGTGGAGCTGGTTGGAGAAAGGCTGTAAGAAGGGCCCTATTTATCAATGTAAGGACAGAGCATCTAGGATAATGTGGAAGTAAACACATCACATTATACTTGAGATAGTGTGTGGAAAGGGTAGAGTGAGAAAGAAGTTGATGGGGAGGGAGTCTCAGAGTCCTGGTAAGGGACTGGCTGGGGGAAAGCAGGAGGGTGTATTGTGGAGGTAATTCTACCATTGTAGAAGCCAGTATGGTTGAAGCCATTGAGCCAGAAGCCTGAATGGGCATTGAGAGCCATTCACTTCCACACTACTGCAGTGCATACATATCATGTATGTCACTTGTGTAGTAAAGGAGCATTAGCTGATTCTTTAATAAATCAGGATTTTGGTACTGTGCTGGTACTGGGTGTTCTAGAGGCTCCTGAAACAAACTGCTTTGATGCTGAGTCAAATCTGAAAAACAAACATACGAATCCAGCCTAATGCTGAAGCCACAAGAAGCCTGCCCACCCCCAAAACTAATTTTAATACAGATAGGAAAGCAATTTTCTGATGAGAAAACTCTTAACAGAGCGTGTTAATAGCAAACAGCCAGGAGAGGGTCATGGGCTCTGGTGCAGCTAAGAACCATGCTGGGAAGCAGAAGGAGGCTGTGTTAGGAAAGGTTGTCTGCAGCGGCTGGGTCAGGGATGGCATTTTTCCCTGGTGGTCTAGTGGTGGGGATTCGGCCAGAGCTAAACCACGACAGAGGACCAAGGCAAAGCAATGGAACAGACTCCTTTGGTTTGTGGCTGTTTAGCTGGTGGATGGCCTCAGTGGTTGCTTGTCATGCAGAGCAGGAGGAGTGCAGCACTCCTGACCATTGCTGGTGTGGTGTTGAGGTCAACTTGGAGATCCTTGGCCAACCACTGCAAGAAAGAAGAGGTGTGGGTGTGGGTGCATTGTGATCGATGTTAACACTCTTCTGAAATATGTTCACAGGCAAGAGGCATCTCATTTCCCTCTTGTCTATCCATGTGTTTGATCAGAGGACTTGGAGTCCACCAGGCCAAGCAGACAGGGATGGAAACCCTCCAGGAAACTCAACATTTTCCCTTGGCTTTCCCTGTTGTTTTTACTTTATTTCTCTCGGTTTGCAGTCATTTTTATTGGCAACCCTCACTCCCTGCGAGGGCTGAAATGCTGAGGTTGAGGATAACCTTAGAATCCGTAGGAGTCCAAACTGGATCTTCCCATCTCCACTGAGGGGGTGGGAGCCTCCTAACTCCCTGTAACCTGCATGGTGTGGCTGACCTCAAACTCCAGGTCTGTGGTATCTGGCTGCCTGTAGACCTTTGTCAGCTGTCTGTTTTTCAGTGGAAGCCCTCCTGTAAGAGTCAGCTTGCTTATAATAAATTAGTGAGTCATACAAGCATGGAATTTCTTTCTGCCTTACCTTAGGATCAGGTTGTTGCATAAGCAGACTCCAACAACTTTCCCAGATGAGAGTTTGGTTTGCTCTGGCACCTCTTTCCTCATGGGAACCTTTAATTTTTTTTTTGGCTTTTCTGAGCTACCTTGAGAAATGCAGACAAAAATACAGCTCCCGTGAGTGCAGAGAGTATTCCCTCTCAGCTGCTGATGGCTTCTGCATGGACCCATCCTCTCTACACTCCACAGAACAGTGATGCTCTGTTGTGGCTTGCCCCATGTAGCCTCTGAGAGTCAGTCTGTGCATGGATGAACCCTGTGGTGGGTGCCTCTCATCCCATGATGGAAATCGCACCAGGGTCCTCCTCTCCAGAGTGTGTCAGTGCCTCTGTTTTGGGCAACAGTTGTACGAATGAGAGTTTGAAGACTGCAGCGTGCATCAAATCTAGGATGTGTGTTTGGCTCTGTCAGGGAGGTGGAGGCTGCTTTGCTTTTCATCACGGGGATGATGTCCTCTGCTCATCCCTGGAGCTGTTCCCAGGCAAAGCCCCCACCCTGTCTGCAGAGGCCATCCCACCCTGGCTCTGTGGAGAGCCCCAGACTGCCTCAAACACGGGCGTGTGGCACAGTGTGACCTCTCATCTCCTAACTGTGTCCTCACCGTGAGGAAGGATTGTCACCCTCCAGAAAGCAGTGTGCCACAGCATCTGTTTATATAGATTCTTCCATTGTGGATGCTTCTTACTCATCTAACTTCACTTTTGGAGACAGTTCCATCATTACTTTTCAGGCCCAGTTTTTGGGTGACTTGTAAGCTGGTAATGGCTCCACCATGAGTTCATTTGGACACAGTGAGAAAAGGTCTCATGGGACTGAAGATTTCACCTGAGCTGGAATATAATCCATAGGATTTATATTCTGAAATCCTGTGGGGGATACAGCAAATCTCAGTTTCTTTATGTCTTGGTGCCCAGGCTGTAAAATAAAGTGATAGTTCTGGCCCAGGTGCAGTGGGCAGGGGTGGGAGTAGGGGACTGTTTAAATAATTGCTATCCTTTTAAGACTACAGAGGAATGTAGAGACACAGAATTGGAAATGTAATCATAGTATATAGAATTGCATCTGATGGCTACACTCAGCCCAGAAGATATTCAAGGCTTGATTTGTCTGGCACAGGTATTGTACTGCTTATCTCCAGGCTGTGGCAAGAGATGTAAAACTTCATTTTGTAATGGAGAACAAGGACAGTTTAATTAGCCAAGTTACAATGATCCAAACTTTGTTTCCCCAAGACAGAAGAGATTGGTGCCAACCAGTGTTAGCACTTCCATTCCTTGTGGAACTCAGCAGATTTGCACTAAACCAGAAGCTTGAAATGTGCTTTCTGTAGAGAAAGTGTTAGTGATATTGGAAGAAAATTATTTTCTGCCCTTTGTAGAAACAGAAATTCAGCTGTGCTGTTCTGTGCAACACAGGTTGTGCTGTACCAAGCCTGAGCTTTCAGCTCAATTCCCCAGCCCTGGAGTTTGTGGTGGGAGTTGGGCACACAGAAGAATCCTGGAGTCTCCATCACTCTGTGTTTGGTGTTGCTGACTGTTGCCCTTGCTGAATCATAACATACCTGGCAGACCTTCACCTGAACGGTGGTGGATAAGCTTAGGTCTCTGAGGATGGATGTATTTCATTAGTGAGCAGGTAGCAATATTTTCAGAGTGGGCAGGATCTCCAGGGACCCCTCTGCCAGTTCATCTGAGGTAGGTTTTAACTCCCCTTCTAACTTGGCGCTGGCCCCCACAGATGAGATTTCTTTGCTGAACCTATTAAAAGCCAGATTAAGATCTCTTGTGGAGGTCATTTAGAAAACAGCGAGAGAACTCTAAGGAATACTTGTTTTCCTCTCAATCCTCAAAACAATCTGGGGAATGTATTTGGAGTCAGTTTCTGAACGTAACCCTATCATCACCAGGAAAAATATTCTGTGTGCTGCCCTTGTGCCTGGGACAGGGTGAGCTGGACCCCAGCTCTGACTTCCCAAGCCACACTGGGAATTTTCTGGAGCACGCAGAAGGGTTTGTGTTGTGTGGGGGTTATGCCACGAGGAGAGGGTGACTAAACCTGATGGGTGTGCAGTTACATAAATTGGCATCAGCCTGTACGTTGTGTGCACAGCACAGGGATGACTCAGAGGCAGGAGCCGCGTGTCGGGGATTGACAGCCCGGGGCAAAGCTGACTGATCCATCTTGGGTCTTCTTGAGTGGCCCCCTCATCTGCCATGGGTGCTGGGGGTGTGAGATTCTCCTGCATTAGGGAACAGGGAGGTTTAGTACTGAGCCTCTGGGGATGCAAACAAGTCAAACAGTGAGTCAGCATTAGGTGGAAGTCCAACGTTGTGTATGTGGGCTGTCGAAATACAAAAGAGCTGATGGGAAAATGAGCTTATCTTGCTACGGTGGTGAGTCTACTGCTGTTTGTAGGAGGTGGGATCATGTCTAGATGTAATGATAAAGCATGGACTAGAAGTGGGACTCAGCTGCAAGCCCTATTGGGCTTAGGAGCAGCCTAAAAGCCTGGAGTGCCTTGGGTTCTACAAAGAGATGCCTATTGATTTAGTTCTAAAACCAGATGTATAAGTTGCATCCTGTCTATAGAAATGTGTGCAAAACAACCTTTAGAACATTCCTTCTTTTTTTTTTTTTTTTTGTGCAAAATCAACTCCTAGTACATTTGACTCTTTAGTTTGTTCACACTCTAAATCAGTATTCACTGGTGTTCTAAAATGGGAAGCCAACTCCATCAGAATCTTGTATGGGAAAAGAATACTTTGTAGCATGGAGAAAGATTTTGCTGGTAAGACTCCTTTCTATCAAGAAGAAAAAGAAGAAAGAAAAACAGAAGAGACTGTTTTACCTGGAACTCATTGTGTTCTTTGTGGCAGTCAAATATGTCAGACTCATGTATCCAAAACTGCAAGATCAAAAAAAAGTGAAAGATCTTAATTTTTATTATTCAAATTAACTTTCTGGGTTATGGAACTTAGATTTTCATGCTTGAATTTTTTATTTTTCTTTTCAGTGGGGATCTGGAGCTTATTTGAACAAAGAAAGAGCAGCCCATCCCTCTTTCCCCCACCTTGCTTAGAAAGCTTTGCTGGAAGAGCTCTGGGAGCCAGGGCATTTGGAAAAAGACCAGGAATCACAGGAGTGGGCAGTGCTGGCACTGCCTCAAATCCCCTGCTAATAAACACACCAACTGAAGCCAGATGGTAAAAGTGCATTTTTATAATGTTTTATGTGGATTAATGATTCCAATAAACATTTTTCTCCTTTGTATATATTCAGGGTAACATTTGCACAATGTCTAAGAAAATTCAGAGCTTTCTCTGGCTTTCTCAGTGCCGCACTCAAAGACTGACTTTGTCTGATCTGCCTCAGCCTCCTCTCGTATTTGCCATTTGTGTGAGCTACAGGACTGCAGTGAGACAGCAGTTGCTGATCCCTGAGGGGTCTGGTTTTCCCTTGATGTGTCTGTAACTCCTTTCATCATAATAAGGGTTATTTGTACATTTGGAGGGGATTAGTTAATGACCTGCGATGCTCAATCCGCAGGGCCATGGCTCTCTCGTGTCAACCACATTTTCTGGAGTGCTTTAGAGACTGCCTTCATTAAGTTTCAGTGTGTGGTAAAAACGAGTATTACTGCCCTCATTTCAAGATGAGAAAACTGAATTGTTGCCTGTTTGGTTGGTAAATAATGTGAGCTGCTGCAAAGTAAGTGATTTATTGTACATGCAGGCAGGGTGCTGTGGTTCAGTGAGCCACCTCCCCTCAGCCCTGCTCCTGGAGGGGCTGTGGGTGTCCTCTTAGCCTGGGCAATTGCTGGGAAATGAGCGTAGCCTGAGAGGAGAAGTGATTAAGCTGACACAGGTGAGGTTATGTGCACACATTTCCCACGACTTTTCTCGTGAGGTTGTTTGTAACATGAAAGTTTTTAACCTCAGATGCTGGATGTGGGAACTGAGCTGGTGGTGTGCTCAGGTCCATGAGGTTGGGGTTCAGGTCTGAGCTTTCCCAAAGCTGTCAGAAATGGTAGCAGTAGCTATGGAGGAGAGCATGGCAGCATAAAAGTTTTGCTAGCCCTTATTTTGTCAGGGAATTTCCTTGGTTGCTGTGCAGTGTTTATGCTGGTATTTATACCTGTAATTACCATGTTGTGTGCTCTGGTTTCCCATCAGCCCAGTGTGAAGCCCTCATCCCAGGGCTCACTCTGGGGGTGGTGCATAGTGTCTGGGAATGACTCATACAGCTGCTGTATAGCACATCCACTCCTGTCCAGATGTAAAATTAAACACATGCTTTTAGTGTTATCTTGACCTAGACTAATGTTGCTATTTTGAGGTTTTATGTCAGAGGCACAAAAAACCTGGAAATCACTGATGGAAAAGACCTATGAGATCATCCCTTCCACCCACAGGATTATTCCCTGCAAAATATTCTCCATCATTTTGTCCAAAACAGTCAGAATTCACTCAAGTGAGAGGGATCCTGACGTTTCTCCAGGGGAACTCTTACTTCTTCCAGGATGCCAGGGAAGACTCATTCATCCCCAATCTACAGTCCAAAGTTAATTTTACTTTATTTAAACCTTCCTGTCCAAGTTCAGATCCCTAAGACTGTTCCTGCTCTTCCTGCTGTTCATGCCCAGCATGGCACAAGGAGGTGAACGCAGGCTGCTCACCTGAAATGGGACGAGTTTGCAGTCAAGCCTCAGATAACTTCCCAGGGGCTCTCCAGCTGTACCTCTGCCACAAGGGTGGTGTGGGATGGTAAGCCTCATATCCCAGGGCTGTATCTCCTCCATCCCTCTAAAGCACAAACCTCCCACAGGACGTTTTTTATATTGTTGGAATGTCTCATTTGCTGTTTCATGGGATATAGAGACCCAGACTGATAGCCCAGTTGTGCTTCTTATCAAAGAAAAAGGCAGAATTCCCACTGAATGGGAGTAGGCTGCAGCAAGTGGGTGGTGGCTGCCTGATGGACACAAGCTGGATTAGACCATCTCAGTATGTCCGCAGGAATGCTGGGGACACCACCCCTTCCATCAAACTTTATTTCTGAGATGCTTCAGGCTATCAACAACCTCTGCTAGCAAGTTCTGTGACATCATCAAGACATCTATTTTTAATGTAAAATGCAGTTACCAAAAAAGAAAAAAAAGGTCCCCACATAAGAGATTTTACAGATAAGTTGGAAAAGAAAATAATCTCTGTCTGCAGGGCAGGGACTGTGTGTGCCAGCTCCCTGTTTCAGCCCAGCTCTGTGTCCCATCTCACCCTCACATCCCCTGGGAGTGGAAATGGAAACCTCTGTGCTGAGCTCTGGCCGTACAAGTGGATACCAGGGGAAAGTTTTTGCCAGAAGCCAGCTCTGGCTCCACTGCAGCAGTTAAACACAGCAATGCTCCAAGCCTGCACAACCCTCCTGGCACTGGCTGAATAGGTATTTGTGGGTTGGTTTGTTGGAGGTTTTTTTGGCACAAGAGTAATTTTCTTCTTGGGATTCTGAGCACTTATCTGTGAAACATGAAATTGCCTGACCCCAAAGCTCATCCCTGAGTTGGTGAGATCCATACGTTTGAAGAGAACATAATTTTCCTTCCTTTATACGTGGATGACTCTTCAGACCGTAATCGCTCAACAGGCAGCTATTTTCAGCTATCCTTCCTGTGTTCGGTAGGATTTGAACACCTTCGGAAAGTATAAATTTACAGCCAAGGATCACAGAGTGATGCCTCACGCAGTGATCTTTTCTGGGCAAGCTTTATGTGAAGACCGCATTTGCCACCTCTGAAGAGCTACAATGGATAAATGGTTGCCCTGCAGGACCCATCCAAGATGCCTGGAAAGCTCCTGGCTGCACACAAGGGATGTGACAGGACAGGCTGTTCAGTGCCATCACCTGGGGATGTTTTGCCTGATAGAGATCCGGGGTAAACTGAGACCCCAGAGCTTTGCAGGGCTGGTGCAGCCCCTCTCAAACATTACAGAATGCTGATGCACAAGTGCTAGGAGAGAGAAGAAGGTCCTCATGTCCATGGAGAACTCTGATTCATTTTGAGCTTGTGCTAGGGGACAGAGGTGTAGAGTGAAAAGCATCTTTCAGAAAACCACCCTTTGCTCCTCCTAAAAATTCTAGTGTTTTTACTGAAATCTTCTTGAGCTGCCTTCAGTCCTCAGGATTTAGCCCTACCTTCCTCCCATACAGCTGTCTCCTACTAACAATATTCCCCCATCTCACTTCCATTAATCTTTCCATATTCACGTGACCTTTTGATGTCTCATTTATTTTGCTCTGTTTGCATTTATTTGCTCTGCAAATTCCTCAGGCCAGGAGCTGTCTCTATAAAGCATATAGGGATTGTCCAGTAGAATTTCACTGGGTAATTTTTACAAAAAATGGCAGCTCCTATAGGCTGCTTTTACAGGTTGTTGTCAACGTGACTCAAACCAACTTTTTAAAATAAAATTAAGTTCTGTAACAAAATAATATAAACATCAGCTCTCATCAGAATTTGGCTCTATAATAACTGGAAAATATGGGGAAAATATGCAAAAATTCTGTTCTTCACATCAAGCACAAACACTTGAAGCATACTGGGATATTTGTCATTGCCAGGTTCTACGGTGCCTGCATCCATTTCTTACCACCCACAAAAGCTGCTTTCAGAGTAACCAGGCTGAGTCATTAGTGTCCTTAGCTGCAAATTTCTCTCTTTGAGCTTCAAGCTGCTGCTTTGCGTAGTGCATTTGTGCCGATTCACTGGGGCGTGGATCATTTGCTTTATCGACACAGCCACAGGACAGAGGGCTGGGTGGGAGCGAGCCTGGGGTTGGGATATCGAACCTTCTGTCTCCAGAATCATTGCCCTGGGCTGGCAGGGGACAGCAGCCACCCCAGGTTTGTGGCCTTTGTGCAGGGATTTGGAGGTCATGACAGCGCTCGGAGCAGCCGGGTGTCCGTGCTGTGGAAAACTCACCGGAGGGACATGTGGAAGATGCTCTACTGCTGTCAGCCACGCAGCAGGGCGGCATGGGGCCTTGCCTGTGGGGAAAAGTGGGGCTGGTTCTCTCTCCTGTACCCTGCCAACAGGCCCACTGCCTGTAGGACACTGCAGACAGCCTTTTGTAATGGCATCATAAATTCTGGACCAATTATTATCGCTTCGCTCATGCAAAATTCAGAGAAATCAACTGTTGGAGCAAAGCCCTTCCTCATTTCCTATATTGCATTAATTTCCAGCTAATGCTGGAATCATGAAATTTCTTGAGTTTTATTCTAAAATTACTAAACAACCAAGAGGCTGAACCCTTGCATTAAGTGGAAGCCTCAGTGCAGCCTCAGCTCTGAAGCTGCTCTCCACTTCTGCAATTACCCATGTACAGTAAACAGGAGAATGTGGTACAGTGGACTCACAGATACACGGCTGTTGATTACTGGCAGTGCAGTGGACTCAGCTGATGGTTTGCTCTGCTTCTGGAAGTGCTCTGCAACCTCACATATGGTCAGCCACAGAGAAAAGAGAGCATTTGCAGCATGAAGTTCATGCATACCAGGGGTCTGTACAGATTATCAGTAACAGTAACACACCAGCTGTAGTTGGCTGGAGAGGCTCTTCAGTGTTGGCACCTAAGTGCCAAGAACTGAGCAACTGGGAATTTTGCGTATTTTGTGGGTACGAAATCAACAGGTAGTTCTGCAGCTCCAGTGTGTGGAAGAGGCAAGAGGGTTATCAGAACAACCCCCACTTCTTTCTTTAAAGCCTAAATTTTTCTTTAAACGATCCAGACAAAACCTCGTCGTTTAAAGCGCGTGTATTTTATTAAGGTTGAAGGCACAGACTGGGTGCTAGAAAGTTTTAGCTTTACTGCTATTTCTTGCAATGATTCCTCTCATTCCCGTACCTAAAACCTAGGACTGTTCAATGTCTCTATTTCCTTGCCAATGAAACAGGGATCATACCATCACGTACAGCAGTATTATGAGCTTGAATGAATTAATATCTCCGAAGTGCTCTGGTGGGAGGTGCAAAGTCTTTCCATAAGAACTCGCAATTCCAGCTAGAAAACACTCCTGTGTGATGAATGCTGAGGTTAGAAGGGTGTGAAGCCAATTTAACTTCAGATGCTGCAGGCCTTGGTGCAGCACCAGAAAATATGTGCATTCAGGGCCTTGATGCTGAGTAGTTAATCAGGATCAGACTCTTCCATGCTCTTGCTGAAACCAATCAGGCTATGCGCATAATGATGCCATGCTGCTCAGAAATCATGGTCGACACAGGTTCTGTGAATGATTTTTTTGTCCTAGACATCTTGAAATACAAAAATAATTCTCCAGCCTTTATTAACAGGAACTCTCTTTCTGGGAGAACCTCTTACTTGCTGATTGGAAGCTTTTTACCCTACAAAAAAATAGCAATCTTGTCAGGAGTTGTGGAGTTCAGCGCAGTGTTAGCACTGCAGCAAAAGCTCTTTTACTGTTTGAAAGTTGGAGTTCTTCACTGGGCCCACGTGTTTATGATGACTAATTTCCCACTCTTATCTAAGAGTTACTTAATCTAAGAGTTCCCAGTGGGATAAATGGAACAGGAGTGAGGGCGACAGTGTGCAGCTGTCAAGGTGAAAAGAGAGAAAATACCCACATATTGCACTAGGCAGGCTCTTAAAAAACGTTCTGGTTTTGCCAGGAAAGATAAGGGTTTCTCTGTAGCTGTAAAGTTTCCATGAAACTGTGAGTGCTGCAGAAGCTGGAAAAATGGTCATACACACTGTGTTTTGGGAGTGGTCTCCAGCCTGGTGGTGCTGCTTCTTGCCACTAATACTGCTCCATCTTAGTGACACAGATACAGCCTGCCAGCCTCGGTTCCCTCTGAAGAATGGCAGTAAAAGCACATCCCTCTATCCATTGGGATGCTTTGGCACTGGGCTGGTGGCAGTCGTGAAGACATGCACAGCACCACTGATGTTGTGTGACCGTGGATATTCAAGGGTCTAAGGCAACAAGTGTGCTTCTGGATATTGGTCTTTTTCCCCAAATCCATTGCATCCTGCTTGGGAAGAGTGTGGAGCCACAGTGAAAATGCAGCTTGTACAAATAACTCTTGGTAACACCTCAACTCTGAGGGGCGTGAAGCTGTGAAAGAGGATGTTACAGTTCAGGGTTCATTATCTTGAGGGCATGGGAGTTGTCCTCAAAACGACTGCTTCTCTTGATGTGTGTAAATTAATTACCCCCAATTCTGTTGCCAGCTCATCAGTTGCTGAAAGCCCTTGCTCCAGCAGAATCCTCAGGGATTCCTGAATTAACTTTTAAATTAAGCAGAGGAATGGGGTCTGATACCATGTCTCTCACTGATCAGGCTATACGCTGCCTTTGTTTCACTCTTGACTCCTGGAAAGGGATTGGGGCTGTCAAACTTGTGTTCCTGGAGTGAGCCACATCGATAATCGGTGTTTGTGTGCGAATGCAGGGCTGAATATGGGTTTTCCCATAAAAAGTTGAAAATTTTAGCACAAGAACCACAGACAAAGGGTGGCAGCCTCATTAAAATCTGCAAAGATCTGGTATTTAGCTACAAGACTGCTTGGTGTTACACCATGTCTCTGAGTGTACTTTTATAGAATACCTTACACTGAAAATCTAATTAATTGGGGAGCAGTTATCACATTACCAGCCTGACTGAATTATTTTTTTTGTGAAAAAATGTGTGTTTAAAAGTCTAAATGCTCCTATTACAATGATTAATTATCTCCAGAAAATTGAAAGCACACAAGAAATTATCAAGAAAGAACATTTAGACATCATCTGTCTTTGTAAAAATGCTTGTCTGAGTGTATAAGGAAGAATATTATTGCAGTGTAGACGTTGGCCACTTGGAATATATTTTTTCTGCCTTCTCTTTAGTGCGTTCTTGCTACATTTTTTTTAATATATATTGCACCTAAATGGATTTAAGATGTGTTGAATTTTTAAACTGGAATGATGCTCTGGAGAAGACTGATTTCCCTGCTGCCTCAGATGCAGTGTAATTTTTGTGTTGCTTATGAAATAATGAGAAATGGACTCCACTGCAGTGAGGACAAGCAATGGCACAGAGCACTGGCATGGTGCTCACAAAGCGTGGGTCAACAAGGAATCTTGCCCCTGGTATTTATGAGCTGTGATGGTGTCAGGGATTGCAGTTTGCAGGAGGAAACATTGCCAAAGCCAGAACCAGTGGAGCAGACACCCAGCCACCTATAAAGCTGTGTACTCTCACTCTTTATTAACTGAGGATGAGGGCTTATTAATTATATATGATTTGATGATGACATCTCTCGTAAAGAAGAAAGCAGCATATAGTGAAACTTGATAGCTTTACATTAGGCAAGATGCAGATGGGTCTTTTATAACCCAGCGTGGGGCTAGAAAAGTAACATTTACTCCTGCTTAGAGGGTTGTACAAAGTGAGAATATCCATGTTTTTTACATAGAAAATCAGCAATGGATTAGCCCTGTGCCAGTCATTTCCAACAGATTGAAAATTACAGGAGGGAAATAAACAGCATCTGGTAGTTTTTTCTTAGGAAACCAAGAAATCCAAAACAAGAAATGGACCGAAAGAATCCCTGGCAAAGAAAAAAGAGATCAGTTATGTAGATTACACAGGATGCATAGAGAAATCCCCAAATGTGTCTGTGATGACCACTTTCCTGGCGGACACAAGGCAGACCTCACACTGCAAGCATCACCTCCTGACAAAGAGCAGAGAGAAATAGTAGTTTACACCATTGCTGGACCAGTGTGGGATAGGGAGCAAGAGGATGGAAACAAGGCTTGAGAATAGCACCTTTTTTTTTAAGCCAGCCTTGCTCTGGGAGCCAGTGTGACATTGAACTAAACTCTCAGAACTTGGTAAAACTTCTGTCCACTAAAATCTTTGGCTCATTACACAGGGCTCACTATCAGGGTCTGAATTAAATCCATTTATAGTAGCTTTGGAAGAGATCAGGACTGGATGGAATGCCTTTAGCAAAGAAACTGAATGTTAATAGCCAGCCCAGTGAGGCCTGTGCAAACAGCTGGCAAAAGAAAATAACAGTGAAGTGAAAAATGGAGCACCTATTCCTCCTGCTCTGCACGTGCAAGAGGTCTGAAGTTCAGCCCTGCATTGATCCTTATGGTCTCAGAGTCAAGGACCTGAGTCATATGTCTGAGCATGGCAAGACAAGTGAAATTTATTCTTAGAAGGAATATTATCTTTTGTTTTCAAAACATTTTCCAGAATAAGATAAGGACTCCTGTTGTCCTGGTATAACTTTCAAACCAGATGCTCCTCTAGTGTTCTCAATGCCTCCATCCAGCGTGTTCAGGTATACTTATATTTAAAAAAGAAAAGAAGGAAAAAAAGAAGTCAGTGTTCAGACACATTAATGGTCGCACATAAAAGAGAATTTTGTGAAGTAGTCTCACTCTTTTTCCCTAATCATTAAGGAAGACTCTGCTGATGCCAGTAATAAATAAAAACCAGCTGATCACATTTTGGAGTTACTGTGGAGCTTTTCATCACCAGAAAAAGCCCAGCCTTGCTGCTGTAATTGCATGTTGCATAGCACAGTTGTCTCACCTTTCTTTCTCCTTACATGAACAACAACCACTCTGCCACACTTGCTATATTAAAACAACTGATATCTCCAAATAATTACTTGGTGCTAATCACACCCTTAAAAAATACTCATTCCAAACAATGATGTCCCTGTATCATTTGTGCTGCAAATGAAGATGCATTAGTTTCTGAAGAGCACCACTGTCAGCTTTCATCATGTCCTCCCAACACAGTGAGTCCTGACATCCCCAGTGTGCTGTGAGAACTTTCATTGAAAGCCTGAACAGGCTTTAAAAAGATGCTGCAGCTGTTCTGAATTTTAGTGAGTGAAGAAGTCTCTGTAGCCACAGGTTGCTCTCTCCAAAGCTTTCCTTTCTGATCTTTTATGTGACTGTATTTTTACAGTTGCCTGGCACACAGTCACCATTTCTTGATGTTAGTTTCAACATTCACCAGCAGCCATAAACCCCAGAGTAGGGGGAGAGGTGTAGGGGGAGAGGTGTCCGCTTCAGTAGCTAAAAGATCAAAGGTTGCAGGAAAGAAAAAAGGCTTTTTAGGGAAGATTTGCCCAGATTGGTCCATGTTTTAGAGATTTAGTGCTGTGTTTGGTTTAGGACAAAAAAATGGTGCAGCTTGTGGTGACCACAAGTGGCTGTGTTACCACAGTTTAGTGACCCTGTGTCGCTGGCTGTTTGTGGGCTTCAGGATTTATTTGGCTGGTTTCACTTCCCACTGTGGGGGGAGAAGTGAGCACCCAGCTGGTTACTGCAGCTCAGCTGTACCTCCCCAAGCAGTAAGTCCTTCATCCTGGCTGTACATCTGTGCCCTAATACTGCCAGAGGGAAAATACTGGTTTTGGACTCCATGGATGTGTATTTGTCCCAAAAACATGAACTGTGGGGCTGAAGCAGAGAGTGCACCAGGGGAAATTGAGAAGATTTTGTTCAGCCTGGAGGAGGGATAATTCAAGGAAGACCTTTGTGCTGTCTATAAGCACCTAATGAGAGAATGTAAAGAACATGGAGCTCAACTCTCCTTGGAGGTTTGTGGTGACAGGAACAGATCCAACAGGCCCAAGTTACAAGATGAGAAAATCCAGTTAGGTGAAGTAAAGGCTTTTTTACCATGGATGTGATCAGATGGTGGAGGTTGTCCAGTGCATCTGGGTCATCTCCACTTTGGCAATGTTCAAAATTCAGCTAGACATGGCCCTGAGCACATGATGTGACCAGTACTGTCTGGATTAGGGTAGATGTGGGAAGGAGGCAGATGGGAAATGCAGATGGGGTGAGGAATGAGCAACTCACAACATGGAACCACGTCTGCTATGGGGCAGGACCTTGGGGACAGAGACTGGAAAGAGTCAGAGGAGTCCTGCTGTGACCTGAGTCAGACACTGACTCCAGTGAGGCCACAGGTGGTGGCCAGCTATCCAGAAAGTCTGGTTTTGGCCTTTCTTCCTTCCTTGAAAATGTCATGTAGCTGAAGGATGTTGCATTTTCTGGCTCATTTTGAACACTGCTTCTCGAACCCTTGCCCTTGAGCTGGCCTCCAGCTGCCATCCTGCACACCAACCAGCTGCTCAGTGTCACAGAGTTTTATTGACACCCCATCAGCAGAGCCATGTGGGCCTTCCAGACCCATTGCTGAGCCTGCCAGGACCTTCAGCTGCTTCTCCTGCCAGTTTCAGCTGCTCCCAGGCTCTGGCCTCTTTTGGATGTACCTCAGTGCAAAGAGAGACCTCAGAACTTGTCAGGAAGGAGAGACATAAGCTAAATCAACCCTATTTTTAAAATAAGTTCAGAGCTTTCTATACCAAAAGTGGAAGTTTTCTCCTTGCTGGAAGGAGGATGCCACTTCTTTGTCCTGCTATGTGGTTGTTAAAATGTGCCCAGGAAAGCAGTATTGGAGGGAAAATGGGAGAGGCTTCCAGTGAAGCCTGGAGCATCTCTTTGGAGTCAGTGTATTGCTGCCTTGCTCTCAGAGTAAAGAAATAACCCATGGTTAAAACAGCACTGTAGTAAGCAGATTTTTTCCACACAGACTCTTAAAGACCTTCAAAGGCAGCTAAGCCCTAGGGAATGAAGTGAACCAGGCTTGCCTGGAAATCAATATCCACAAGCTAAATTTTCACATTTTGGAAATGCTGTCTTTTCATCCACTCATCCTCAGCTGAGTGTTCCAAAATATTTGTCATGTATTTTCTTGTCTACCTGCTTTATGTCTGCTTTTATTATCTCCCCTTGCTGCTCCATAGCTGCTGTGAGGAGCTTTGCAGATAGTGTTTTCATAAAGTAAAAGTATTTATCATGATGTTTTCTTTCTGGAGTTCTGAAACTTGCTTTATTTAAAAATTTCAAAAGGCAATGTAGGCACAAAACACTTAAACCTAAACTTTTTTTTATTTTTGGGATCAGAAAGAGATGCACCCTTGGATTGAGCTTGTACCTTTGTTTATGATCAAGATCAGCAGGGAAGATTGTGGGAAAAAATATTTTGAAATTTTTCTTCACTTTCCACTGCACCTGTATTTTTTGCCTTTCCCTTTTGGATCCCCAACTCAGTCTTGCCCTGCTCCCCCAAAGCCTGTGTTATGTCCTCTCACCTGGTCTGTCCTGCCCTTGTGACAGGTGCCTGGCCTGGCATCAGTGTAACAAAGCTCCAGCACAGCAAGGAGCACTGTCCTGCCTTTGGACAGATTTCTTCCTCTCCCAGGGTTTTTTTCCCACATTTCTCACCTAGTTCACTGTATCCCCGAAGAGGATCATTCTTTGTTCCTCTTGAGATGTAAAAAAAAAAAACCAACTCAATATTCAGGAAATGCTACTCAGCAAAACTGATCTGAAGTCATCAATCAAGAAGCTCTTGGTTTTCACATAACGTTCATTGCTTCAAGATGCTTTCCTCAGTTTACTGCTGGTTCTTCAGTCAGCTCAGCTGAAATTGTCCTGGGTTTCCCCAAAATGTGAGAGCCTTTTCTGTGTTTGATCACGGGCAGTTCAATATCCTTCCCAAAACTAAAGGGCAGGAGATTGTTTGAGCTGTGAAGCACCAAAGGGAGCAGGGGCTGTGGATGAAGGGAGCAGGGGCTGTGGATGAAGGGAGCAGGGGCTGTGGATGTTATGTGGAGCTTGAAAAAGTAATTTGGGTGAGACGTGGCGCTGGCTAGCAAAGCTGTCATAGGAAACCACTCAGGCTTTCTGCTAGGTATTACATTCCCATTTTTATGAACTTTGCTGGAATCATGCTACCAAAGTGGAATGCATTTCCAGCCTTAACCCAGCAGATTTCAGTTTAATGCAGCAGATCTCTGCTTGAGGAGCTTAACATTGGAGTGTGGGGCTGGAGCTGGGGAAAGCAAGTGTTCATCCTGGACAGGCTTTCTGCTCTCTTAAAGGCTGTCTGGAAAAAAAGATAAATGCTGGTTGTACTCTGCTATTGCTATAATAGGAGGATAAAGAAGGAAAGTGGAAGAGAACAAGCCAAAAGCAGAAGGGAGTAGGATCAGGGAATGGGGAGGTGTTAATTGTTCTCTGTCTCTTTGGGATGGATGGAGTGAGCCCATTGCCCATAAATCTCTCAGTGTCACAGCACTCTAGTAATAAACTCCATCTCAAGCAGTAAGACAAATGGATCTGAAGAATGCTGTAACACTTCTTGGCTTCAGACCAATGTTTTGGGAAGGTCTGTATTTTCCAGTGTTTCACTAACGGGGCTGGAAGAGATGGCTGCTGCGTGGGGTGAGGCCAAATCCCCATCTGCCCTGAGTTAATGAGTGATGCGGGGTGGGAAGGGGAGAGGTGGATTGGAGGCAGTTTCTCCTGTTGTTGGTTTTGAAGTGATTGGATAATAGTGTGGATGCTTGGCAGAAGTTGGATTCAGGTGCTGTGGTCTGTGACGTGGCTCTCATTGACCAGCAGAGATCATCCTGTGACTTACCTGGAGGGGTTGGTGGCCAGCACAGCATGGACAGTGCAGGTGGTGCTTGGCCCTGGGCAAGCATTTGCCAAAGCCTTCACCTTGGATTCATCCTACGGCTTCAGTCAGCCTCAGACAGCTACATGGCAAGCAGGAAGGTTGAACAGGTAGGAGGTGTGGCTGGAGACCCCATCAGTCACCCATAAACGTATTCGTGTGGCACTGTGATGGTTGATCACACTCTTGACAGCTCAACAGTGCCATATCCCTACTTATTGTGGGTGAAATGGGATCATTCCTGTACAGCATGAGGGTCACTTGGCCTTGGCTGTTATTCAGAGGATTTTGCTGCTCATGGTCTTGTTGTTCATGGCATTGTGGAAGGCATGTCGCAGTAACGACACAAAAGGAAGAGACGGAGACCTGTTACCAGGAGGAGAGAGAAGGAAGGAAGGGAAGAAAGGGGGGGAGAGACCCGCCTTCTTTATTTTTTATATACATTTAGAAATCACTATTCATTGGAAGAAATCAGTTCTTCCTCCCTCAATCACAGTGGTCAAAGGAAATGTCCATCAAAGTTCTGTGTCCAGGAGAAAGGAATGCAAACGATAAGATACAGTTACAATAACATGGCCATGTTTACAGAGAAAAGTGTGAGAAACTAGCTACAAAAGAATGACAACATCCAGAACTGCAAAAATCAGGGCAACAGAAGGCACAGGAAGATGTGGCGTCTTCCAGGAGTATTTTACACTGCTGTGCTTGGAATAAGGAGTAAAACTACCAGACACATAATTCATTCCTAATATTACACTATGATGCTTTTTGCTGCTTGTCTCCCTGTGGGTGTAATTAGTCATGGGAGCTCTTCTTTAGACGTAATTACACCATTAAACATACTTGGACTTCAACCACAAAAATGCATGATTGGGCTCCATAATTACACCACTTAATGACGCTGCATTAATTGTATGTAAGTCCACAAAGCAAACATTGCATGGCTTGGACTCCCTCTGACTCGCTGCTGCTATGATCTTCCCAACAGTGGCTGGGAGTGGAAACTCCACATCCCACGTCTGGGTGAGCTGGGCTGGGAGAAGCCATTTTCTGCCCAGAACCACTTCCACTCAGAAGGATAATCCACTCATGTTTGGGTTTGGATGTAAGTCACCGGATTTGGTGTTTTCCACTCTGTGTAGGTTGTTGGTGGTTTGGTGACTCATCACAGTCCTGTAGCTGTTGGGGCTGGTGTCGCCAAAGAAGGGAGGACTTTAGGGTCAACCTGGTGAAGGGCCAGAAATAGAAACAGTTTGGAAGGGAGGACCAAGAGTGTAACTGCAATGTGAGAGCACGGCCTTGGTGGGTTGGTGAACCTTTTCTTGGGGACTGGACTGGCTGTAGAGAAGTAACAGCAGGTCTTGAAGTGGGTGGCACATCTGTTCAGAAGGGATGACAACTTCAGAGCCTATCCAAGAGACATTTCTTGCATGTCCTTGGTTCCTTTCTCATTGGATGGTGTCCCTCAGCCATGGACAGCACTGTCCCTGGTGGTCCCAGCAAGGCAGATGTGGATGAGGGAGGTGTCCCCACAACAGGAGCTGGGTGACACCAATGAATAGTGGTGGCTGCTGCACACCCAGCAAAGAGTGCATGTCCAGCTTTGCTCCCATTTGGTATGGCTTTCACCTGTAGCTATCCCCCTTCTGGATTAAAATCTCTTTGCTTGTGTTTTCAGTGTTTCATAGTTTTGTGATTTGTTTTTATTGCTTGTTTGAAAAAAAAAAATAGAAAGTGAAATTGTGTTTATTGTGTTTCCTTAGTTGAAAGAATCAAATGATGAGTCCGATCTTAAAAAGAAATCAGAGCCAAACAGCATGAGCCTGGGAGCTGTCCAAGTGGCTCACTTCCTCTGGGTTTCTAAAAAAGTACGTGTCCATGAGACATGTTTTTGTTCCCCTTTGTTCTGTACACAACATTGCGGAAGCTTTAAGTAAAATCTGTCCCTAAATAGGCATCCCTGGGATGTGCAGCTGCCAAAACAAAAATCAGGCAACAAAACCAGGCTTCTGCCCTGAAAATAATTCGTTCTGTTACCTTTTACCTTTCTTTTTAATCCCTTCTATTTGGTTTACTTGACACATTTTTTAAGCAATACTTGCTTAAAAAAACACTTGCCTGGCCAGTGTTTCTTACTTACTCTTTCGGAGGCTGAAGCTGCTTCTGTAGCAGGTCAGGGTTTCTGGCAGTGCCCATGTGAGCACCATGCCTGGTGAATGCTCAGCTGTACGGATGGCTGGAAGGTTGGACCTCCTTTGGACTGTCAGCCAGGTTCTAAGTTAGTTTTGTGTTCCTTGATGCCTTATCCTGGTGCTCTCAGAATTGTTCTGATACCTTTTTGGAAAACAGTGCAATGAGGGGTGTATTTGGGCTCATACAATTAAATTACATATACCTCTTGAAAAAACAAAGCTGGAAGTAAAACTTTGCAATAGCACCATCAGCTTATTGCATTTCCAGTATCAGTCTGCGAGAGCACTGAGAGAACTGTTGAGGAACTTCAAAATTAGTCAACTCCATCTCCTTGTAAAACCACCTGATTCCTTTTTCCAAAATACATTACTCTGCATTTAGGCATTGTGTTCTCACACACGAGCAAAATGAATGTCTGCTTACAAAGCATCCCCCTTTTTATTTGGACAAAAAAAAAAATCCAGTGCTGTTATTTCAAGGTCTATGTAACTTGTCTGCAACAGGATACAGTTGTATTAAAAGCATAAGAATACTCTTTTTCAATTTTCAAGCAGTTATTCTCTGTACAAATGCTCAGATTGAAAGCAGATATTTCCTGAAACCTATTTTGTTAATCTTGTCATGGAAAGGGTTACACTGCACGCCTCACAGCTCAGAAAAAAGCACATAGTAATGGACTTTTTATAGGGTGAGGAGACACCAATTCTGAATTTAGAGTCAATCTAATATTATTCATTATAATGTTTTCTCCATCTGCATTTTTATTGTTGGTTTGGTAGCCTCTTTTTTCTCCATCTCATTCTTGGAAATTGCCTGCAGAATAGTAGTGTTAAAGACTGCTGCAAGTCTGGCAGCAGTCAAGGAGTTTGCAGACAGATGTTGATATCTACCATCAAATAAAACATAGACAAGAAGTTTTTTATGTTCAGAGGAGAATATGAAGGGCACAGAAGAGGTTGTGCTACCCCAGCTGGTGCCCTCAAGCGCTGGTGTGGAAATTGGGAGCACTCTCAGTGCAGCTTCCCTTTGGTTGCTGAAAAACAGTAATCTGGTGGTTCTTTCTTGTTCTCTAGCAGCAGTGCCGGGATGGACATGTGTAGTTTATGGTTGTGTATTTGGTTATGCATATGCTGAGCTGAGAGTCAAGTTCACTCAGTAGTATCAGAGGTGGAAACCTTGGTACTCTCTGCTGTAAACTATGTCTGCAGTTTGGGAGCTTCTGTCAAAATTCACAATGAAAATTCATTTAGCAGATTCAAGACACTTCTTTTCATGTTTTTCACTGAAAAGGGACCTAATGTGTGCACTAGCAATATTGACAGGTTTCCTACCTAGAAATGTGAGCCTGTGAACATTTTGCCTCTGGTCCTGCCCTTTGCACTGGCTGCACATCAAGCACATCATCCAGTTCATGCCCTGGGTCTGCTGCAAAAAATCTTTACTGGAGATGGACCATTGCATATAGGATTTTCCCAGGATGTGAATTAAAAGCATGGGAATCGTTGCTGCAGTTTATCAGACTTCATCTCTTTCCAAACTAAATTAAAACTTCATGCTTTGGCTGGGCTCTTCCCGATGTCATTATGCTGCCACTGAGGTCTGTGCAAAGCTGGGCAAAGAATCAGGGCTGGGAGCAGTAAACCTCCTACATACCCTGCAGTTTGGAGGGGAAGAAGGTGACTGCAGTTTTCCAGAGGGGTCATGAGGTAATTTCTGTCCTGTGTCTTTGGAAGTACCAAAAGTGCACGGGTGAGTATCGCCTATGACAATATATGGAAACTGCAGCTGTAACTGGTTTGCTCTGTTGGAGAAATATGGCCACAAACCCACGAGAACAGCACTTTATTTTGGCACAAGTGAAGTTAAGAAGGTGTGGCACGACTCTGGGGTGTCTAAACTCTCAGCTTAGTGAAAAATTTTGCAGAACTGAGAGTAGTGATAGTAGGTGTTGTTATGAAATTCAGATTTTCTCCTGTAATACCATATATGCAGGCTCCTCTCTAAAACAACAAAGCCCTTCAGTGGAACCACCAGTTATACAAAATAAATCAAAAGGAAATTTTAAGCAAGTCTCAGAGCAGGAAGCATTAGTGATATTTAAAATTTTGCTCTGACAGTAAGTTGCATCCATATTGGCTCTTCTTGAGAATTGTGTTTCCCTCTTTGGAGTCCTGAATACCACCTGTAGATGAGTGTGCAAATGTGAGCCAAAGGCATGTAGCCCACAGATTCAGCATAGACAGTTATGTGTCTGAGTTATTAAACTGGATACTGATCTGAGCATCTTTTCCAATAGATGGAAAAATCTCAAGTGTGATCTCTTCCACGTCACTTGCCTTTTAGAGTGTCTCTGTCCACCCATTCCCCCCCTCTCTCTGCTTATAAATGTGTAATTTCCTGAAAAAAAGATTTCCCCATCACATTTATTTTTAGATTTGTGTTTGTTTACCAGAATCTGTTTGAAGCCTGGCTGGATAGCAATTCAATATCCACACATTGATTTCCTAGCTCTCATTAGCTTAAATACTTACTCAAAGCAGGGGGTAAGGAGATCTTCATTGTTTATTTTAAGAGCATTTGGTTTTAAGATGGCCTTTTGCTTTATGTTGCATGTGAATCAATTTTAAAAGGCACCATTTATTTTCTCATTCTCTTTTATGTTTACTTTTTGGCATGAGTGTCTGGTTGTTTCTGTTTTATAGTACTTTGAAACGGAAACTGAGTTAGATATAGAAATTAATGAGCTCAGTGATCGTTTGCCAAAAAAAACATGACATAGAAGATGCATGTAACAAATTAACCCCAAGATTTCCCTGAATAATGCCCTTTACTTTACCAGAAATAACGAACACGGAACAAAGTCATGATGAAGCTTGCTAATTTGGTTTTGAGGGGTCACTGTGCTTTTTGGAAGGCAGTATGACCTAAGCAGCATTAGGAAGCCCTGAATGCTCTTTCCAGAATTGATCTTAAATGTCCTTTATTGAGTGATTTGAATTTTCTGAGAATCTAAATTTCATCCTTTTGTTACAAAATGCTTTCAGATCCATAGGAAAGTTCTGTAGAAGAGCCCAAATGAGAACATTTATGTCAGTAGCATGACCTGAGCCCTGATTCAGCCTTTTGCCTCTTTTTGGGCAGGGAACACAATCCCTGTATTCTGTATAGCTAAGCAATATATTTATCCTGTTGGTTGTCATAACTTACTGGGATCTGGCTTTTCTTAGTGCCAAGGCAAGATTTTAGGGACAAAGAGAGTCAATTAGCTGTGTATTTCTCTAGAGACAGACACAGCTCCCATGTAGGAAGGTCCATGGAGAAGAATTGAACACTGAAAGTGGAGAAAATAAGTAGTACTAAAAAGCTGCATTTTTGAAATCTGGTAATTATTTAACGTTGAGACAGACATTCAGGAAACTTGGAAGCGAGGAAATTACAGACAATATGACAATGTTGCAGTCACCACTTTGCAAAATGTGAAATGCAAGCATCTTTACTGCTATAGCTCCTACCTCTGTCCTTCCCTCCTCTCCCCTTCTTTTTCCGTTTCTATCTGGAAATGATAGGATTGCTTTTTGCTTCCCAGCCTGGATGGTGCATGGCATGGTACAAAGAGCCTCAGTGACTAGTAGGCTATAGAAAGTTTAAATATTCTATGATTTACACTTTTTAGTGAGCCTAGTCTTTCATAGGGATGGTAGATCAGGAGACATCTTTAGATTAAGGCTTTCAGTGTAGATATCTTTGTGTTCAGTGAAAAAAAAAATCGTGTTTTCTGTAAAGTAGTGTAAAAGATTTCCCTTGGATCTGAGGCTCAGGTGTTATCATTCAAGATACCAGATCAGTGTATTGAGGAGCTTGTATTGCAACTGTCCTCGCTGACATCTGTTTGCTGCAAAGTACAGAGGAAAGGGAAGATGAGCAGATTCTGAAAGTACATCTGCAGGAGTATACAATTTCTTTTGGTATTATGAAAATTACAAAGGTCAGGCTGCGAGTGAGAATAATTTATTACAAAAATTCTGCAGTAAACAACTAGCCAGAATATATAAAATTTCACTAGAGGAAGATTTATTGAAGCAGCCTATTTTTTACTGGGAGAATATAATTGCAAATAAATGCAGTACTCTATAAAATATTAGAAGGGCAGAATGGCATGCTTCCAGCTTTCAGTGCTGAAGTCTGATGAACAAATATTTGAACAGAGAAGGGGGAGGGAAGGAAGAATAAAAGATCCATAGCATTTGCATGGGCAGATTATTTTCATCTTGCAGTTGTTACGTTTCTGTGGGGAATCAGTAGCATCATTTGTTTAGAAAATACTGTTGACACAGAAATGTGGGACTTTAAAGAGTAAAAACCAGGTTCTTAACTTGCCAACTCATCTTGTGATGCTGTCAATCATCAGCAGCTGAGCAGAGCCTTGCTGAGGGTGTTTTCTGCTTTGTTTTCATTTTTCATCCTGGTATCCTACTTTATTTGTCTTTATTTCTTTCTTTGGCTTCATAATAAGAGTCAGTCCCCACCCTGAAGCGTTTGTGGTCTAAATAGACAGGACATGGAAAAACAAACACTAAGTCACAAAGTAATTGAATAGGAAAAGCAAATGAAAATCTGGGTGTTCCAGCCTCCTCTCCACCACCCTGTGTACCAAGAGCTGCCACATACTGTATTTATCCATTTCTTTCTATAGTACTTGCGGTTCTTCATGAAGCACCTGAGCAGGGACAGGCTCCCAGCCCTGCTTGGCTGACTGTCAGCTGAATCCATCTTCAAGGGAGCTGCTGATGTGAGTGGCATAGATTCAACCAGTAACCACTCATGATGTGAGTGGTTATTGATGTGAGGAAAGGCAAAGTCCACCCATAAATAATGAGCCAAGTATAATGCAGCAAGAGTAAATGTGTTTATATATTTTGCATGAGAGAGTCACTGGATTCAAGTCAAACCAACCAAAAAAAAAGATGATCTGTGGATCTGGGACCATGACCAGCATCGATTCCACCTCCCAGGCAGCTGGGCTCCATCAGCATCTGAGTTTTGGGAAGAGGGTGAAGAGGGTTCTGCTACCCTATACCTCTGCCTTTGTGGGCACTGGGCAGCCTCTTCCATCTCAACGTGGCCTTAATCTCTTTCCAGTTGTCTGCATCCCCTCCTGAGACTTATCCTGAGACCACCTCTTAAGTGCATTTAACAGGTTTATATGCACAGGTCAGGGGACTTGGTGTTGGTGTTGGCTCCTCTAGGCATGCCCAGTGGCTGAACCAAGGTGACAAAGTTTTTTCCAGGAAATGAAGATAACATTTCAGGTGGCAAAAGAGGTTAGACCATGTTTCTAGGATCTCTGCCACTTAGTCATCACTGTTCTGTTTGTGTTGCACTTTAAGCACCAAGTATTGTATTTCAGGGAGTGTTTTGGGGTGAACAGCGATTTTAAAATGCAGAATTTCAGATTGGGTTTACACATGCCAGCCTTACAGTGAGCTGCAGCATGGACTGCTTTGAGAGTTTGCATTTTTTCATGGTGATGCCAGAAAAATTGATTCTTTTCCAGGTAGAGTGTTCCAGAAAAGAGTCTTTTTGTGTTCTTTCAGAAAGAAATTTGGATGCTGGGTGAGAATCACCTCTAAATATCTCTTCTCATGCATATTCTGTATGTGCAGCTTCACTGCAAAGTGTCAATGAGTGCAAACTCTGGAGCTCTCCCTTCCTCCTTTTGGGATTCTCTGTATATGAAGTAAAAAAAAAAAAAAAAAAAAAAAAAATTTAAATTACCAANAAAGAAATAATTTAAGTTCACAAAGAACTCATCAGAAAATTTAAAATCAAGAGTTTGGGCAAATAAATCTGTTTGGATTCTCTCTGCTCACTGCTTGACTTCTGAGCTTTTAGGGCTTAGGATTTCAAAACTTCTTCCACATTCAATTGAGTAATTGAGAATTTCTGCTTGCTGTCCTTCTTTTCTGAACCAACAGCACAGCAGGATGGTGTGGAGAAAAATCCATCGCTCTTGAGCCTTAGCCTAAGCCCCAGTCCTACTAGTTCATAAGGATGAAGTGCCCTCATATCCTCATTTGCAGAGAGCAGACCCTACCCCCGAGCATTAGCAGTTGTAAACTCTCCACTTGCATCTATCTGTCCCTTCTGTCTCTCCCAGCAAGATGTTTAATTCAGGAATGATGTGGGAGCCTGTGGGATCCTGGAGACTGACTTGCTCCTGTGGTGACATTCAGATCTTGTCACCCAGAGAAAACTGTGTGGCTGCAGAGATTTATTGCTGTGCTGGATCTTGTCTGACTGTAGAGGCCCAGCAGTCCAGATTTCCCTTCTTCAGGGCCAGAGAGAGCAAATGAGTGATGCTGCTTGAGCTGGGATTGTTCAAGGAACCACTTCCTTCCTGCACATCTTCTTTGAGAAGTGAGCTTTGGAACTGACTGTGTAGGAAGTGAGTCTGGAGTAGCCAAAAAGCCCCACACAACAAAGCAGTGAAGGTATCAGAACAGACAGAAGTGATTGCTGAAGGTTTTTCTACTACACAGGGGACCAGGTTTGTCTCTGAAGAAGATCTCTTGCCTTCTACCTGTCCACTGGATCCCAGGTTAGCCCATCCACAAGGGCTGAAGTCATAAGGTTTATATCTAGGTGGTTCTGTATTATTTTGAAATTACTTAATTTTTCTTTCATATATATATTTAATATCACTACTTTGCTGATAATGAGTGTCCTGAAATACAGCATCTGTTACACAAATCTATAAATCCATGTGTGTATACAGTCTGAACGTATATAATCTGATAGTGGAAAACATAAGACAATGTTAGTTGTTGGAATGTACTGCCACACCAGTTTGTTTCCCTTTCTTGCCCTGTATGTTTTATTCCACTTGCCTTGCAATGGAGAATGCCTGGGCTGGGGAGTGAGGCTGTTCCTGGCTGAGGCAGCTGAGACCTGACCAGGACCTGGGAGAGCTCTATGCTGTGGTTCCTGATTTGGTCTGCTCTTTGAAATTCCCATATTTCCAGATAAATTTTAAAGTCTTGGATCAGCCCCCAGTAGTTGGGATCTGGAAAAATGTTTGACTTCAGACATAAACTCCCCTATTAAGTCTGCATTTGGCTAATAGAGAGAAGTGGAATTTCCCTTTGTTCAGATAGTGACATATTTTGAGCCTGATTCCTTCCAGTATCTTTGGGCACAGGCTTGTGCTTTCTGGAAGGAGCAGTCAGAAGCAGGGATGGATGTGCAGTACCTGACTACCAGCTACTCATCATCAGAGCCATTGCAGGCTTCCAGGCTGCCCTGCAGCCACAGTGGTGGGATCAGGGCTGGTTCAGATGCTCCTGAAATGTCTTTATAGTGATTAGCTTGGCCTCATTTGTGCTGTAGGTAAGACAGACAGGGCTGGTGACCAAGCCTGGCTGCAGCTCCTCACACAGCCTGTATCTCCCCAGCTGCAGTGCTGCAGATGTGACTCTTTGTGAAACCATCACCTCAAGGCAAGGCTCAGCTGCCCTGAATGTCTGCGTAGGGTCTGAATAGCTGTCTTTTGTGGAGTCCATGAAAAACATCCGTGGAAAACGTCCCTTTTGACCACCACATCCCTTGCTGGATGCAGCTCTAGAGTTGGTCTGTGTGTTTTCACTGTGGGGCTTGGTGGTCTGTTGCCCATTTTTCACTGTAAAATAGCTAGCTTTCTTTGTTAGACAGTCTTAAGGACGAGATTTTGTAAACATAGCTATGTTGTTGTAAAAATTATCTTTTTACATTCCTTTCCCATGGACACAGATCCTTTTGATGGACATTTCTTGTAACCAATATAGTTAGAGACGGAAGTGTTAACTTTCTCCAATGATCTGTGATTAAAAAAAGTGTATATAAGAATTAAACGAAGGTGGGTTTCCCCCCTTCCACCCTTTGCTCTGAACAGCTCGGACTCCGGCTCTCATTAATTCTGCGTCTCCAGCTGATAAGCCGGGATAAGCCGTAATAACAGGCATCCCGGTAATAGTGGTGTGTGTGGGTTTTGCTTGGGACAGTGTTTTTGGCTCCAGCTGAACTTCTTCCTCAGGAGGAGAACTGAAGGAACGAGGCCACACACAGGCCTTTGTATGAGGGTTATTGTAATTTTTCTTTCAGGACTGAGATATCGCAGTGATGGTAAATGATGCCTTTAAAGGGGCATTTGGTGGGAATAAAAACACCACTAAAACCACAGCCAGCACTTTGGCATGGCAGGCAGATGCGAGAACCCTGAATGGGGGGGCCATGAGCCCCGAGATGTGGCTTCCAAGAAGGAAGCAGAGTCCTGGTCTGCTGTAGCCACAAGTTTTTGTGAAAAATGTCTGGCAGTGGTCTCAGAGACCTGTACTTTTAATAGCAAATCTCCTTTGCATGGATGTAGGAAGCCCAGGGATGTCTGGAATTGCTGCCGTTTGGCTGTGTGGGAATAAGGAGCAGCTCTGTGCTTGGGAGCCCAGAGCTCTGGCATTTCTCTGCTTGGAGCTTTTGCTCCCTGTGAAGTGACACTTGTGCAGAGCTGGGTGTTACCAAAGTGGCATTTTCTGCAAAGAGCAGGAGGGTGGTGTTTAGGAACCATATCAAACCTGCACGGACATGTACCATAAAGTGGGTGCTCATTTTGTGTGCCATGGGGCTCTGATGGGACTTGATGAGCTGCTCTCACAGCAGCCACCACTGTGGGGCCAAGGAGAGGAGCCCATGGCCATGCCCATGTCCCAGCATGGTTCCTGATGGGATATCTACTTACTGGGGATTGTGCAAGGGGCAGAATTTAGCATGATGTGTCTCTGCAGAGTTTGGTGTCTCATCAGCCTTAGTGTAGCATCCTGGGTAGAAAATGATGTGGGAAAACTGCTGGGAGCGTGCTGGACCACATGAGGGGAAGGAGTGTCATGCAGAGAGGGAGAAATGGGCATCTGTCACTGTGCTGAGTGAAAACAGTGCAGTTCAGGGGAGAATCTGTTCAGCAGCCTTGAGGGAAACCAGCCTACTTTGGCAAGCAGAAGCTTTCTAGGAAGGTGAGGACAAGTTTACCCATAAATCTAGTGACTGTATTGGGCTTATAGGAAGGACAGTTTTGTCCCCGTGGCATTAGCCCTTTAGAATGGGAAACTCTTTTCCTTGCTTAGTAGTAAGAACAGTGAATGTTTTCTAAGCCTCCTTTTTTTAGATGGGTTTTTATTGGAAATGAAAATTAATATGAATTTCTCCCAGAATTGTTTGTTAAAGGTCTAGGTTTTTTTTTTTTGTAATTTATATAAGGTGAAAATGTTGAGAAGATGCAATTTTATCAAACAGTATCCATTTTTTTATATGAAGGTTTGTAGAAAGAGCTCTGAAGCCTGCTTCAGTGCTGTTTTCTAATAACCTATCCATTTACTTCAGAAGCTTCACTGATTAATTTCGTAGTTACATTCATTTCCCTTCTTGGGGAGCCCTATATTTGATTATTTTTAATAACAGGAATATGAATCACATTATTCAATATCTTACTATTACTCTTCATCTTTCCAAGGATGTCGGAAATAGAGAAATTTGTGCTTGGCATTTTGATGTACATGATGGAAACAAAGGTTTGTGTGTATTGCTTGCAAATTTAACTCAAATAAAAGTAGTGCATGGAGAGCCACATGAAATTAAAGCCCATTGCTGTAAATAAATGTGAAAGGAAAATCTGTATCCCAAAGAGCTTTCAGTGCCAGACCAAGGTTAGACCTGTAACCCAATGGGATTTGGAGCCAGATCTCTTGAATTCAGTTTTCCAACCACACGACCATCTTTCCCTTCTAAACATGGTGATTTAAAGCTTTAGGCCAGTTTTTCTTAAGTATTGAGCATCTACCAATTCCCAGTAAGAAGAGGCACTCATGCAAGCTCTTTAATTTTTTAAAAATGGGAGAAAACAGTACACACCGAATATAATGTCCTGGTAGTACTGTGATCATTTCCAGCACATTTTCTCAGCTACAAGTCAGTGGTTTTTTTGTTAATGAAGTGCAGTTCTTTGTTGTACTTCTATCCCCTTAGAAGCTGCCTTTTTTTTTTTTTTTTACAGGCTGATCTCTGATACCATGCCTTTGGGCTATATCCTGCAGACAGTCTCTGTGCCCTCCTCCAAGTCATATCACATAATGGCTTGTGAATGAAAGATAATTCAGATCAAGAAAAACAGGAAGGTTCAATGCAAAAAAATAATAGCACAGTTCTTACCCAGTCCTTTTCATACCGTGATCTCCAAGGGATCTTCATTTATGTATATTCTTCAGATGGGGAAACACCCAGAAGGCCCAGAATAACTCAGCAAAACAAGAGTGAGTCACAACTAGGTTGTGGAGTTTAAATCTCCTGACCAATCTATTGCTGTGACTTTTTCTGAAATTATTGTTAGCTAACAGAAATTTACATGGTTATTTATGGTGGGATTTTTTTCCTGAGTGAACACTGTTGATGTTGATAATTTAGTTTCCCAGTGTGTTTACTAAAGAGATGTGTTGAAAGATGGGACTTTTTTTAAACCAGGGCAACTGGACAAATATCTGTCATCGAGAGGATGTCATTGGTGGAGTGTCAGAGGTAGGGAGAATGTCTATCAGCATCCCATGGCACACTTCAGCTGGAACACGTGTCCCAAGTGTATAAAACAGTTCTGCCAAACTGATAAGCACTGAAAGTTGTCCAGGAAAGCTATTTCATACTACGGATATTGCCTAAGAACACATTGCCTTCTCATTTATTTACAGGAGGATGTATGTAGTATGAATTCTGTTCTCTGGTCTGTGGTTGTTTAAAGGGAAGAAGAGAAAGAGGGAAAGCATCCTTTTTCCCCCTCTGTACTAATTAATCTGCAGAAAATAAGGCATTGCCCCTTATGTCCCTTATGTCTATTTTGCCTGGTATTTCTGGGGTCTTGGCTGCATGCAGCTTTCAGTGCTTTGCTAATTCTGACACAGCACAGACTGTTTAAGATAACAAGTTGAGGAAGCTGAATGTTTATGCTTGCACTCGTTTGCTCTGTAGGACTGTAGAAAATAAAAAGGGTCTTCAGCTGACAGGTTAACAACTGGATTTTCTTGCTTCCCCATGGCAGGACATGCTCACAGACAGGCCATTTGTCTGCAGATGCTGCTCTTGAAACAGGTCTTCACTTTTTTTTCAGTATCTAGATCGTTGCTTGTCTCTCTGTAAGCCCTGTTCAGTCCCATACAAGCTACTGCTTGGTAGGAAAGGCAAAAAAAGGAAACACCTTTGTCTCAGCTTCTGCAGACGTTCTTCATGTTTTCATCTTGGTTTTGGCATTGGTAACAGAGAAATGTTGGTGTTTTGTTCAGCTATGAATATTCATTGATTGAGGGGCTTTCTCCTGATTTGTGCTTCTGTTTGTGCATGTGTGTGAAAGAAAGACCAGGATTAAATTGACCACCTGAATTTCCTGAGGAGATTGGTAGCATTGGCTGGGTCCAGTTTTGGGCTCCCAGCTCTGTAATGGGGCTTTGCTTGGGAGGATGGGCTGTGGTGGCACAGGGCTTTGTGTATATCTCATGTAGCATGTGAGGGTTCTGAGTCGTGCTGTTATCTCCCTTCCTGTTTTTATCTTCCCTCCACCAACTTTCAATATTGCATGCTTTGAAATATCTCTTCTTAAATAATCCAAAGAAAGAGGAAAACTTAAAATGTGATCTTTATTGTCCTTAAGACATTTTGGAGCTCCTGAAAAAGACTGATTGCTGCCAGGGGTCACACCATGCCTCATGGAGACTGGAAGGAAATGTAATTTTGCATACATCAATAATAGGTTTATGCTCATTTTCAGGTATATAGGTATATGCCCTGGTTTGAAAGCTCAACAGGTGATTCATGGGAGTTGTGGTCCTGGAGAGTCTGACATACCCACTCAGCTCATCAGAAGTTATTGTAAATTAGAAAAAATAGTGTTAGTAACATGGTGAACATGGTCTAAGGCTTGTAGTGAGACTTCGGATTTTTCTTCCAAAATTTTCAGCATTGTACAAGCTAACTCAATTTCAAAAGAAGACTGCTGCAGAATCCTATGTGGAAATTGGTGTTATGGCAGGGTTGGAGGAAGCTCTGTGAATATGGTTTGCTTTGCTATTAGTTTGTTTACTAATTCTGAGTAAAATTATCAAATTTGGGTTTATGTTGATCTGGCAGAAATATAAACTGTTGAACAGCTGAAACAACTTGAGGGAGGCAGACCAGGGCATCTTTCCTATGTAATCAAACCATGTGTTATGAGGAATTTGACCCGGGAGAGCTTATTTTACATCTTTCTTTGGTTAGGCTCCTGAGGTTGCATTCTCTGAGCTGGGAGTTGTGTGGAAGTGTTACAGGGAACGATAGCTTGCTTCAGAATTAATTACAGCAAGATAAGGGTTGTGAAATAGAGCTGTTCCTTTTGGAGCTGTCAGCATCTCCCTCGTGCTTGTTTGGTGTTGTGTTGCTTTTTGTGGATGCCAGTGGCATCCCCAGTTATTAAACCCACTTTGTCATTCATACCATCCACACAGACTGTGCAGAAATCTCAGTGTACTTGGGCACATTGAGATTTGGAATTTCTGTGCCGTAATGCGAATGTTTTCTCCTTCTGCCCTTTCACTGGAAATGTTTGAGGGCTGGTATGTTCTGAATACTACCTGTGAATTTCTCTGAACAATGTGATCAATCCAGCCCAGGATCTCACAAATCAAGAAGTGGTCACCCAATAGGTCTTGCTGACTTAATCTTTCTGAAGGAGTGTATTGGAAGAGTTGTTTGACTGAAGTGACTCCTCAATTGCTCCCACATAGGCAGCTGTTTGAAGTAGTTACTAAAAGTAAATGGGGTTGTGGGAAGAACAATGCTTCAATCTGACAGGTTTGGAAGTTACGTAATTTCAACGGTTTGAAGCGTCTGTCACCTATTAACAGTTATTGAATGGCTTAAAGAAATAATGTGCTGAGAAAGTTAGAGGTTAAAATTATGAAGTTGGTGTCTATTACTGTTTTTATTATGCAGGCCCATCACCTCAGGCGTGAACCTGTCTTCTCTCCTAATGAACTCACTGTCCCTATAATATTTGAGATTTAATATGGGATGCTTGGTCTGTCTCTGCCTCTGTTTTTTCCATTGGGTAAATGTAATAATATTTACCTTCTTCTGCAAAACACTTTTGAGATTTAAGGAAAAAAATGAGAGAAAATGAAAGTACTATTAATTATGGTTGTTTTATTTAGCGTTTTATTGATTTAGTGCCATCTTAATGTTAGCATCAAAGTTTCTCAGGGAGGCTTCCTAGAAATTCGGTATCTCATAGAGGAATAAAATTCACAGAGAATGACGAAGTCAGAAAAAGGAAAAGGCCTCAGAGATTGGATCTCGTAAAGGAGAGGATAGAAAAGAGTCTTAGACATCTTTCAAAATGTAAATCATACTTAAAGGACACATCTGAAGCTAATGCAATTAGGCATAATGTGAGATTAATATACTTGTTTCAGATTATCCTATAATGAACCCTTTAACAAAAGCACTCAGCCCAAAACCAGCTAAATGATAAAGATGAACGATGAGAAGGATAAAGTTCTTCTCAGTACTCTCAGTGAGTGAAGAGCAATAAAGGTCTTGTTGTGGTTTACTCCTGCTGGCAGCTGATCCCCACGCAGCCGTTCGCTCACTCCCTGCAACAGGATGGGGGAGGCAATTGGAAGAGTAAAAGTGGGAAAACTTGTGGGTTGAGCTGCCGACAGTTCAATAGATAAAACAAAAGTTAAGCATGCGAGCAAAGCCAAACAGGGAATTCATTCACCACTTTCCAGTGGAGGAGCATTCTCCACCCCTTATTCCAAACCATTTGCATCGTGCTCAGGTACCACCCTTTCCAATACAATCTCTTTAACCACCACCCTCATTCCTCTCTTTTGATATAATACCCAGGTGTTATTTCCCTAGTCTGTGGACCACCCCTGTAAAATGTCCATGGAATGCCTGTAGAATGTGCACAAATGTCCACTAAACGTCCATTGAGTTCATTTAGCCCATGACTTTGGGCTGCATCTGTCGTGGTGGTCACTCAGGACAGGAGAGGCAGTGTGTTGTGTGGAGTTATTGGGCACCAAAGCCAGCTCAGGTCAGGTTACTGCTCCTTGTAAGGCTTCTCCAAGGCTGTAGTAATCACTGTAACAACTCAAATCATGGCTTACAACAATTTAAAGGTATTTCCATTACTACCTCCAACCCTGATGCCTTTTGGCCAGGGTTTGACCTTGCAACGAACTCCTCCCTTTGCTCCTGCTCTGGCTTGCACTTATCACAGACAGAGGGTGTACCTGCTCCAAGTGGAGCCTTATCTGTGGGCCACAGCCTCTCCCAGGGGTGTACCTGCTGTGGTGCAGACTTCCCCACAGCCACAGTCATCTTGGGGTGCACCTGTTCCCCGTGGGCCACAACCATGGCTCTGACATAATCGAGATGTACCTGCTCTGGTGTGGACATATTGATGGCCATGGACACTTCAGGGTGTCCTGCTCCCATGTGGGCTCACTGACAGGTCACTTGGGCAGGAGTTCACACAGGGGTCCCAGCCTGTCCAGAACAGCAGCACAGAAGCAGCAGCGATGCCCTGGCCATCTGCCAGCCCAGGCACATTGCTGTTGCTGTTATCAGAATGTTCCCAGGCGCAGCAGAGTAAGTTGATAAGCCACACGGCAGGACAGCACGCGCTGAAAGCAGAAAGCGCTCACTAACGAGCACTGGGCTCGAATATACAGTGAGGGAAGCAAGCCCCATGGGCAAGCACAGGAGCCTGCCAATTAATAGCTAATCAAAAGTAACAGCTATAAATCTGATCTAGCATGTTTCAATCAGATCTTTTGTTATCTTGAACCCTTTGAGCCCCACGTTGGGCAAGAGAAAGGACTGTCATGGTTTAACTCCACTGACATCCCAGCTACACACAGCCACTTGCTCATCTTCCCCCAGTGGAATGGGAGGAGGGAGAATCAGAGGAGAAAAAGTGAGAAAACTCAAGTTGAGGTAAAGATAGTTCAATGGGTAAAGCAAAAGCAAAACAAGGAGTTCATTCACTGCTTCCCATGGTCAGGTGTTCAGCCATCCACAAGAGAACAGGGCTCCATCATGTGTAACACTTGGGAATACAAGCACCATCATTCCAAATGGCCCCCCTTTCTTCCTTCTTCCCCCAGATTTGTGATCTGAACATGACCCTGTGTGGGGTCTGGGATGTCCCTGGGATCAGTTGGGATCAGCTGTCCTGGCTGTGTCCCCTCCCAGCTCCTTGTGTATCCCCAGCCTTCTCACTGGTGGGGTGGGGTGAGGAGCACAAAAAACCTTGACTGTGTGCAGCCCTGCCCAACAATAATGAAAATATCCCTGTGTTATCAACACTGATTTCAGCACAAATCCAAAACACAGCCCCATACAGGATACTCTGAAGAAAACTCTGTCCCAACCAAAACCAGCACAAATCTCCCATTTCTGCTTGACTCCAGATGAGACTCTTTGTTGGGTGTCCCATTTTACAGATGGAAGAACTGAGGCAAGGATGGAAAAGGTGGTGCTTTTCCTCAGCATCAGTGTTGGTGTCTGCATAGAGTAAGCATCACTTGGGCTGTTTTCTAGGGTTTGGAATAGAGGCCATGCCAAGATACGAGTCTTGCTACCATCTCTCATCACCTGTTGGCATCAAGCATATTGTCAAATGGGCGAAGAGCAATTGCATTTGTTGATGTTTCCATTTATCTTTTATGTTTATCCTTTGTGCTTCAGACGTGATTGAGTCCCAATTATCAAAGTATACACGGTTTTGATAAATCTGGGCACCTACAACTCCTCTGTGAAGTAAGATGCATTACATTTTTCATTGTAATTAAATGGGGGAGATGTGATTGTGACTGAATTTTGCAAGCACTAGCCTGACTGCTGTAGATGCATATATCAATATATGGGTGTACACACAAACATTATAAATAAATAATTTGAAAAATTAATTTCTGCTCTTGTGTCCAAGGAACAGCCTCAATTTCAGACATTTCAAGATACATTAAGAGAAGACTGGCTTCTGAAATTAGACTTCCATGAAATGTGACACAAGAAATCTTTTTTACTAGGAGTATTGCTCTCACTATCGTTTAAAAAAAAGGGGGTTTTGGAGCATAAATGTCCTGTACAAACATTTCTATATTCTGCTGATTTGATGAGCTATTATTTGAGAAATCTGCTGAAATAATCTTCTTATAGTGATACCTTTAAAATTTTTCTGGACTTTCAGTTGATTGTTTGATTGCACTGATTGTGTACACTGGACGGAAGAACAACAGAATCAATTTTATTTCAATTGTGGCTGCTCCTAGCAGCTTTTTTTTTTTTTTTTTTTTTTTTTTTTTTTTTTTTTTTTTTTTCAATTTTAAGGTTGTGTAATACTGGAGATGAAGACAGAGTGCATAAATTGGATTTCAGCTTGACCAAGTACTTAAATACATTGTTTTCCCTTTGCCTTTGATATATGGCTTTGAATTCTTCTAAATTACTGGTCTCCTTGGCAGTCTTGTAGTAGGACATCAATTTACATTTAGCATTGCGTGACTAGAGAAGTCATCACCGTATCGCAGTTGTTCACTGAATTTATTTCAGGATGGGAATGTCCACAGGGCACAGCTACCACCTCTAGGAGGACAAGTTGCCATCTCTGTAGGAGGTCTGTACAAAGGGACAAAAGATTAAGAAGGCAGAGAAAACTGATTTTTACAGCTGCCAAAAGAGGTCTGAGAGTCACAGCAGAAAGGTGTTGCTGCCTCTCACCAGTGCTGTGATGGGCTCAGAGACCTTTTCTGAGCACTTGGTCTGGTCCTGAGACCTTGTCAAAATTAAGGCACTAAGAAGGAAGAGTAGGGACAGGAGGATGATGTTACCTGTACCTTGTGCCCTGTTTGGAGGGTCTGGCATTCAAGACATACCTGAGTTTACTAAGAATGATTCCAAAAAGAATTTAAAAATTTGCTTTAAGAGTTAATTGAACTCTTTGTTCATCTAAACAAAAACTAGGCCTGGAGGGCTTGCTGAGCATTTTTCAGAGGTGTGCAGGGAATAACAGAGGATTCTTTGATCTGTCAGATACGTCCCTCAGAAAATTTCTCCAGGACACACTGTGTGCACTCTAACATATGAATTTTGCTTTTGGATGTCATGGGCATCTTAGAAGCAGAGCAGATACAGCCTGCCGTGAACATCTGTAGTTCCTTACTCTGCTCATGTTAGATGTTATTTCTAATTCTGGTTAATTATTTAATATGTCTATTTGAATCAAGGCAAATGGGTTTAGGAAGCTGTGCTAGCTGCTGTAATTTTTCAGAGATGTAAAAGGAAGCAGTAGTTTCCACCTGCCAACTGAAAAAAAAAAAAGTGATTTTCCTAATCTTTTCACATTTACTGAGAAGTAACTAATTATATCACTCACTACAAATTAATATTACATGATCATGTTTATCCCTCTGTATTTGAGAGCACTGCATCTTTACAAAAAGAAGGGAATAATGTAATTAAGGATAAGCAAGTACACTGATGTGAATTTGCCTTTGGTTGAATGCTTTTTGCTTGAGGTTTAATGAAACTCATTTACTCTAAAAATGGCTTATAAAATTAACTCAGGCCAAATTCATCCTTCAGCTGTTGTATGGTTGTATGGCTAATTGATCCAGCACATGATTGTACCTTCCAGTGCGCTTTAGATCAAAGAATCACAGAATCAATTTGGTTGGAAAAGACCTCTGAGATCATCAAGTCCAAGCTATGACCCAACATCACCTTGTCAACCAGACCATGGCACAGAGTGTCACATCCAGGCTGTCCTTAAACACTTCCAGGGACAGCAACTCCACCACCTCCCTGGTCAGCCCATTGCAATGTCTAATCACCCTTTCTGTGAAGAAATTCCTCCCAATGTCAGACCGAAACCTACCCTGGCACAGCTTGAGGCCATGTCCTCTTGTCCTGTCTCTGGGTGCCTGGGAGCAGAGCCTGATCCCCACCTGGCTAAACCCTCCTGTCAGGGAGTTGTAGAGAGAGACAAGGTCACCCCTGAGGGTCCTCTTCTCCAAGTTAAACCCCAGCTTCCTCAGCTGCTCCTCACAGGGCTTGTGTTCCAGACCCTTCCCAGCTCTGCTGCACTTCTCTGGACTCGAATGGAGTCGTGTATTCCGGAGTGGGGCAAATAGACGGAAACGCCAAAGCTCAAACTTGTTCACAGTCCCACAGAACACAAAACTGGGTCTGTCAGGCAATTTGGCTGAGAACTTACCTTTCTTGTTGAATGACTGATGCCCAGAATCAGGTTTCCCCTCTCTTTCCATGATTTGTTCATCTTTCAGATATTAGGAAGAAATCTGTGAGGGTGGTGAGGCACTGCAACAGGTTGTTCAGAGAAGCTGGCGATGCCCCATCCCTGGAAGTGTCCAAGGCCAGGTTGGATGGGGCCTTGAGCAGCCTGGTATGGTGAAAGGTGTCGCTGCCCATGGCAAAGGATTTCGAACTGGATGATCTTTAAGGTCCTTTCCAATCCAAACCATTCTGTGATACACATTACTATGGGAAAAGTTCATGTTCCTACAGCTGCAGAGGGCTGAGGGCCTTGTCAGGGTCCACAGAAATGTGGCTGGATGGTGCTGTGCCAAGTCTGGATCAGGGCTTGCCCTCTGGAGCAGTGCAGGCAGGGGTCCTCAGGAGGGGTGCAGTGGCTGCACTCTGGGCTGTGGGTCTGTGATTGTCAGCTCCACAGGAGGACTCACATTTCTGGGAATACGAGACAGAGCAACTCCTTCTTCCGTATGGGTTTGCTTTCTTTGCTCCAACATGCGGGCTGGAAGGATGCAAGGAAGGATGGGTCAGCAGCTGAACAAGGATACTCCCCTTGAGCACCAGCCTTGGGCCAGGGATTGCCCAGTACCAGTTTGAGTTTTCAGCCACTGTGCATGTTCACAGCAGAGGCTGTTCCCAAGAAGGGTGGGGAGTGAGACTGTGTTTGTGTGTTTCAAGGAAATTCCCCAAGGGGTGGAATGCAAACGTCTGAAGAGAAGGAAATTATGTTCACTCATGTATACAGCAACGAGAATCAGCCTCATCTAAATGCTGCACAGTGTCCTCTGTGCTGCCAGTGGTTCAGGAGGTGCCTATTTCATATGTATTTCTTTATTGTTTTTGTTTTCTGTTATTATGTGCTGTGTTATTTCTGCTGCCACAGCACTCAGAAAACACAGCTCCTTGTCCAGAGTAAATGCATTAAAACAGATGTGATTTATGCCCCAAGTGCAATGAGGCAGGACCACACGCTCACAACCAGCTGCTGTCACCTGGGTGAGCAGCACTCCTGCCATCTCTCTGCAGCCTGAGCATACACCAAAGATCTCTCTCTGCTCAGATGGAGTCACAGCTTAAGATGAACCAGAAAGCATGTAAAAAGTCACATATATTATCTCACCTTCTAGTGTGTGTCCTCTTCCTTTTATAGGGCTTTCTTGGAGTAAAAGACTGTTTTTCTGATTGTGAGCATTAATTATCACACCAACTTCAGTTAGCAGCTTTGATTTAGACCTATGAGCCTGTTCTTACAACCAATCAAAGCTTTTAATAACATTAGCTATAGTGATGCCCTTGTAACTCTGCTAAAAATTACCTAACACCTGTCAAGAGATTTGTTTTATTAACTTGAACAGTGACAGGATTTATCCAGTCTATAGCCAGTCATTCTCTAAAGAATCATTTCATTTTTGAATGCCTACCCATTTTTAGGATGCTTAATGTTTACATGTTTTTCTCTGTCGTTTGTGAGTGACTTCATGTTCTGCTCCACAGACAAACCAAATTGGAAGGTCCTTATTGTACAGTGGGTGCAGTTAAAAGGAGAGGACCAGATGTAACGAGAGTTGGCAACAGGCTCTATAGGGTTATGTAGAGAGACAGAACAAGAAGAGATGGATATTCATTCTTGAGAGGGCATTTTTGGTACAATTTGTGTTATACTGAAGTCTGTATTAGAAGTGTCTAATTGCAATTATTAAGGGATCAAGTGGGCCAAGGGCGTATTAACATATATATTAACAAAATATAGGAGCTGGGTGAAAACCCTGATCCTTCAAATGCAAATGGTATTTTGACCGTTACTTCTGTGAAGTCTTTACCACTTTTAAGGGGAAGATGATTCTATCCATGCCAGTCTAGTCTGTGCACCCAAGATGGTAAATTGATTTTCTGGGTCTTTTCTGGAAGGGTGCTACCTCCTGGTTTAGAGAGGCAAATATCTCCCACACCCAGTAGTTGCATCACATTCATTCCAGGGATTAATTGTCTTAATTCAGTAACAATCACATCCAGAGCTTGCTCCGTGAACCACCTCCTGGGAGAAATAACCTCTCTGGGTGTCTTCGCCCTTTTTGCTGTACTGTTGAGATTTCAAACATGTCCTGAAGGGACTGAGCATTTGTAGGAGGCCTGAGGTGCTTGAGCTCTGAGGTGCTTTTGGGTGAGCCCTCCAGGTGTGATTTGAATATGATTAATGCCAACTGAAGGTGTGTTGCCATGGCAAGAACCTGAGTTGAGTTTTGTGGGACAGCCTTGGTGGAGCTGTGTCTCTGCATGTGGAGGTGAACGTGGTAGAGCTGGCATCAGGTTCTCACTGATTAATTCAGTCAGTTCTCAATTTTTTATCTAAATTTGAAATTATATTTTTAAAGAAAATGTAATTCCTTTAAAGCCCTTCTATTAATAGGTAAAACAAGATCTTGAAATGCTTTTGCTAATTCTGAATACTTCCCAAAAGTTGTGACGTGTAGCCTAGCCCAGGGAAACACAGCCTTCAATCCACACCTATTGAAAACAGTGCAGTTTATATTTCTTTTCTGTTTCCAATCACCTTCATATATATCACATTCTCCCAACTCCCACAAGGGATTTAAAGAAAGAGTGTGGCCCCAGATTTCTGAAATCAGAGTAGAGTAAGCTGGATGAAGGATTTTTTGTTTGCTTTGAGCATTTCTCTCCTCCATCAGGTTTGCAGTAAAAATGAAGAAATTAATTCCTGTCCTGCATGTCTGAAATGTTACCCTTGGTTCACAGCTGGGGTCAGGTTTGGTACAGGCAGTAATTGGATGTCTTCACAGGCATTGCCCAGTATGCACTGTGAAGCTCTTCTGGAGTAAACTGCACTTCAATGTATATTTTAATATCTTTACCTTTCAGTTAGGTATTGAAAACAATATGTCAAGTTGAAAGGCAATAAAAACCATTGTGTAAATATGCCCTAGAGGTAGGTTGATTGAACTGTATTTTTTTTTTTATTCCTGGTGTCTTGTGAGAAAAATCTTTGTTGGAGAGGTGGTGCACTGCTGGATTTTATAACAAGGTTTCAACAGGACTTCTAACAAAGAAGTAAGTTCTTTTGTTATTTATTTTTAGTTTCAATTCAGCTCAGGTTCTGTCTTTTAACTGCAGTTTCTTGTAAGAGTTTTACAAAAAGATACTTGACCAATTCATGTTGGCTTTTAGGAATGTCTGTTTGCTAATGCCCAGCAGCTTTTTTAGCGTTGTCACCATTGTGTTCAATGTTTGTGACCAACTCCCACCTTTATTCCATAAACCCAGAATTTCAGCATGCCCTTCAAATACTGATTATGGGTTGGGTACCAGCACTGTGCTTTTGCTCATTTTATACCAGTCTAATTACTGAGAAATTATGGCTGTACATACAACATTGCCTATTTTTTTTCTCTAATTTGATAGTGTTTCTAGATAGTGCTGGCTCTGGTAATGGGTACACGTGGACTAAGGTTGGGGTCAGTAGGGGTAGAAGAGTAGAGGGATCTCATCAGCAGCCTGCACTGCTCTGGCAATGGTCTCTCATCATCCAGGGAGATGTTGGGCCCCCAAGTGAAAAGGGAAGGAAAAAGAAACAGGTCTTGAGCTCTGGGCATTTTGCACTTACATGTTGATTATTAGGAGCTGCAGCTTAAAAGAAATTCAGATGTTAAATCTAAAACTGTAGCGAAGTCAAGTCTCAGTGTTAAAAACAAAGAAATCATGCAGACTTTGTGGAATCATAAAAATTTCTCTAAAAATAAGGAGATTATATAAAAAATTCAGTTGAGCCTTGGTTTCAACCCTTTAGGTTGTACTTGAGCCATGTAGCCAAACTGTCTCCTGTAACCCTGAAGGCTAACAGATACCAAAATAAAACAAAATAAAAATGAGAGCTGAGCCACAGTATTACTCATGTCTTTACAAACTCAGACTTTACAAAAAAAAACCAGAAGTACCCAAAGGCTGAGGACAAACTTAAAGCACTTGGCAATACCATTATTGCGAGTATGGGAGAAACAGAGAGTGAAGTTGTCTAGAAATTGATGGTGAACTTCAGTCCAGACAACTGAAATGTGCAAAAAAACCACCATGGGCATTATTCATGTTAAGAAAATGAGTCTCTTTCACATTCTTACTTTATGTGTTTTGTTTTGTTTTTTTTTTTTACCTTAAATATATGGTTTAAGGTGCCATTTGGAACTTAGGAAAGAAAATTTGTTTTATTTTTGAAGATATATTCTTTTCAACCTGACAGTACCCTTTTCAATAATTCAATGAGATCAGTGAGAAATAAGAAGTAGTTGTAGTGAGTCAACTTTGCAGCTCAGCAGTGAGAGAGTGGCACTGCGGCCTCAACACAGGTAATAAAAAGGAGAAAGAAATATCAGGGCAGAGAGCCTGAAAATGAATAAACTAGCTGAAAATTTCTTTAGTGACAGACTTATGGAGCAATGAGAGACATATTATCTCTCTTTCTGCTTTTGCATGATGAAATTATGCCTTGAAAGTAGCTGGAAAAAAAATTTCATCATATAGAGTGTTGTATTTGCCTCTTGGATTCACTTTAATTTTTCTTTGGCAAATTTTCCTGTGGGAAAAGTAGGCACCAAACTTCATTTGACCCATGTTCTACTTGGGTTTCTTTTCTGTTCTAAATGCGTCCTTTCTACTTTCTTCTTCAGAAAATAAGGGAAGGGCAAACAGCACGTGACCTCAGTTGTTGGTATGAAATATGACAGGATAAGCCATGGTACTAAAACAAGAAACCCCCCCTTTTCACCTTCCAGGCACCAGAAAAAGCTCCCATCTTCATGCAAACCTTATATTTTATGATTATCTCTAATTGGGATGTACCAGACTTAGAGGTTTTAACTGCAGATTCTCAGAATTCACTAAATTGATCAAAGGGGAGGTTTTCACCAGCAAATCCGTGCCTCCTGGGCCCATCTCTAATCACACACAGAAAAGAGGGTGGAAAAAATAAGAAGCCTCTTCTCTCCTCTTGCCGAGCATGGATCAGTGTGGGAACTTGAACTCAGCTCCGGATCAGCTGACAGAGTAGGAACTTTGCTCTGAATCTTTAAATCAGGGAAAACCCTTTGGTTTTCTGGGGCAGGTTTATAGGGCTGTCACTGGCTGATCCCATAAGTCCTGCCAACTTGGAAGTATTTTTGGTTGATACTGGAGCTTCCCACCCTAAATACTTAACTCTCTTGCTGACATTCAGCATCAGAGCTGGGGGCTGGAGCTGGCTTGCCTGGCCATAAGGAAATGAGAAAACTGCTTTTCTGTGACGGGGTGTTTTCCTGGCTCACTCTGCAGTGAAGGACGCGCTTTCCACTGAGCATGTTAGCTCTGCTTGCACACAAACAGAACCTGGAAGGACTTGAAATGATCAGCTCGCCATGAGTGCTCGATGGCACTCCTGAAATCCACCTGCCAGTTAGGGATGTCATCAGCACTTCGGTTTGGGAACGACCCTCACATGCTTCACACCCACTGATGTCTCCAGGACTTGGAAATATGGGCAGGAGGCACCTGGAGGCTAAAGTCATCTCAATGAACTGATGGAAGCACAAATTTGGAGTCTTGTCTCTGAATGAGTTCAGATTTTCCCTTCATCTTTCACTGAAGTCACTGATTTGTTAGAAAGCGTGGCTGCAATAGAGTTTGCTGCCATTATCTGTGATTTAAAATGAACTTGGCTTTTTCTGGGAGTAATTGCAGGTGCTTTCTCTGAAGCAGGATGGAGAAGCATTGTCCACAGTGGGACTGACAATGTGCTCGGGGGATGAAGGGCTGTACCGTGTCCCACCCTATTTCCCCATGCATAATGTCAGACATTGGCAGGGATTAGAACAACCCAAGGGATTTCAAACTATAGGAAGACCCATCTTGAAGGAATAAGCCAATATTTAAGTAATGAGGGTTAGCACAGAGCTTTCCCAAGGCTGGGCTACTCTGTTACAGCCCTGTGGCAGTGCTCTTATGCCTTCCTCTAACAGACACAAACCAGTGCCACAGGCATTGCACAGCACTTGCTAGACTAGATCCACCTTTCTGATGGATATTTCATATACTGGGCATCAGAAAACCTGTTGAGAAGGCAGAGAGGGAGAAGAGGGAGATCATCAGCTGGTATAAAGCAGAACAAGTCCATTAGCATCAATGGCACACAGCTGGCACCAGCTGAGGTATTTCTGTGGCTTTTCCCTGCAGAGCTGCAGTGTGTTGCTTGTCTGAGAGCTGGCAGGATGTGGAAACCACTGTTGTGTCGTGGTTGTCATGTTGTTTCGGCTGCGTGCAGGGGGCCATTGCACAGGGGGGCACACAGCATTCCCAGTGCACCCTTGCATCCAGGAAGTTCCTGAATCTCTGATCTTGATAGATCAGGAGAATGAATCAGTTGATCAGTTGATTCTCTGTATTTTCTCTCTTTCTTATCTTTTCATGCAGTTTTGTTACAAGCCAGGAGGCATTTTGCTAGAACTGCCCTTTGGTCTGACCCAGTGTGCTGGGTCTTCTCTTCTTCCACACAGGCAGGTGGTTGAGGGGTCTGCAATTTCTGCAGTAGGCAGACAAAAGAGAAAACACTGAATCTTGTCTCTTGCTTGGTTTAACTTCTCTGAGTGTGTGTGAGCAGTGCAGTGCTCCCATTGCAGGGCGAGTGCGCATTGAGGTGTTGTCCATTTGGGCAGGAAGACCCTTTGCAGTTACTCATTGCATGTAGCATCTAGAGATAAATGTGAAAAAAGAGGGGGTGGAGACCTGCAGAGTATTAGTTTCCTGATGGTTGTGTTTGTGCAGTTAAATGATTAGAAACCCAGGCTGAGATTTTTGTGGCTGACAAGCAACAACATCTCAAGGGGCTGTTTCCCAGCCTGTCCGTGGCATCAGGAGCCCTGCACTGGGCATGCAGAGCTGGGCTGGCAGCCACCAGCATATTTGATATGATGCCACTGAGAACTGGACAGTAGGAAAGTTTAAATGTGGGGTGGTTTGTTAATGCTCCCTCAGAGCCCCTGCTGGAACACGGGGGGTCCGTGCAGGCAGCGTGGGCTATGCCAGCCTGACTGGGTGGGAGTGGAAGGTTGTCCATGCTGCAGCAATATCCATAATGCTGCAGTCAGAGAAAATGTTGGTACCTAAAGCAGTCTGCACTTTTCCTTGGTGCTTTTCACGTTCTCCCCCATGTTGCCTCAGGGTTGATACAGGAGGAGCAATGTCAGCCCAGGAAAAGGCAGCTCCTGACCCAGCTCCAGTTGCAGTGGCTGTGACTTTGTGCTGTGACTTTGCCTGCAGCAGGTTGGGGTGGCTGATGGGCAAGTCTTGGTTATTTGTGTCTAAGGCCTGAACCAGCTCCTCCTTTCCCATTTCCCCAGCTGGTGCTCTGGGCACCTGCCCTCTTCTCATACTTTGTCACTTGGGATCAGCTGTGTAAAAGGACAAGATAGTTTGAAAGCATCAGCATTGGTGATTCAGAGCTTGGTATGAGCTGTTTTTTCCTCTTGCACAATAATATTTTTCCCTAGTTCAGAACTAGCTCAGATATCTCTGCAGGTGATCTGCTGATGATATTCAAGAGGGACCGAATTCAGCCACCCTTGCTTAGTTGGATTGACTGACATTCAAAGAGAATGGTGGTAAAAATCAACAAATCCCAATTTAATTATTTTTATTTATTTTTCCCATCCTGAAAATGTTATTCAGGATGCAAAGAATGAGCAGGTCAGTGAAATAAGAAGATGCTTTTACAGATGCTTTTTGCAGAGCTGCACTTGAAGTGTTTTGTTTGGATTTTTAAATGTCAAGGCAGTCCTACTGTTTAATTGAGATTTAAATATGAAATAGGTTCCCAAACCAGCACAGACTGTGCAGTGTCGTGTCCAACATTAAACCTGGCACTTGGCTACCTCTCCCTTTCCATTTAAACAGATCAAAATTGAGCACATGTAAAATCTGGAAGGGTTGCACTAAAGGGATGCCTGCATTCCCTCATCTTCTCTCTTTGTTAAGTACTTAATTATTTTTGTTGCCTTCTTACCTATTCATAAGTGGGAACTGCTCTGTGTCTGATGTGGGTAATTTCTCATTGTGTTGTGCTTCCAAATTGACATTTATAAATTAAACAGCGGTGTAGCATCCCAGAGAGCACCACTGTGGTGCAATTAGGGATGTAATTGCGTGGAGTCACCTGGGAGGCAGCTGGGACGGGGAAAGCATTGCAGATCTCCGAGATGGGGCTGACAGAGGCAGCACCAATGTGCAGAAAGCTCTCCCAGACATTCCCGTTAAAATTGTACTCACCACTTTACTCTGGGGAGGGAAGGTGGAAAAGGTGTTTGAGAGCTGAGTGCAGGGTCTGCTTTCACTGAACTCAGATGGATTTTCTCTTTAACTTTACCCCAAGCAACATATTGATTCCTGATGCAGAAATCATAGATGCCTTGTGCTAGGTATGGAAAAAAACACTGGAAAGAGCAATTAATTTCTCTCCTCCTGCCTGCTGAGACCTGTTACACGTCTGTAGGTCCCTGAAGACCCATGGAACCACCTCGTCTCCTCCCAGGTGGGATGCACTCCCATATAATGCTGCATAGGACTGAGCTTTCAGGTAGAACCAAGTCAGATCTGAGCTTGGAGAATTTGGCAGGAGAAACCATATGCTCCGTAAGCTCTCTGGAGTTGTGTTTACTTCTGCTTTGATCACTTGGGTTGGCTTGTAGCCTCCTTTCAGATGTGATTATCATCCTAATTGGCCCTAATGAGAACTACACATGCAGAGGAAAGGGGATAACAAGTGTTCCACCCCCAATTTTGTTCTATCTCCAAATTACAAGTAATAGGGAAAAAAAAGTGTTTCTTTATATATAAATCTGTGTGTGTGTATGTATATATATATATATATATATACTCTGCAGTACTGTTACTTTCATCATAACTTTCAGCCCCTGAATGTGTTTAACATGGTATTTTTTGGCTTCTATAGGCATATAAGGCTAAAAAAAAAATTGTGGGGGATATTGAGTGAGTTTTTTTCTTTTCCTGAATTGGAGTTAAGACTAAACAGGAAACTCTGGTGGCATCAAGCATCCTGCTGGTGCCTGCTCCAGTTTCACCCTTGGGCTGGCAGCATGCATCAGTCCTGCCCTGGGAGGGGCAAACCTCCTGTGTGAAGCTGTCTGGGTGTTTGCAGCAGAGCTGCTGTTTGGGAGGGCCAATCTCAGTCCCTGCTCGTGGGTTTTGCAGCACATGACAGGGTTGAATTTATGAAATTTGTTTCTTGCTGGGTAAACAACCTGTGGTAACATGCCAGGGACTGCTGACACTGGCTGTGTTTGGACAAGTGACCTCCTGGAGAAGAGGCCCTCAGCAGCTTCATGATTAACATTTTAATGGCATGCTGTTAGGGAACATTTTTCCCAGGAAAAAATACCGTGAAAAACCCATGTCTGAACTGCTGCTCTGGTTGGAATCGGCACTGCAATTGTTGCTAAGTGTGCTGGAGGCTGTCCAGGCTCAGGTGAGGAAGAAAAGGTTTCCTTGGAGCTCACTGAGGTCCTCCTTTATCACTGGGAAGGGAAAAAACTGCTTGTATAATTATACCTCCTCTGTTTCTGCTTAACTGGATAAATGGCACTCTGGACCATTTATTAGTTCAGGCGGTTGTGATCTATTTGGTGATGCCTAGAGGGATTCCTCTAGTGTATTGGAGTTGTATCCCACCTTGGAGTTGGGATTCACAGGGCAGTGCACAGCTGGGACTGTGCTGGAGCTGTTGCAGACGTTGAGCTGTTCTGCTGTGCAGGGGGGAAGTTAGGTGCCATCCTTCACATCTAATGGCCATTTTGGGAGCAGGGGTGTTCTGTAGGCACAGGTGACATGCAGAGCAGCCACAGAGACCATCCCTGACCCCACCATTTACCCTGTGTGTGTGCCAAGAGGAGTAAGTGTGAAAATGGACGTGGCAGAGCTCACCCTGGGGAACAGGAGTGGACCTTCAAAAGGCAGTAGATACCTCCTTAAAAAAAATTCCTGATAAAAGCAGGAACAGCAAATGGGTGGCTTTCCAAGGGTTCCTTCCCATTCTCAGGGTAGCAAAATTCAATCTCGTTTATATTGCCAAGAAGCTTTGAAAAGCTTTGAATTGACTCTGTCCTTTGCTGATGTGACTCAGCATAGCATAAATCAGTATAGCTTCATCAGCACAGTAACTCACATAAGTACCAGGAAAGGACCTGGCCCACGGATAACATGGAAATAATATAGAAAGCCAGGGATGAATAATTTCAGAATATAGATGTAGTCATGGTAGTAGTAATAATAATAATATTTTCCCTAGTGGGAGAAAAATAGACCTTTCATGGTTGTTGTGCCTGAAGCTATTAAATATGGATGAGACAGATGAAATGCTGCTTCTCCTATTACACAGAAATGAATAAACAGTAATTCTCAATCACTATATGCATCTCAGGCTAGAAAAACCCACAAAGACAAGTTAAATATGAACACCTGCTAACATTCGTGTGTGCCACCCCAAGGCTTTTGTCACCAAAGAGAAAAGGTTTGCTTCTTTATAAAGACTCTGATGGCAACTCAGCCAAAGTGTATTTACCCTGCTAAAGTTAGGAAAATAGATTCAATGCCAAACCTGGGGGTCCAATAAACAAGTTTAGTGTTCGGCTCACTGGGTTGATGATTCTGCTTGTTTACTGCAGCTTTAGCAGCGTGTGATGTAGAAAGCAAGAAACACTTCTGAAATTCTAAATTTTCATGGCAAGATGGGAGGGAATGATGCCAGCCTTTCAGTTAATCTTTTTTCTGGGGAAGAACTAAGCTGTAGTCCTATCACAGATGATAAAAGTGTGGGGACAGCAGTCTGTGATACAGGAGGAGGGCTAAAGCAAGAGGTGCAGGGTGTGAAGGCTGTGTGTGATCTGGCAGCACGTGAAGAGTCTCCCAGTTCAGTAATGGGTGATGGACTGGGGAGACCTGGGCTTAATCTGCTTTATGACCTTCCCTGCTCTAGTTCCCACGTACTTCATCCGTGTGACAGCACTGCCTAATCCCATGAGGGTGTTGTGAGGATAAAGGCGTGAGAAATCGTGAGGGTTTGGGCTATTCTTGCTGAAGGGATGCAAAGGCAAATTGTTGTATGCCATTTAAATCTTGGGGTGTGAACTCCAGTTTAACTAGCTGTTCTGATCCCACTAGAAAGAGGTCACTGTTATATGCAGTGGTAATAAAAGGCCCATCACTTAGAGCAAAAATAAAGGAAGACAGGGGTTATATTTATTCCACAGAGATCAGCCCAAGAATATCACAGAGACTGTTTCCTCCATATATTTTTGATGCACCTTTCAAAACTCTGTTTTCCCTGGACATCTTGTGGTAATTCTCTGCTGGTTTAATTCCTCTAAAGTCAGAGGTTATCCTTATTACTATGTGTTTGATGTACTACTAGATGACTGGGTTACTCAGGTTGAAAATGCATTTCTTGGAATTAGACAGTATTTTACATGCACTTTTTGTTATATTTTGCCATGGCTTAACTCTAAGGAAGTTCCTGCCTTTTTCAGTGATTGTTTCACTATCCATGCATTTTGCATGCCCTTTTTTTCCCATGAGCTGCTGTTTGCTGCTGCTCCACTGCATTAATAAGCCATAAGATAAGCTGTACTGGGTCAGACCAAAAATGCAGCTCATGCAGTGCCCTCTCCGTGCAAACAGTGCCAGATCTCCGGGGAGGAATGTATAGGTCAGCATTTTGCAATAATGTAATTATAAGACTGTGAGTACTCCCCTAGTGTTCCGTGAGACGTGTGCAGGCACTAGATATAAGAATAAATGGATGTACCCTTTATTCCTTGCTGTTTTCTGACTTTTAGCCAGTTCTTTATTCTTGCAAGAAGTTTCTCCTATCTCCTGACAGCTCATCTGCTCAGAGATCCTGTGTTGAGGCACCTCATTGAAATTGGAATAAACTACATCAACAGCATTTTCTCATCTGCATAGTTGTTGACCCCTCCAGAGAATTCCAGTACTTTTACAAAGCCTGGATTTCCTTCTCAAAAGCTTCAATCTGTCAGATTCTCCCAAGCATTCAATAATTGTATCTTTGGCCAGAGGATATGCTTCATTATAGTTTTTACTAACCTGTTGATTTTAGTTTTACTAATCTGAAGTACTCTGTAACTCCTGAATTATTCCTTTGAATCCCTTTTTTTAAGTTACATCATATTACCTGCCTTCTAAATTTTGGGTACCCATAAAGCTCTAAGGGGGAGACTCCAGCCCATGTTTAGACATACAGTAGTTTCATGCCCAGGTTCTCTTAGGATGGTTGGGTCAGTCCAGTCTACAACCCCTTCTACCAACCTTGTAAAGAAGTTTTCCAGTGTAAGAACCTTCCCAAATCTTCCTGCAAGGCACACGTATGCCAAAAAAAAAGTGGTTTTTTTTGCTGTAGTCAGGTGGGTTTATTCATGCTGCTTCTATACCTGGTTTCTTCCTGGTCCATCAGTGATCTGGCACACATCTGGCTTCTCAGATATGCAAAACACTCTTTATTTAGACTTCCTTGCCTGGTGCAACTGTTCTTCAGATGCTTTTCCCCACCTTTTGAAGTTCTTTTATTTTAGCCACCAGAACTTAAAATTCATTTTTGCTTCCTCATTTGGACACACACCTTCTGGTTTTGGGGATGTTGTCTTACTTCTCATACTTTTTCTTGCCTGACTGCATATCCTGCCAGACTTCTCTGTTTCTAGAGTTTCTTTACCTAGGCTATATATTTATTCTGTGTTTCCAGCATCAATGTTTTCAAACAGTGCTTATGCCTCCAGCAAGGTTTATCTCTCCTGCTTCTGTCTCCCAGGACCTTCTCACTTGTTTGAACAACTTTATTCATTTTTACAGGTATTCTCTTAGAGTTAAACATGACAGTGAAAATTTAACACAGTGTAAGAGGTAATACTTCCTTTCTAAGAATTCTGTCTCCTACTGTACATTGAGTTTCTTGCCGTGGAGAATAAGGAGGAATCCAGTTCTTGCACTCTTCTTTTGCTGATTGTTTCTTGCACTACTCTCCAATTGTAGTTTAAAAGCCATTCAGTATATTTGTGATTGAAACCCATTATGTGACATGGGAAAGCACAAGGTTACTTAACATATTTAAAATGTGTTTCACTAGAGAGTTATGGAAAAAAATTATTGAGCGTCGAATTTAAAATGAACAAAGAAGAAGAATGTTTTCTAATATAATTTGTACTTCATTGTGCTCAGTTCTACAGGAGATTGAAATTTAAAGTGTAAATGGGTTGGAGAAAATGAATTACAGAGATTAGGAGAGGACAGGTAGCTGAGACACGATGGGTCAGTGCAACTTTCACCTGAACAGAGATCCCTTTTCTGTATCTCTGACTGCTGGAGGCTGGAGGGATAAACAGGGTGAGAGGAGTCTTGTGCTACATGAGCTCCATTTTTTATTCTCTTTCTTAAAAGAGGGGATACTCCTACCCCTGGCAGAAAGCATAACTGTTTTTCTGAAGGAAGTACCATGTTTTTTCTGCTATTCCAACAATTTCACATCCATCCTTTTGACCTGTCATGTTTTAATGGACTCAAAGGTTATTTCTTCATGGTGAAGCTCTCCATCTGATCATGGTGGGGAGAGATGCTGTCTTGTTTTCATCTATCCCTAAATCCCAGGGATCGACCTGTGCACTTGCCCTCAACATGGAGTGTCCAACCCATCCTCCCCTTCAAGCCTTTTCAATTACAATAAACAGAAGCTCCCCAGGAAGCCAAAATTCTGGAATCTTTTTAACCTTCTTCTTTAATCAAATTTTAACCTGTTTTGAATATTCTGCAGCCCATCTCTTCTGTGGGTTGGTGTACCAGCCACAGCACATCTGTGCCACACACAGCCTGTGGCAACTTTTACCAGCTTGGCTCCTCAGCTCAGTCCCAGTGGCCGTTGTTTGCAGTATTTTTGGGAATTGGCTTTCGGGTGACCTTTACAGTGCATTGGGAGCGACATTTCTGCAATCCTCCCTGTTCCTTGTCACTCTGCCAGTGTTCTCCTGCAATGCTTTTGGGGTTCTTTAAGCTTCTGGAGTGCAGGTCAGCTGGGAGGATAGTATGCTGCTTCCTTTTTGTTCATGAAATTATGCAACAGCTTCCAGAGAAACACAGAAATTGTTGCTGTCAGGTTTGAAGAGCTGTGTTCTTCTCTTCCCACCCTCATCAGCTCTTGGGGCATGTTACTATGCCTCTCATGCCTGCTGTCCAAGGACTGGGCTGGATTATTAGGACCCACATGAAGGCTGGGAAGCACAGTGGTGGCAGTGTCAATGTGTATGTGTAGCATGTCAACCCGAGATGGAAATGAATTCTGAGAAATTCGATTTTTAAAAATAGTCGGGGCGCGTGGCAGTCATCTCCTAGGAAACTCATCATTGTATTATGAAACTATAATGTGCTGTGATTACATTTCAGATAAAGGGAATCGGCGCTGCTGTCAGATTGTTTCTGCTGAAGTTTTCCAACACAGAAGGACATCCCTATGCAGCAGTTGGCTTTGGTTGGTGTTTGTGAGCTGGTGGAGGTGCTGAGATGTCTCCCCCAGTGCTGTTGTTCGCTGGAGGATGGGAGGTGAAGGCTGAGGCACGAGTAGCCTGGCTCTGCATGGGTTTTACGGTGTGCTGGAGCTGTGGGCAGTCTGTCATGGCTCTGGTGAGTCAGGTGAATCTCAGTAGTAGCAGCTTGCCCTGGGAAATCTGTAGGACTTCAGTTTTCATCTCCTTAACAGCAGAGTTAGTAAATACATTAGGATTGTTTTCTGTGAAAACTAAACCCATTGCTATTAAAGCAGGAATCTGAAGGCTTTATGAACAATGTGACAGAGATATCAATGTCTGTCTCACTTCTGATGTCTTCCATGGACCATGTCAAAAACATGTTGCTTCCATGGACCAAGACTGAACTCTCTGGGCAGGGAGGTCCATCCTCCTTTCAGATGAAATGCAGGAAAGACCAGCACATTTTCTCTGCTGTGATTCTTTAACATACTCAGCTGCTCTCAGGCAGGTCTGCCGTGCTGAAAGGGCTCATTCCCTCATTCCCTGTCTTCTATCATCATATGGGTAAGGCAGCAGAAGGCAGGAATGGCTCCCATCATCAGGGGACAGGATTGCTGTGGGGGTCACTGGCCTTCTCTGCTGTTAAAAACATGGGATGAGCTCAGAGGACCACTGCTGCCAGGCCTCATAGCCTCCCTGCTTCATCTGGGTCTGTGCTTAGGCTGGGCATGATTTGGACAGAAGCTGGTGCAGCTTCTGGTTCCTCTCATCTCCTAGGGAGTTTCTTTTTGTCCCTGTGTAACTCCATGACATCAAAAGATGTGCCTTCAGAGCAGGGTGGAGGCTCATGACAATGATTTTATGGGAGGAAGGTTGTGCTGGCACTGAATCTATTTGGCAAGTGACCTCAGTAGTCTCAACACAGCTCCGTAAACACGGAGCCATAGAGAAATTCCTCATCAGCAGGCGCTGAAAGAAAAACCCTTTTTGTGCTCAGTTTTCGTGACTATGACCAAGGCTGGCTCATGCAGAAAGCGTGTGGCAATTCTTTTTGCAGAAGTATCTCTGAGTTGCAAAGTCCCTGGTAACTCTGTGTACATTTACACTGAAATAATCTTTGCCAGAGTGTTTATTTTCAAGCTTACCAGTTGCTAGGCAAACCAGTTTGCTAAGTTTCTTAGTGTACCTCAGCTCAGACATGAGTCCGCATGTGGATACACGAGAGAAGAGGCTGGGGACTGGGAAAACAAACACACTTCCCAGTGTTTTGAGAGATGGCCACTGGGAGTAAAGCTGCAGGTGGAGCTCTGAATGTCCTGCAGTGCCTTTTCCTACCGGAGCTAAGTTTTGAGCTATAAAACATTTGTATTTCATCGTACTCAGTTGTGTATCTCTCTCTTTTTTTTTTTTTCAGTCTAATCTGCAACTTGCAGTGGGCAAGGATACAGACTGCACATCATTTTTAGTCCAGATATTTAAAATGGATGTGCAGGACTGGATGAAACAACAGGATGAGAAGCCAATTAGAGTTTCATAGAGGCACAGAAGGGCTCTTAGACAATGGGAGTTGTTCAGCTGTGCTTGTGACAGCTCTGACCACTGTGGCCTCCTCCTTCTGTGGTTGCTCATCTCATTCATGGAGGTGCTTCCTGACAGGGGCTCTATGTTGGCTCTGAAGGATTAAACTGGAAAAGGCAGATCCTAGAAGATGTGCATTGGTTTCATGGTGTGGTTATCTAATCTAAATTTAGAATAGACAGGAACTGTGCTGTGATCATCTGCACTAATGTCTGGGCATCTCAGATGATCTCTGTGACCAAAGTCATATGGAACAGATGGTTTGTGGTTGACAGGGTGTAAGGATCTTACAGGATATCTGAAGTTCCAGACACATCTAGGTGAAACTCCTGGCTAAATGGGAGTTTCCCATGGTTTAATCACAACTGCAAAGTCATTTGATCTTTAGGCAGTGGCTAGTTCCACCTTCATTACAGAACTCTGTAGAAGAAACATAGGAATTGCTGCAAGCAAACTACAGTGTCTACATTTGTCTTTCTTTTGTGCAATATCCTCTAGTTGTTCCATAATTGATTCAGCCTCTTGGAGAATGTCACAGTGTGCCTGATCTTTTCTTAAGTTTCCATGTGGAGAAAGAAGAAGAAGGAACATCATTTTTCAGATTGGTGCAATCTGCTTTTTATGGCCAGATAAGATCTCCAGAAATAATAGACCTTGCATATATCAGTGTTGGAATAGGGAAATGCTTTGGAAAAAAAAATCATGGAGATCACTTATCCCTCTGGAAAGGTTTGAGGTCATTATTAGAAGAAAAAAAGATTATATTCTTGTGAGGATGCTGCCATCAGATAAAACTTGGGAGACAATGAGCTCCTTTTGACTAATAAGATGAAAGTGGGAAAAAGGTACTTAAATATTCACTTTGGAAAGAAAGTGATCATCAGTGGAGAAAAAAAACCTGCTTAACAGCTCATTTGTGAAGCGTTTAATGGAAGGAAGATCTCAGCACAGAGAACTGTTTTGCTTTCGATTCTGGATAGCTTTACTGTGGCTGCCACAGAAGATGTCATGTAAATGTAAAAGTAATAGGCCTTTAAAGACAATACTTCCCTTTCTAATAGGGGTCAGGATTAATCAGAAGGGAGCAAACAGTTCAGGAAAGAAGAGGACTGTAATAACAAACATGACTGGGGATCTGAGCTGGGCCAGTTTCCCTTTTTAGCACCCATGCATCACTGTCTAAGAACAGACCGCATAGCATCCTATTCAATTAGCATACACCAGGCAGCTCAAACAAATTAGTTCATTTCAGAAAGGGAAGAGGTTCTTCAGAAACTTTTTTGGCTTAATTTCTGTGCTTTTTCTGGTTCATTCATCTTTGAACACAAGTTTTATGGCACTGAAGCCTGCAGGCCTCGTTCTGCTCTGCACCTGATGGCTTTTCTTACCTGGAAGTCTCCTTGATCATGTGTTTTTGTGTATTGACCCTGCTGGTGTGTGAGCTGGAATGACAAGAGGTGCTGGTGGTGTGTGTCATGCCCTACTGTGACCTTAGAATTCATCCTGGAGTACAGAACTAATTCCAGCTATAGAATGGTTTAAATGGTTTCCAGGAATTTTTTCCTTGGGTGAAAATTATTCTTGCCCTCTAGTGTGGCTGTTGTGTTCTGGTGAAAGTGGTCCAGGGTTGTGAAGGAAACCACTTTGACTGTACTGTCATGAATCCATGCGTTATGATGTGCAACTTTAAATCAGTATTTTCTGGCTTCATAGAGGTCTCTCTCCTCTAAGTAGCTTTCCTTTAAGGAGCTGACATGGATTTCCGATCCTAATCCTAGTTCTTTGGGTGAGTGGGCTCTGTTTTTCCCCCGAAATTATTAAATATTGAGTAGCTAAACTAAAAGAAATTATAAGCCTCAAATGAGCATTAAAATGAACATTCTTGCAGCTGACTGATGGCAAAAACTGTCAAAGCACTAAGCTGTTGTAATTGTAGATAAGAGTACATTTCCAAAAAAAGGAAGTTAAATACAAACAAACAGAAAAACTTTCCATGACTACACAAGATCAAAGCTTTGTGCTGCTCATTCTGTCAGAGTCAAATGGTGGGAGGAAACCAAGCTGGTTTATAAGGAGGGGAAAGAAGAAGCTCTACCTGGAGTGTGATACCATTGGGTGTCTCTGACATGGTCATGACTACAGGTCCCAGCAGAGATCTGAGTATTGATATGGTCACTTTCTCCCAAAAATTATGTTAAAGGGGGAGCAGCAAAATGACTGGAAAGACAAGTCTGGAGTTGGGGATGTGCTGCCTGTCCCTGAGCATGGTGACTCGCAGATCCTCTCACACTGTGGGGAAGTGGCTGCTCAATGCCAGACCCAGTGGTTTTAATAAACCTCCTAACTTGGACAAAATGCCAAAAGAATTGTCATGGTGCAGCGGCTCAGTGCACAGATACGTCAGTGCTCCAGAAAGAAGCTTTGTGCTGCAGAACACCCAGCAGTGAGTATCTGTGCCCCCTGCCATTGTTGCAGTGTCCATCAGGATATAGCAACAGCATTTTGGCACAGTGGGAAGTGCTGTTCATCATCTCTCACGGGCTAACAGCAGCCCCAGCCCCAGGCATCTCCCATGGGGTCACCTCTGTGGGCAGGGAACGGGATCAGCCCTGGAGAGGGGAACCAGGGTCAGACACAGCCCAGGGCAGGGCCATGCCTGGTGTTGGAACAGACACTCACGGGGCCCCAAGGTGGGAAGCAGCATTTTCAGTGGTGGCTGGGTGGCTTAGTGGAAGTTAAATGAGTAGTGAGGCTAAAAATACCAGTGTGAATACAGTGATCCCAGTTGTTGTGCTCTTGCCCAGGCGGAGGAAGCATTGCCATAGAAGGGGCTGCAGGGTTCGAAGTGTGTGTTTGATGAATGAAAATAGCTAGAAAAAGTATTTGTGCTCTAAAGAATAGATGGCTGCAACCAGTTTAGTCAGTTTTTCCCATGAATTTGTATTCACTTCTTGGGAATATGTAGGGAATTTGGTTTCTGTACCATGTGTAGCACAATCCCAAAGTCCTTCTCCTTTCCTCTTGCCTGGCTAAAAAACCCCTCCACATTTTGGTGGTGTTAACTTTGCATTCAGACATCACCAAGCTATTGAAAATTGAATTGTCAATTCATTTTCATGCAGCTGTCAGAACATTGATGGACATGACTTTGGAATAAAAGTCTTTTATTTCCAGCTTTAGTTTGGGTTTCTGTTGGGATGCACCTGGATCATGTATGAGGAGAGTGAGGAGGTGTTTACAAAAAACAACTGAGTAGAAAATTAAAATTAAAAAAAGAGAGAACACGAGTTGTGCAAAAGAATGGCTCGGTAGAGGAGTAGTCTGCAGGACCAGAATCCCCCCGGTCTGTGCTGGTTACACAGGGCCTGAGCTCATCCCACAGTCAGCTCATTGAGGCCTATGGAAAAAGCTGTGAAAATGCTAGTGAAGATTTTTTTTTTCTAACATACTTGCCTCTGTTTGTGGTGCAGTCCAGAGTTACCTTTTTTGGGGAGTCAAGGAGCAGAATCTGAGTGTGGTTGCCAAAGCCACACTATGAAAATGACCTTTAGTTTGGTTGGTCTCACTTTGATTCAGTCAGACTCTGTCTCAGGGTGGATGGACATGGTATATTTTTCAGATGTTGAGTGTTCACTATGGTTTTTTTCCATGGTTTGGCCAGGGCAAAGTACACATGGAAAGCCAATTGTATCATAGTTAAGAACATTAGCTGTATGCAGCCTGAAAACCTGAAATCTGTTTCCTGGCTATGTCTGTTGATTTAGTGTGACAGAGCACCTGCTAATGCAGTGGAAAACTGCTCAACATGGAGGCTGAATGGAAAAAATGAAGTTTTATTCCTCCATCAACTCTTTGTCTTCATTTTGTCAGTACTTTTGTCACTGCAATTTTATTTTTGTTGAATGAGAACAGATTTGCTGTCACAGTATATGCTGTTCATTGTATTTGAGAAATTAAGTGTTCATATTAAATTATAGTTCAAACAGAAGAAGGAAAAACTTATTTGTTCTTTATTTTGCTTTGATCTGCAGGATAGCCTAGCCTTGCAGCCATTTTCTCATAGAAAATCCAGTCTGTTTGGGTATGAATAATGTTCATATTCCAATGTTCATCTTGAAATTCTAATCTTTTAATCTAGATAAAAGAAAATAACTGGATGAGAAATAATTTAAATTAATTAAAACTCTAAAAGATTGGCATCTCATAGGATACTGCATGGTCTAGGTGTGTGAAAAGGGGTGAGGAGTAAAAACATCTCAAGCACCCTCTAGAATTTGCTATTATCTCAATGTCACTCATCAAGTCTTGTAACCTCTTTTTTCTTACGTTGTTCCTAATTCATATGGAAATGATCTAAATCATAAAAGTATTCCAGGCCTTAATTAGAAGTTTGAAAAGAGCAGTTCCTCTAGGGTAAATGATAATATGGTCAAAACTTCAAAAATAGGTTGTTGCCGCACACAGATTTTGGCAGCTAAAGGTGGTTTCATTTTGCAGAAGTTTTTTGCTTGCCCATTTTCACCACTGTCCTACTTCCTCAAAACCAGGATGCTTTTTTTACTTGTTTGCTGTGATCTGCAGGCAGGACAAGGAAAGTTCCTGGAGGGTTTTGAAGCCCCTTTTCAGAGAGGCAAAGACTTTGTCCCTGGGCATGTTGGAAAGGTTGCAATTTCCTCTTTCCCAGATGAAGGGAATGGTGCGTCCCAGCCATTGCAGACACATTTATAGTCATAACTTCTAACTAGTTAAACTCTTTTCCCCAATTAAAAAGGAAATCTGTATTATAGTGTGACAATATGATTTTTTTCCTTTTTATCATGTAATGCTACTGGATGATGCTTAATGGGAGCCATGTCCTTTTCACAAATGACGCTTCCTGTCGTGTTGATGGTGTAAAATGCAGTATTTTTCAACCCCGAACTTCTTAATAGAACTTTGTACACAGTTAAATTTTAAATATTAGTAAAGAATTGTAATAGGTTCTGAGATAAATTGCTTCCTTCATTAATATAATGATTTTGAAGGCAATCTTAATTCCTTTTGGGGAAAAAAATCTTTAGCGAGCCTGCTATGCTGGTAGTTCTGGGGAACTTTTTTGAAGAGGTGGGGATTTGCTGTAGGATATATTGCTGTTGGCAAGAAAATGAGCAGCCTTGTCTTTCTGACTTTTTCTCTGGTATTTATTGATTCATGCCTGAGTCAAGAGGGTTTTAGTGGGGGCTGGACTGTATCATTAAGGGTGGATGAATTCAGCTGTATGTTTGAAATTATGATAATTGCTTGCCCATTTATTCAGTATTATTTTTGACTCTTCCCTGACTTCAGCAGACTCTGGGAGTATCTTCGTTGCCTTTCCCTTACTAGGGTTCCCTCCCACCATTTGTTTCTTCTTGCCCTGTACTGCTGAGTCTCTGTTGAACACTTTGATCCCTATCTGCATCTGTTCCCTCCCTTCTCTTTCCTTCCAGCACTTCACTTCTCTTTCTTCTGTGCGGACTTGTTGCTTTGCCCCCCTCCTTTGCTGTGTGAACCCACCCAGGAGCATACACAGCGCACAGGATGCTGCAGACTGCCTCACATCTGCCTCTCACACCTCCCTCCTGCCTTCCCGGCAGATCCACCCCAGCTCTTCCCCTCCCATTGCCCGGGGACTCTTCCCAGCATTAGCAATTTCATGCCACAGCCTCATATAAAAATCAATGTGAAAAAGCACCCTGTCAGTGCCCAGGGTTGACATGTGACCAGACACTTTAGTCGAGCTTCAGGTTATTTCATGCTTTAATGAGAAAGGTTGTTAAGGAGATAGGGAATTGGGTTTTAAGAGTATCCCAAAAAAATTTCTTTTAAATTCACAGAAGCTCTTTCCAACCAGTGAAACCCATGTCTGTCCTGGTAAGAGGAGAAAGAAATCCAGTGAAATGATGGAGCCAGCTGAAATAGAGGCGCTTCACAAAGCTGGCTTTATTGTGTAGAGGGGAAATAAAGGGATTTCCATTATTTTGTTGTCTGAGATCAGCAATAAAATGCAGTTGGGGTGGGAGCTCCCTGTGTTTCTGTAATATCATAAACACTGGGAGAGCTGTGTGATGAGTAAACGACTGGTGTGAATATTGCAGCTTCTAACAGCATTTCACTGAAGGCAAGTTCAAGGCTGCTCAAGACACAGCTGGAGTGAAGTGCAGTGTTGAAAGCTTCAGCAGATGGGACTTAAGGGGTTTGTGAAATACAGCTGGGAGCAGCCCTGTGAGTTTCTCAGTGCTCTGCTCTGCAACCAAAGCTGGTAAGCACTGAGAGGTCTTAGGGCTTTCCAGCCAAAGGGTTTTATTGCAATTCTGGTCTGGCTGTCCCAAGCAGGAGGGTCAGGATGAAAACCTTATTTGGTAAATCAAATGACTAGGACTGTCGATACCAGGAAAGCAAAGAGCCCAGTTAAAAACACTTGGGGTGGCTTATTTGTGCAAGCCATTTGGATCAGTTGTGTGGACCCTAAATTGGAGCCTGTGCTGCTCTAATGTGCCATGGTGGATTATACACGAAGCAGAAAACAGTGAATCATTCTGGTACTCCAAGTGGCATAAACGTAGTCATAGTCTAACCTTTTAATAAAAATGAGGCAAAACATTCTTGGTGCAGAGGCTCACTGCCCCGTGAAGACAAACTGTCAAACATCTGCTGTACCAGCATGCAAAAGTGTTTTTTCATTTGTTCCTAAACTTGCTATCATTATTTCCCTATCACTGCTGGCTACAAAAGTATTTCTGTGTAAACAGGTACTTTGTTTCCAGAGGGACAGCCTCTTCCTTTTGCTTATCCACTTAATGATTCATGTGGCTGTTTTGCAACCCGGGAGCTGTTGGTGAGGTCACAGCCGCCTGGTTGTGTCATCCAAATGCACGATTGAAAAAGGAGGAGCCTGCCCAGGAAAGGAAATGCTTTTCTTTGTCCATAGACATCTAGATAAGCAGCAGTTGTGGGGAATGAAAGCCAGAGAAAGTTGGTGGTAGCCAAATGAGGTTGTGACCAAACATTAACCTTTTATGAGCAGGCTGGACCATGGTTGGGTTTGCTCAGCACCCTCCTGAGCATTTATCAGAGAGAGCTGTATAGATCAGAATAATCTGCTGATAGGGGGGAATAATAAAGATTCTTTTTATTTTGTATGAATAAAATACAAACCTTCACCTGGTGGATCATAGAATCCAAGACTGGTTTGGGTTGGCAGGAACTTGAAAGTTCCAGCCCCCTACTATGGGCAAGGGACACCTTCCACTAGACCAGGTTGTTCAGCCTGATCCTTCAAATGTCACTGAGTTAGACAAGTCCTTGGATCTGATCTCTCTTGGATAAAATGGGTACTTCAGGAGGAGGTTTTGATGGACAGGAGCAATGATTTGCTGTTCCTCATTAGGCCAGTGCTCTGTGTTGCCCAGTACCTTGCTGCTAAACCAGTAAAAAATTCCAGAATATAACAGTAGTTCTAGTGTACCACAGCAAAGGTCTGTCTGGAACAGCAGTGTCTGAGTGAAGCTCAAATGATCAAAAAACTCTGGGAACTAAAAAAATATGTGTATAGCACTGATTGCAACATTTTACTGGCCTCTTCTCAGTCAGGTCCAGATACTTTGGAGGAAGCACTGAGAGTGCAAGAACTAATACACTGTTATGAAATAACCTAATGAAGGAGAGGCACCGCCCACTCTTGGCAATTAGCGACTGGCTGCTGTGATGATGTTTCTTTATTTGTGTAATCCTCTCTGGGGTAACCATAGGGAGACTGCCACTAAGGCCATCATTTAGACTTGTGGTTTAATCCAATTCTTTGGCTCTAGTGACTACACACATCAGTTTGTGTTGTGGAATAACTCTGCGTACGTAGAGAAATTCTGAGTCAGGGTTGATCCAATGGTGAGGAGAAGCTCTGGGCAGCCAGGGAGGACCAGAGTGGGGGCCCTGACCTCTTGTGGCGACTGAGGAATCAGGAGCACTCCTGGCACTGGTGTGTCACTTATCCTGGGGACTTTGTGCTGCTATGTGAATTAAACCTCCAAAAATCTCAAAAAGGGAAATAGTGCATCATCCATTAATTCAGCAGCCAGACTGTGGTCCATACCCTGTGTGTAGAAATGGTACTTTCTCATTTTCAAGGTTTGCTCATATTTCTGCTGGACTATGGTTCTTTATTAAAATTGTTGTATTTGTTAAGCCTTTAATGTTTTGCATGAGCGTGAATGTCTGCATGTGTTTGTAAAGGCAAAGAAAGATGCTTGTAATGTCATCTCTGTGATTAACAAGGGCAGCTTCCAAAGGACACCAGAAGAACTATATTTGATGGTTGTGTTTCAGTTAACAGCTTTCAAAGAGAAAGCACCACTTTAAACAAGAGTTTTTCTTCTCTTCTTTCAGGGGTGCATTCTCCGAAGTTGTTCTGGCTGAAGAGAGAGCAAGTGGAAAACTCTTTGCAGTCAAGTGCATTCCCAAGAAGGCACTGAAGGGAAAGGAAAGCAGCATAGAGAATGAAATTGCCGTGCTGAGAAAGTGAGTACCAGACCTTCATCTCTGCCTCTTTGGTTCAATTAGACTGCTGCATTTAAGGAGCAGGAACATCGACAAATATGACTGACAGATTGTTCAGCCCATCACAGGCAGACAAGATCACACAAATTTAAATGGTGCCGAAAATGTTTTGAGAAATGCTCTGCTTTTCTTTTGTATTAGTGCAACCAGATAACTGCAAAGAGGGAAAGGGGTTAGGCTGGAGTAAAGTCTATGATACCATAAAAAGATCTTATCTGCTAAGAATGTCAGCAGTTGTATCATGGGCTTTCAGAAGAGCAAGAGCAGGGTTATAATTTTCAAATGCTTAAAACAGTCTGTTTACTGATTACTCTAAAATTATGACATGCTATGGGTTGTCATAGGAGATGGTGTTAAACTGTGCCATGCAGAGGTACCTCTGCCACTCCTGGATTGGGGATGTGTCTGTTCCTGACTGTGGCTGGAATATGTGGATAAGAAAAAGGCATTTCACAATTGCTCTGAATTCATTGTAGTCATTAGAGGCTTGATCCTTATCTCTTCCTCATCTTGTGCCCTGAAGGTGGGATTCATCTCACCTGACCTGAGACATTTGGATCTGAACACTTCATCCTTGACTCTCTTTCTAGGAAGTGGAAAGAGATCAGCCACTTTAGGATTGGTTCGTGTAGTTTGTTTGAAACTCCTGAAAATATCTTTTCATCTTACTGAGTTAAAGGTAGCACAATTATATAGAACTAACTCTGCATTCGACTGGGACACTGATTCCTGCTGCACTGCTGACCCAAGTGGGACTTGCCCCAGCTCTTGGCCATGTCAAAGCTGATGGCTGATCATCTGGGCACCGTGTGAAAAAACGGATCCTAAAAACTAACGGGATGCGCTAAGTGCTCAAACAGCCTGAGTCCAAGGAGCTGGTTCAAGGGCAAATTTGCCATCTCAGTAGGCAGAGGGGATCCTTTTATCTCCTCTTCAGTGGAGAGACATAAATGGGGCTGCTAACACCTACAAGTATTTGTAGCAGTGCCTTCCTACTGCTGGATCCACCTCAGGTCAGTAAAATGTAAACCCAGTGAAAAATGCAGCATGTTGTCTTGCTGTGTAGTGTTATTGAGAACCTGTCATAAAACACAACCTTTGCCATCTCTGTAACCAGGAAATAATGGCCAATAACCACAGCTTTAAAGTCTTTATGTTGATGGGTTTGTCCCCTGGTACTTGTGTGGGGTGTAAGAGCAGCAGTATTGACTTGCAGTAAGAATTACCTTGCATCCTCCTTGACCGTGAGCTGGTAGAGCAGAGAAATCATATAGGTTTTTTCTTGCTTCTGCATTGTGAAATGTGTCTGTTCCCTGCAAACAACTTCCTGAGAAACCAGGAGGCAGCACCCAGGCTGTGCTATTCCAGCTGCAAGGGCAGGAGAGTGAGTGGGTGGAAAATTCCTTAATTTCATGCAATTAGATCTACTCAATCTCTTGTCCAAAGCATGTTAGGACCTTAAGAGAGAATTTCCCTTTTTTAATCTCCTGGTGGCTTCTACTTAGCTGTTGCTAATACAAACTTTCCATGTCATTGTCTTTATCCTGAAAATAGACATCTGTGCTTGCAGATGCAGTATTGAATTTGTATGCGCCACCAAGGAAACGTTTAGAAAATAACAAACCAGATCTGCCTATGGTTGAGGAGAAGGAATATCAACCTGTTTCTCTGTTCAATGAATTCTCTGCTTCAAAAGCTGTCAGTAAAAATAGATTTGAGAGTGGTTGAATGGGTCCTGAGCAGCTGTTGCTAAGCTCCAAGTGCCCTTGCTTTTGTTTCTTGTAGCTTAACACTGAGTGGGGATGGCTAGTTCTTGGGTTGTCTAATGGGTGGGACCCCAGAGCCCTGGGTTTCCCTGCAGAGCTGTGAGGTGCCACAGCCTTCATGTGCCATGCACTGCACCACCTCTGCGAGAGGATGGGCACAGAGGATGCCTGGCAGAAGTTGGTCCCTGTTCCCCAGGAGGAAGGTGTAGAGCCACAGAGGATGGATGCAAAGCAAATGTAAATATGCACAGGTGTTGATCCTGGTCTCCCTTTCTGGTTTTAAAAGTCTGAGCGTGGAGAACTACTCCTACTATAGGCAGTAGAACCTGGTGATGAAAGCATGAATCCGGTGACCAAAAGCCTTCGGTCCCCTCTCCCTTCTGCTGCTTTTCTTCTGTCACAAGAATTATTGTCTGTCTTCATATTTATTGGCTGTGAAACAGCCTGTATTGAAAAGACTTTGGAATAAACAGTTCTACTTGCAGTTAACTTTCCTGTCTCCTCTTGTGTAGGGAGACCAGGAGACTGGGTGTGAGGGGGGAGGTTTCTGGGCTGGGCTTTGAGAGTGAAACCAAAACTTCTGTCAGTCCTTCTGCATGTCTGAACTGAAAAGCTGTTGGAAGTATTAATCCAATATTCTGTGTAGGGTAAGGTCAGTGACCCTTATGTGAAGTACATGGAAAGTAGGAGATTTTATCTCTCTGGGCTTGGATGCTCTTGCTGCCAAAACAAAATGACACATTTTAGAAGCGATGTTCTGCGAACAGAGGAGCTGAGCTGCCAGCCAACTGATCTGCATGTTTGTGTGAGTGCCAGAGTGAATCATGCATACTCCATAATTCTATTTTTCCAGCCATGGCCAACAAATGTGTTCTTAAAAAAGAAAAAAAGGCGGAAGAGCCGTTAAGTCAATATTTACGCCTAGCAACCTTAACAGGGTTCTTCCAATATGGACTCTTTTGTGTCCCGTGGAAATCCATGGCAACATTCCCTGAAGACTCAGAGGGGTGGGGACAGAGTGGGAAGGAGCTTGCTGTCGAGTGATGTGCTGGAAGAGACTGAGTCTGCAGTTAATCCTGGAGCCTGGGCCTGACAAAGCAGTTAAGCACGTGCCTAATTTTTCACAGCTATTAGTTCCAGTGAAATTGGTGAGGAGGCCAAGCTCCCCTTACTTGGATGCCTCAGAACAGGCTGAGAGTCCCACTGGGCACCTGTGCTTGGTACCACATCAGGAGGGGAGTTTTTTAAATGTCTTCAATTAAAACATTAAGACGTGGAAGATGTGCCATGATTTATAATCCGCGTGAGGAAGAAAATGGGATCTTTAGAACAGGACTGTCACAGTTCCTTTAACTGGCGGTGGGGAACAGCAGCACACAGTGTGACACAGACTTTTTCTGACCTGTGGGGAGTTTCATAACCTGCCCTGAAAGCGACTGTGTTCTGGTTTTGAGCAGAAAGAGAAATGCAATCCTTTCCATTGTTTGCTGGAGAATAGAGGAAATTTCTTCCACTTATGGTAATTGTGCAGGTGTGAACATGCTGAAGGAGGAATAGTCTGCTAGACATGTTCCTGAAGGCATAGCGTGAAGAGTTGGACTGCAGGGAAGCAACAGTCTGAGGTTCTAGTTAAATAGAAAAAAAAAATGCTTGTAAGTTAGATAGAGAAAAATATGCCTGATTTGCTTGTGCGGTTGGGTTTTGTTGGGTTTTTTTTCTTGGCTGCACCATTATTTATCACAAGAAACTCTCTGCTGCCTGGGTAATACCTGCCCAGTTGTACAGACTCAGTGCTGAGTCAGAGCAAAGCAAGGAGAGGAACAATAAACTGTGTGTAGCCCTGCACCCAGGTTTATTGATTGCTTAATGGCAGTAATGTGCACATATAAATGTCTTGTTAAGCAATACTAATGTTTAGCTAGCAAATCATACTCTGCTTTAGCTAGTTTCCGCTGAACAGGGATTTTTAAAATAATTTCTAAATTATTTAGGTATCTTGTACCCTCTCCCCCTCCTCTTTTTATACTAGCTCCTCTGGAAGAGGCACCATTAAATTCCTTATTACAAATTAGATCCATGCCTTACTGAGGTCTGAGGCTATTTTTCCTGTTAAACAGAGTGAACTATTCCTAGCAGGTCAGCTAAACTTCTGCCAGAGCTTTCCATCCCCGTTCCCTCAGAAGACAGGGTGTTCAGGGAGTGATTCATGCTCAGGCTCTGCCACCCTCCTTATATGCCTGCACCTACAGCCTGGAGCTGCTGCTGTAACAAAGCAAGGGAAGAGGAGGGGAGGTATCCTCCTGCAAAGTCTGGGAGGTCAGGGCTGTACCTATCACAGAACTTAACAAAAAACAGCAATGAAGAGTTTTCCTAATGTGGGTGAAAATGTGGGAGCTCCTGCTCTCCCATAAATCAGATGATGGTCAGAGGGGCCCCTTGCTCCACCCCAGGAGGCAGTGCTGTTCCTCAGGTTAAAGAGAACACCCTTGACAGCCCCTTCTCCAGATTTACATGAGAGCTACAGGGGTGACTAAATAATTGTACCTCTTTGCTCCTTTTCAGCAGCCCATTGACAAACTCCCTATAAAACCTCCCTGTCCCAGATTCTTGGCTCTGTCCTGTCCCATCCCTCTGGAGCTAACCCGATAGCCTCCAGGAAGATGAATCCAAATTTAGTTTTGGACCCATTAGTTACCTCTTATTAAATTCTTCCATGCAATTTAACTCAGAATCAAAGGCTACATTAATTCTGAATTAAATTGGCCGTGCAGAAGTTTAATGTGCCCTAACATAAATTCAGGCATTTAATTAATTCAGATGAACGTTCCCGAATGACTTTGTGGGACAGACCCATCTATTCAAGCCACGACTGTCTTTGGGTCAAAAAAACACAGCCCTTGCAGGTCTGGATGGTCCCACACTCCAGTTTTCCAGTCTGGAGGCTCTGCTGATGCCCACTAATGTTCTCCTGTGGTAATTGTTTTTCTGTCAGAGGTTACACAGCAGAGTACAAGGCCAGCTGAAGAGGAGACAGTCAGATCCTGTGTTGATAAGAGCTAAGATAAAAGAGATGGTATTTAGAGTGTGTAGCTGATGTACAAAAAGGTGTGGGATTGAGTTTTAAGGGGTTAATCAACTTTTTGCACCCCAGCAGTAAGGGCTCTTTTTTCCTGTCAAGAAATGGATGGATGGTAAGGAAATGAAAAAACAACAACAACAACAAAAAAAACACTTGGCATCTCTGTCTATCAGGTATCATAATTTCTCTGGTGCTCTGCTTACCCTATAGACAAAACAGGCTTGCTGCTTTTTGATTTTTTTTCCCCTGTTTTTTCTCCTCTGTGAATAATGGTGAGAAGATCGGCTGCCTCAGCAGGAATTGAAGAGACAGCTGGCTGTTATATTAAGTAATCACTTTCAGAGAAAGCTTTTATGTAGATTTACTTGTTAAAACCTGGCTTGCTCATGCCACTGCAGTTGCGCTGGGGTGACAGAAGGCTGACTCTGTTCTCCCTGTGCTGCCAGGCTCCAAGCCCTGCCAACTGCAAATCCAGGGCATCCCAAAAACCAGCTCCCCAGTGGGGCCCTGCCTCCCCAAGGATGGCTTGGGGTGCTCAGACACACAGCCACCAGTTAGGGGTGATACCCAGTGGTACCATTAACGATGTTGATGTCAGTGATGTCAGGGTAGGGCCCTTCCAATAATGTATTTGTTGGCACCATGCATGGATTTGCTTCATCATTGCCCTCATACACCTTTTCGGCTGATCTGGATGCCTGGAGGGGCCTCGGTGCCTGCCCAAGGAGCTGCCCTTACAGCTGGGCACTTCTGCAGAAATCCCTGCTAGGGAGGCAGGCAGGCTTGGAAAGGAGCCACGATCTACAAAACTCGGGGTAGGGGGACAGTTGGGCATGCCTGGAGGCTGACATCAGCTTAAACCATGAGATCATCTTCTGGATCCAGGAGATGCAGACTGGATGAATTGCCCTTCTCGGGTTTCAGGGGTAAGGGAACCTGACTCGGTGGATATGGCACAGGGCAGCTCTGCCTTGGCACTAGCACTTGGCTCTGTGTTAAGCAAATAGTTTTGCTGCAAAGAATTCATCCAAGTGAAAAAATGTGAAACCTGAAACAAAGCTGACACCATTCTTCATCACTAAGATGCTGGAAACTTTGCAGGGGAAGACTTGCAGCCAGGACTGCCTGGATTGCATTTCATGCTAGATTAAATGTAAGCAGATGTAGGGAAACAGATCAAGGCATCTTAAAAAATCCTTAAAATACATCAAATGAGAGAGAAAAATCCCCTCTGAAGTAGTAAGCACAGAATCTTCTCTGGTCTTGCACAGTTCCATTCACGTGCAGTGTGCTGGGTCAGGCTTCAGGGCTGGTGTGTGGCATTTCTATGTCTCAGCCTGACTTCACACCCTGAACACCCAGACAGCTGTGTTCCTTCAAGGAGGTTGTAGTGTGAGAACTCGTTCTACTGTAATTGCTGGGTGATGACGCAGATGTCCTCTCTCCTGAGTGCTGGTGGTGGTTTACCAGATCTCCCTGGCATCACTGTTGTCCTTCAAGGTCACCCCATACCCTGACTCATCTCAAAAAGTGGCATATTCATGTTGGGAAGAGGGAATGGAAGCACATCCTCACTCAGTGCTCCAACTTTTAAAATGATTCAAGGAAGAAACAGCTGATTCCTGAAAGAGTTGTTCTAAGAAGGGTCCAAATTAGCAGAATTAGTTTTGTCAGCCTTAGGTGGTGTCTGCTTCTATGCTACCTGGAATCACAGAATATTCTGAGTTGGAAGGGAACCACAAGGATCATTGAGTCCAACTCCTGGCTCTGTCCAGGACACCCCAAGAGTCATGCCCTGTGCTTGAGAGCATTATTTAAATGCTTCTTGAGCTCTGGCAGGCTCGGTGCTCTGACCACTTCCCTGGGGAGCCTGGGAATAACAAGCCAGGTGGAATAACAAGCCAGGGTCCTTTCAGAGCTCCTTGCTGAAGAATGAGAATATGTGCCCTATTTTCCAACATGTAATACTCAGGAAGACGGTTGTAATTGTGTTTCAGTGGTACAAGTATCTGATTATATTGCCATTGTCTGTTACCTGAAAGAATTGTTAAGATGCATAAAGCCTCTTTAATAAGATCCAACAGTTTGATAAATGACTCAGCTTTAAATCTGGATGCATAAGGTCTGTCTTTGTTACACCCACATGTTTAAAACAAAGAGTTAGCTAATTTGCAAACACATGCCTGCGGTAGTAGGGACAGCATTTTCTCCAGTGCTTGCAGTTCACATCTTCAAGGATGTGTTGGTGCCTAAAAGCAGCTAAGGATGTACTCAATGTACTTCTGGGTGGCTTTTTTAGGCAAAATACCTCTTCTTCTGTTTTTTCTCCCAAGACTGTTCAGAGGTAATCTGGAATGCTTTGTCCAAAAGTAAGGATTTGTTTTTGTTTGGTTTTTTTTTTCCTTATTAAAGTAATTTCTTCATTTGGAAGAAGTACAAAAGCTGTTTAAACATCTCATGTCATTAAGGAAGTGAAGATGTCCTTGTCTAAATATTGCATTTTGCCTGTATTCTCTACTTTTGTCTTGAAATATGAACTGGAGGAATTCAGTGTTTTGTAATAAATGTGCTGTTGAGAACCAGTTAGTTTCTAACCTCAAGGTAGCCATGTTTTGATGATGGGTAGCTTTTTACATGCATAGTCCAAGTACCTCAAAGGATAATTCTTTATCCTACTTTCATACTGTTAAAATCCGTGGCAGCAACTCATAAAACAGAGTATCTGAGTGGTGAAGCAGAGTTATAATTTGTGAAGCATTGCATAAAGAGAAAAAGTAAATGCAAGGTAAGAATCATCTGGCCAGCTGGAAGCATCCTTAAGGTACGCAGCTGCATCTGAGCTCAAATCTCACTTGCTGTGGAAATCATCAAATACGCATTTCTAAGTGGATCAGAATGTACAGGGAGGATAAACAAGTATTCCAAAAGTGTCATTTCAAGAAAGTAGAAACAGAAATCTGATCAGAAATGACAGTTTTTGTGAGTACTCCTTGTCCAAAGCAGTTGTTTGCTCTTGGTTGCATACTAAAATGCTTTGTGAACACAAGCTGCTCATTTTTGCCCTTCATTATATGAAATTAGACCAGTAATGCTATCAGTGGGCAAATTTTTCTGAGACTCCACTGTGAATTTAAAACAACTCCACTGGCAACTTACACCTCCCATTTTCATTTGTAGCAGATGAATCATGATTAAATTTTGTTTCATAAGGTAACAATTCTAAATGTCTTAAACCAGAGTTTGGCAGAAGGGGATTGGTTCTGGCCATAATAAAATGGGGAAATATTTGTACCCTATCCCACTTTCTGCTGCATCAGGTTCAACCTGAGAGCAACCTCTGTGTTTGGAATACATCCAAAATATCCTGAACTGATGGCTGCATAAATTAATTGGTATTTAACCAAGTCTGCAGCTGTCAACTGTGATACATATTGATTTTTTCTTATAATGCTTACTCATACAACACTTTCTTTGTGTAAGAGTTTTGAAGGGAAAAAAAAAATAAAGAAGAATAACGCTGGCTCCAGGGGCCTGCTCGAGGCCACTCAGCGTTAGTTTGGGAGTGACCCTGGTTTCCTGGAGGCTGCAGCTTGCAGTGTCCCCAAACACAGGGTGTCCTCCGACAGCTCTCTCACTGCTGGCTCTTCTGTGCGAGAGAGCGCCCCGGGCTGATGGTGCAGGTGTAGACAAGAATAAAGGCCAGAGAGAAGGGCCCTGGTGTGATTTCCAGCTCTTTTATTTCCTGGGGAGAGGCAGCAGGGAAGGCAGGAGAGGGTCCAGGGTCCAGGAGAGGCGGCGCAGGGATCCGGGAGAGCTGAAGGCTTCGGTAACCGGGAGCCAGGACTGAAGGGGAGCAGAGGATTTATAGGGATACAAGCAGGGGAAAGTAGCCAGTTGGGGAACAGGGATTAGCGTGGAAGGGGGAGAGAACTGAACAGATATGAGGTTTCTAGAACATAACCTTATGCAGAACATGAAGTAATGTAGCAACTAACCAATGAACTGAAACATGTAAACGAAGGTGCAAGGGATGCTGGGGGTGAGCCAAAAAGCTCACCCTGAGCTGAGTATGACTCAGACCATGGCAGCCTCAGGCTGTGCCCACCACTCTGGAGCTTATGGGGCTGTGGCTTTTGCCACATACGTCACCACAGAAGAAGTAAATCTGCAGGTACAGACTTTATCATACAAGACACTCATTTAGTCTGGGGGCTGCCTAGGTGGTCAGTTGGACCAAGGAGATGGTGATGATAATTTTGTTTCAAATTAAACATTGATTGTCTTTTTTAAATGTGAAATTCTAATTTTTTAAATGGTGCCTTATGTTCATAAGGCATTGACTTAATCAGAATAGATTTTTTTGTACTGAATTAAGAGTGGCCATACTAAAGGGTTGTGCTTCTGTTACTATAGGACTTTAAGCCTATTAATTGAACCAGTTTTCAAATTAAAGCCTGACATTTTCTTTGCTTGTATCTGTGTTTTTATGTCTCTGAGTATCAGAGGCATCTGGCTATATTGCCCAGCCCTTAAATCTCTGTAAGTGCAGAAACCTGTGGGTTAGTTTTAATACTGAGAATTTATATTAGTAAATGGACTATGAAATCATTTCCCTAAGGATAGGTGACAGCGAGCTTTTACTTTGCCAGATATTTTATCAAATGAAAATTATGGAGCATTACATTAAACGGGGATGTTTTAGCCTCCTTGACTTACCCCTTAAATTTTTTTGTCCAGAAGAGTAGACATAGGTGAATTCAAAAGTTCTTAGAGATAATACATTCTTCTTTGAAGTCACTTAAGAATATAAATAGCAGAATTTATTTCTCTTTCTTGCAAGTTTGCTCAATAACTGTGAGAAGGGATATTGGTAGGAAGCTTTTGCAAATAATCTAATATATATTACAGCTCTATACTGAATCAAAACCAACTGACAAATGTGCAGTGAACTGTGCCAGATACGTTTTTGCACACCAGCAGTGTCTCCTTCTGAGATTAGGCCAAATTTCTATATATAATCTGTTTGGTTCCCACAAAATGAAATAACCTGCTTCAGATATCTTCATACCTTTGTGATATCTCCTGGCTTGGCTGACGCACCAGGGATTAAACTGTGACCTTTTTGGACTTACACATACATATCCTTACATCCTCAGCTAAGCAGCCATTCCCTGCAGGCCACTGGAATGGGTTCAGGCCTTGGCGGACCAGGCTTTGAGTGCGATAATTAACTCATGCTGAAATACTTGTCTGAAAAATGCACAGAGGCTCAGGGTTGTTTTTTGGCTGTTTAAGACTTATTTTTCCCCTCCACCAAAAGCAGAAGAGTTCACATGCAGCAGGAGCATTTGGCATAATACATTTTATCAAAAAGCATCTCTCCAGACAGAAGCAATCTGGTCACTCCCATGTCTGCTGTAAACCTGATAATTAGAAGAGAAAACAGCGGCTGTTCACAGCTTTGCTCCTAAAGGGGGTAACGGGGAATTTCTAACAGAAAATAAGGAGGAAAGGACTTTTTCATTGTTTTATATATGCTCTCTTATGTGAGCTGCAACAAATATGCGGATATTACATGATCCACAAAGGTGTAGCTTTTATTGGCATTTGTATAGAAATGCCAATGCTCCTTTTTCTAAGTTACAGTAATAGGGATGTCTGTCTGATTTATGTTTCCTACAAGTGAGTTGGTGGGAGGACAATTGAACTTTTTGTGAAGTTTGAAACTTTTCCTTCTGTGTTTTTTGTGTGCACATGAGAAAATGGCTGTTGAGTGAAACTGCTGTGTGCGCCACAGTGTTTATGTCTTGAAGGCATTGTCCTTGCCATTTATGGTGTCCAACACACACGTCCAAGCCATGTAGCATCAGCATGGGTAAACGAGCACTCGTCATTAACAAACAGACATGGGTAATATGATCTAATGCTATTCTGGTCAATAGGAGAATTCAAAGTCGTTGAACTTGGTTACATGACTCCTTGAGGCTCCCTTGAGAATCTGAGCCCAAAGCAAAAGAGGAAAGCAAGCCCAAGCTGAGGTCACCGACGTGGATTGCGGGGCTTTGTCTTGTGCAGTTGTGCAGTGTGGACTCAGGGCTTCATACACAGCAGACGTGCTGCACAGCCTCCTTTCCTCATCCCCAGTGCCTCCTGAATTAATATATCTATAAAAAGGGCCATAGCCCATATGGGGATTTACTGTTCCAAAGGTATTCCTTCTTCATGCCCTCGTAACTCAGGCTGAGCTGAGCCCACACAGGATTCTGGCTTTCCCATAGAGATACCTCTGTGCCACCTCTGGATTATGAGTGGGAACAGTGGTTTTTCTGTGGTGTTGTTGCTGATTTTGACTGCTGTGGTTGAGGCCAACCTTCAGCCTGCAGAGAGAGAATCTGCCAGGGACATGCTATGTCCCCTCTCCTCCCTCCACACAGCCACAGAACCAGAACAAGGGACTCTGAAGGGCCACTTCTGTGAGATGATGGGGAACGTGGTCTGCATCTTACCAAGTGGGACTTTCTCCTGCTGGTGTCATTGAGTTGGCTTTCTTTCCAGCAATTGAAAGACCAGACAAGAGTTCATCACCAGACTTCACCCTGAAAGGATGGGATTGACACATAGAGGTTTTCTCCCCTCTTTGCTCTGATTTACGATTAGGACGCGGAATTGCTCACTTTGTTTAAAATTCCTCCTACCATTAGAAGCATATGTTTCTGATTTTCTTTCTTATGATGACGTAGTTTGCACTCTTACCCGAGAGCTGTTTTGTTAATAGGATCAACTATATTTGGAATCACTCTGAATTGCTCTTGAAATGGAAGATGCATGTCAGTATTTCTGGCAATCTTTTATTCTCTTTCCCCAAAGTTGAGTATTAAATAATTATTCAAGCTGGAACACCTGCACCATTTTTAAAAACATAATTGGATTTGTTTTATTTTAGTGCTCTGTATGTTCCTAGCGTAGCTGATACAGGTAAACATATTAGTGGGATGATTTGGGGAGAATTTAGTAAATAACAGAAAGAGGATGTCAGTGAGTGTAGAGGGTTGTGCTTTGCATCAATTTACACACAGTGAAATCTTGTAAGTTTTAGAGTTGTGATCCTGTGTTGACACTGTCACATCCGTATCTCAGGCAGACCTGAGTGGCATTTTCCAAAGTATCTGCACAGGATGGTGATCCCACTGAATCTAGGGAACACAAGAAGACCTCATGGGTTTTGTTAGTCAGCTATATAATTTCCTGTGTCGTGACTATGCCTACAGCATTCATGTAGGAGATGACTGTTTTCTGCTCTTGAGGCTTGGTCATATGTAGTCCATCACTGCCCTCCCCATCCTGGACAACAAACCAAGAAATGTCAGTCCTGAGAGGGAGCACTTAGCTCAGATTGCTGCAGGTCTGGGCCCCACACCATCTTGGAAACCTCTTTAAGACTCTCTTGTGAAAAAGTAACATACCTTTTTCAAGAAAAAAACAGAACCCAAAATTTCAGGCAATTTTGGACTAGTCTTTGTATTTCAGCAACTTTGAACTCTGTTTGATTCTGGATGGAGAAAGTCTGATCTGACCTGATCTGACCCACTGCATCAAGTGGGCTGTCTTATTTCATCTATGTATGCTACATAGATCTTGATTGCTGGATTTGGCTACTGCCTCATGGTTAGAAAGGTAGCCCGGCTTTGTGGGACTCTCCTACTTCTACACTGAAAACTGGAAAAGCATCTCATGTACTCCTTCCAAAAAATACTTTATTATTACCATTTGTCTCGGAATTTGTCAGGGTTTCACTTGGTTTAGTTGTGGGTATATTTCTCAATATATTAAAAGATCTGGTGTTTCTTTACTGATCTGTAATATTCTATATAGGTCCTTGTTTTGTGCAGTCTTGTCACTTTTTGCTATGCAGATTTCAAAGTGGGGTTCTTCTTTACAGACACCCTTGGGTACTTGGAGAATATTTTGGACATTCCTCATGTATATTCTGTAACTAGAAGTGTTCCTATGACATGCAGTGATTTATGGGAGGCATGGCAAGCGAAGAAAATGCATTTTTAGAGTGGGCTAATCCCAAAAAGAGCACTGGATTTGGCAATAATTCCAGGTGATAATCCAGATTTTCTCTTCATTTATTAAATCCATTTATTCCCCTTGTAAGTTTTGGATAACTGTGAGATAGAAGGAGCTGGTTTTAGGAGCACACTGATGTTGTGGGGGTGAGACACAGCAGGGACCCATAGCCAAGCACATGAAATATATGGAAATGGGACAAAAGGAGGGGGTGTTGGTGGAGGAATCAGTGCTGTGACTGCCATGGGTGATTTGTGTCTTGTTTTTAGGAAAATGAAAGAGCATAAGCCCAAGAGCTTATTCTGGAAATGACTTTATAATAATGCTTTTTAGCCATTTGAATAGGCAGGTACTTAATTTTCTTTTTTTTTCAGTAGCAGAGCTAGCTCCTCCACAGCAGTTTCATTTGAAGCTCCTGAATGATGGATTTACTTTTTTAGTTATCCTTTACAGACCCTGTGGAGCCCACAGATTCCCAAGGGTCTGCAATCCCCTGGGTGGAAACCACCACTCTGAAGTGTGGAGGAATGAAAAAACACCTCCAAAGAAAGTGACAGGAGAAGACAGAAGCTAACTGTGGCAGGTTAAAGCTAAAGCAGAGGAGCCATGCTGGGTGTCTCCAGTAGCAATACAGTTGTGTGAACGAGTTAGTATTGGATACATTCTTCAGGAAATCGTGTATATTGACTTTTTTTCCAAGTAAGTACTTGAACTCACAGCACTTTTAGTTGGCCTCACAGAAATCTCAGCCAGTCCTTGCCCAGTCCTGTGCTGTGGCCACTCTACAAGGGAGAAGATGGTGTCAAGGGATTTGGAGTCACTGAGAGTGTTGGTGTCTCTGGTTTTGTCCTTGGTTCTGGCCATGTGGGAGAAGCAGCTCAGAAAATGTTTTTTCGTTTTCTGAACCTATTCCATAGCAAACTTCTTTTTTGAGGGTCTGAAATGACCATCTGTTCCTTGAGACTCCTCCTGAAGCCACATGTGCACCAGGGTGATGGCATAGCCCTACTGAAATAGCATGTTTGAAGCAAAATCGTAACCATTGCTGAGTTATATAAATATCAGCACTTGGCACTGTTGTACAGAGCCAAAAGTATTGCTGGGAGAAAGCAGTTAATTAAAAACTGTTTTGCAGTGCTGTGCTTCTCCTTGTATTAAAAATAAAGTGGAACACTGTGAGCAGTTGGTTTTGCTGTTTTGTAAACAATTTTCCTCACATTTTCTCCTCTTTACTTTTGATAATGGTGAGGAATTATACTGCTGATTGAAGTAGCTGCAATGAGTCTTCTGTGGTGGGAGCAGAAGCTTTTCCATGGCTCTGACAATAGGACTTACTTGTCCAGAAAATGCTCTTCGCTTGGGATCATTACAGTTGTAGTAAACCCCCCTTCCCTAGGAGGCATAACACACACACATTACTCTAGAAAATATATTTAAACGTGACACATAGCTACATGGATGCTTTTAAGAATGAGTAATGCAGGAGAAAGTGGGACTGGAGAAGGAATGGAGTGAGATGAAAGGATTCAAGAAAAAACTTTCTCCAGATTGGATGCTGAAGAGGTTCCCAAACAGTTAATTCCTTCTGCATATTTTTGCGCTTCTCACTTAAAATAGAAAAAAAATCTGAAAGTCATCACAAATGCCAAGAATTCGAATGGGAACTGTGAAGCCCCTTGCAAACTTACAGCTTGTTCAAATTCGCCTTTAGTATTTCACAGAGAGGAATTTTCAGGTGAGCTCTAAAAGCTATAAAAAAGCCAAGTGAAAATATGTGCCAGATCATTCTTGTACTCAAGGAGGTGGTTTCCAGGTGTTGTCAGAGGTGCATCCATATGGTTGAGACTCAAGGCCAGATGCTGGCCATAGTCATGGCTGGAGAAAGATTTGGACAAGGGCTTAAACCTCCCCAGTGTTTATTTCCTGAGTCAAAACAGAGTCAAACAGGGATCAATAAAGCCCTCAGGGGTGCAGAACAATGAGGGCTCAGGTGTTCATACCACTGGCTAACCCAGGTCTATTTTGCCACATGTGCCTGGTGCAGGGATAGGAAATCTGCTGCTTGACTGAGCTCCTCCCGTCCTCCTTTCTGCAGGGAGATGCCCACGAGGATTTGTGTCGATCTGAGGAAGTGGGTTTTGTGTGTAAGGCATCTTGTAGGGAGCACAGTGTGCACCATGTCTTACAAAATAGATTTATCTGTAAACGATGCTGACCTTTACCATGGTTCAGGCTGCTTGAAAAGAAAGCCCTGAGGAGACATCCTCCACTGAGTAGACAACACTGTGATTTCTGTAATCTGTGTGTGGTATTTCTAACTCAGGAAAGGCTAAGCCATTTCAGTGCTGTCGCTGCCCACCAGATACCTTAACACCTTCTTGTCCAGTCTCTGGCTGGCAATTCTGCTCTAACCCAAATTATTTCAGTAGGATTGGGCGTGTAGAGCATAGCTGACCCACGAAGAACTCCAGTATTTTTGCATTGCCTTTGTTGGAATTAATGGGGTTCCTCACACAACTGACTTGTCTGCTATAAACAGAAAAACCACATGCAGGCTTTCATGGATCACTGTCCCTGTAAGTGTTCAAAAACCATGTGGATACGGAACTTGAGGACATGGTTTAGTGGTGAACATGGCTGACAGTTGGACTTGATAATCTTAGAGGTCTTTTCCATAATGAGTCTGTGACATAACGTGCATTGGGATATGGACCATGTTATAAACCATGTTATAATCATGTTATAAATATTTGTGTGTGTATTTCTTAGCCTAAAAGGAATACCTTTAAGCATCATAGTTCACAGCTATCTCTCACCATGGTATCTTGGCACTATATTAGCAACATTGCAAACAATGAAGTACAATAAAATCCTTCTCTGTCTGTGAAGAGGCGGAAGCATTTTATTAAGATCTGTGAGAAAAGTGTTCATGAAGAAACAGGACTTTAAGCAGATCTGATGGTGGCAAAGACACAGGTATTGGTAGAAATCCTTTGGATGTGGTGGTGGTTGAAGGCCCACTCTGGACTAATATCCTTTAATAGTAATTCATGTAGAATAAATCCTATTGCTTTGCCTGAACACATACTGCTCACCTTCAGGAAGCTCTTCCAGAGTGCTGGGTCAGCCCCTGAGCTATCCTGCGTCCTTTCTCCATGGAGCTGTTAAATCTGTTGTGTCTGAATGCCATTGCTGAATCTGGTAGAAAGGTGGATGCTCCCTGGGACAGGATAAACTTAACTTAGTGTATGAGTTCCTTAGATTAGTACTAAAACCTGTTTTGGATGCCCTACAGAGCAGGGGACCAGCACAGGCTGAAACACTGTGGTGTGATGCTGCACATGGATATTTGATCTTAGATCACCCACGGTGAGAATGAAACCAGGCACCAAGCCCAGTTTCTTGTGAGCTCTTTGCTCAGACAAAGGGCAAGGCAAATATGCTCACCTGGAGTCAAGGTGGGGACCAAGTCTTCTTGTTTCCTTCCTGGGAACTGGAAAAGGCCCTGCCTCTCTCAAGACATCACTGCAGTAGGATGCCTTCCCTCAAATGGTTAAGTGTTGCTGCTTATCTGAGTTATTTCCTTCTACTTGGGAATGTGTTAAGCACTAAATGATGCATGAGCACCTTGGAGGGAGGTGTTACATTCTGTATGAAACTCTACACAGAGTATTTTTCACTGATAATTTTATTCTGGTTCCAGGCTAACTTGACATGCTAAGCAGGCCCTGAAGCAAAGCAGTAATTTGCGTTCCTCTAAACAAATAGGTCCTCTAATTACTGTTTTAAAGGTGATATCACATAGGAAGAAGCAATAGGAAATAATTTTACAGGGTGGGACACATGTCAAACTGGCACTGGCATGAAAAAAATGTTTGGAAGTTGTAACAACTTGTCTTTATACTTGGCATGCTGCTTTGCTTTCCCTGAATTTAGTAAGATCTTGGGCGTAAATATTTCCTAGGAAAGATTCTTATCTCAGGGATCAGTGTCTGTCCAAATTGCAAAAATGGTGTTTTGCTCATCAGTTGGCCTCTGCTTTATAGTTTTTTGTTTTATTATTTCCTTTTTCCCACTCATATTTTAACAGGTGAGTGCTTGTAATGTCAGCTGGGGTCTGAACAGGGCCCTCCTGTCAAGGTAGAGACAGGAGACACTACAGCCTAAGTTGGAATAGCTTGTCTCTGCAGGAGGGGTTGTAACAGACTCCTGACAACCACACATGGGGTACAGAGGGAGATCCAGAACAGGCTGTCATCAGAGTTGTATCTTGAGGAATGTGCAATCAAGACACGACAAAATCTCTTAGCAATTTAGATTGCAGTCAACTTTCATTATGAAGCCCAACTTCTGATCCTCTCTTCTGCCCCTGGTCACAGCTTATGAAATTTAATTGGCCTCAAAGATGACATATTTATTGTCAAATAGGCTGTTTTGATTTCTGCAGTGTGAAAAGGAAATTAAGCCAATTCCATTTCAGTGTCAAACCACCTGAAGAGTTGGCATTTGTTAAACACTTCTCTGTGTTCTTCTGAAGCTGCCATCCCCTACCTTTACCATGCCACAGAGAGCGGTGCTGAGCGAGTTATGGCCTCTGAGCAGCGTGCTTTTCTCTTTTTTCTCTTTTTTCTCTTTTTTCTCTTTTTTCTCTTTTTTCTCTTTTTTCTCTTTTTTCTCTTTTTTATCTTTTTTTTTTCTCTTTTTTCTCGTTTTTCTCGGTTTTCTCGGTTTTCTTGGTTTTCTCTTTTTTCTTTTTTCCCTCTTTTCCTTCTTCTCCCTCTTTTCCCTCTTTTCCCTTCTCTCCTCTCTTTTCTCTCTTTTCTCTCCTCTCTCCCCTCTCCCTCCCTTCCCCTCCCCTCGATAAGAACAACAGCAGCTTCAATTTGAGCCCACTTTTTTATTCCATGTGTTGACTAGTGGAGTTAGAAGATCTCCCATACAGAATGTTGGAGATTATGACTATGTAATTACTATGTATTATTTATTGTCTCATGAGAATTTCCTAAATGCTCTTTATGCTTTCACTTTTTAAAAAAATCTGAAATTATTTAGTCAAAAATTATCTGTGTTATTAAACAAAATTGCCTCCTAGTTATCTAGGTTGAAGTTGTTTTCTTCTTATTTGTATGAACCCTTTCTGTCACTTCTGTTAAGCATTTTATGTGTACAAAACCCCCTTCCTCACACTCTGAGAGGAAAATAACGTGCCTGGAGGAAACAACCATTTGACAACATCCCAACATACAAGATCTCTGCAGTCCATATTAGTAGCAGAGAGAGAATAAAGATTTCATTTAAAGTCTATGTCATCTGATTTGTTCTTCCACTTTTCAACAAAACATGTAATATGACCACTGACTGCAGCCACATCTTGGCAGCACAATCCAGGAATGGGCCAAACATACCAACATTTAAGGTACCAACCTACGCAGATACACAGCAAAGAGCACAAGAATATAAAGAGCAGAGAAGATGGCAGAAAAAAAACACTTTTAGCTGTCCTGCACTGTATGGATCAGTACAGTTCACCACCAGAAACCTATTAACATTTCAGAAAACAAACATTTGTTTAAACAATTTCCTTCTGTTAGAATTCAGTCAGAGGCTTCTTTGTTCAGGCTCTTCCAAGCTGATTATTTATTCTTCATCCAAAAATATTTTAGTTTCATCAAAGGGAACTAGCATGCTAGCATACTAGCATGCTTTGGCTAGCAGTAGCTTGAGTTTGCACAGAAGAACCTTGCTGCACTAATGGCAATAAATGGTGACTTTCAGGAAGGCATGTTCCCTTTTTGAAGTGGAATTGCTTGTGATAGGGCAGGAATTGTGTGCAGGCGGAGCCCCTGTTTGTATGAATATCATGCCCAGCTGAGTTTACATATTTGATACGATCCTGTCTGACTCCAAGGAGATAAATTAAATTAAGTTCTCAGAAGGGAAGTAATTAGACCATGAAACAATGGCAAAGATAAGGCACTATGGGAGAAAATGTCCTCGAATAAACAGGGAGTGGAGGGGGCTCTTAGTGGAGAAATGCATGTTTCCTCAGCTCTCAGGAGATTAGCAAAGCTAAGATTTCTCAAAATTAAAATGAAAACGAAAAAGGTGCAACAGATCTGACAACGCTGGGGAGAGAACAGGATAGCTGGGGAATGGTGCTGTCAAGAAATCTCCGTCAGAGGTAGGTGCTGGGAGGAGGGTTTTCAGTGTGGGTGAATTCCTGGCTTCAGCCTTTTCTCGTGCTTGCTACAGACCTGTTGTGAAATAAATAGTGAGGTTGTTTCCTACGTTAAGTGTCCACGGGAAAGAAAAGGCTTAGAGGTGCCAAAAGAGAAGAACCATTTGTGTGAAGATCAGGAAAACAAGGAATCTGTGCACTGGACTCTTGGGGCAAGAGGGTTTAGCCAACAGTCTTCAACCCAGAGAGAGGTTGGGGAAGTGAAAAAAGTGTTTGGCAAAGTGTGTTGGATGTTGACATGAATTTATTTCTTCTAAAATGGAGCAAATCCCCAGGCCTGGAATCTGCCTTTTTAGTCACTGAGACAACAGATTTTTTATTATTTTTGCTGACCTTTAGTTAAACAAATAATAAATGCTACTGCAAGGAAGTACTGTATCACCTTCCTTTTAAATTATCTGCTAGAATACCTTGTTTGTTTGGAGAGTCAGGCTCTAAATCTCTTGGTAGTTACAGCAGTTTTACATTTGTTTGGGTTTTTGTTTTACTTCAACAAGGTTGTTTCTGAATTAAAATTTAACTGGTTGTAATCAGCTGTTAGAGTGAGCAGCTTGCAAACAGCGCCAGTGGGATTCTGGAAGTGTTTTTACGTGGATCAGACAGAGGATCTGGAAACTTAAAATTGTGGGAAGCAAAGGCATATTTTCTGTACAGATGTCTTAAAATAGCTGTTGTACCATCTTATCAGTTTTATGTGAGCCATGAATCCCTACAAGGAAAGATATTGCTTGATTTTTTCATTGGATGAAAGATGGTATCACCATTGGCACTACACATGGGAGGGATCCTCTTTATCAGACAATGTACTTAATCATACCGAATCCTTAGAATTTATTTAAAATATGCTTTAGTCTTAAAAAATGAATTGATATTGTAAAATTTGTAACAGTCCCCATTTCAAGGGTGATCACCTGGATGTCATGGGTTTCTCTGTTAGAAATCCATGAGTATTTGACTAAAAAAGTCAGGCTGTGGGTGAGTTTTCTCGAGATGGGAACAGATGGTCGTGCTGAGGGACAGGGAAGTAGGCACTTCTGCATCAATTCTGCACCATGATTTGAAGCTCTGTGAAGAAAATGCCCTCTTGATTTCAGCTGCTGGCCTCACTCCCTGCTGTGGTTGGACATCTCATCCTCAACACCACTCAGCCTGTTTATAAAATGATGAAAAGTAAATCCTGTTTGGAATGGAGGATTAGTGTAGTCGAGGGGTTGCAGTGAGCAGAGAGGGTGTGCACGTTTGTCTTGTTTCATGCTGAAAGCCATCACCACAGTGTCTGAGTAATGCACCAACTAGATGAGGAATTGCCAGGTTTCTGGCAAATCCAACAGAGGTGTTAATCACCTTGCTTTGGGGGTTGTAAAACACAGGTCACACACATACCTGCTTGAAGCTTGATAGCTAATTTTAGATTTCGGTGTTCGAAAGTTCTTTTTAGTATTTCTTTGTGGGCAGCCTGGGTAAGCAAGAAGACATTTTAGTCTTGGAAGAGGTTAGCAGTATTTGATGGAGAGTCATGTTCTAACTTCTGACCATCTTTAGAAATGCTTTTCATAGCTGATGTCCTCAGAAGACACGTACATGGGTGAAGTCTAGAACTAGGAAGCATCTTATCCAGCGAGTGGATTCACCCTGGGAGGCAGCTGACAGAGTTATTGTCAGAAAGCAAACTCCTTCCTGGGGGTTTCTGCAGGGGAGGGGAAGTTTTCAAAAGGGTCTGTGGTCTTGGTCTGCTGAGTCAGCACATCCTGAGGTTGCTCTGCTTAGGCCCTGTTCACAGCTGGCTTATCCCTCTTGGTGGGTGCTGAGAGAAGTCTCAGTTCCTTTTCAGGCTGAAATCCCCTCTCTGGGTGAAATTTTCCACTGTCAAGGGCCATTTCTACTTTAATCAACTGAAAGTTGAATTCCTTTGGGCCATTAGGTATCTGTGTTCTTCCTCCCAAGAGGACAGTTATTTTAGGGGAAAAAAAAAAAAAAAGGAAATGGAGGTTGTTTATCTGCAGAGCTCTTTGGCCAAGTCCCACCTTCAAATTGTAGAATTGTTATTTGGAAGGAAAAGGAAACCCTGAGAGCCAGGTTAGGATGCAGATTGCCTTCATGTGTTCCAAGGCCTGCGGAAATGATCTGCAGAGGGACTTGGGAGCCTGAGAGCAGCCCTTCAGAAAGTCAAAATGTTGGATGGAGATATGCATAGAACAGGCAAAGGCAGTGCCTGAGCTCGTGTCCCTCTCTGGAGCTCAGAGTTCTACCTCTGGGCAGTACATCGGTGGCCTCTGTTCATCCAGGTGCCCTATTATCCTTGCTGGAGGTGGGTATTGAGCTGAGAGGGGCTTCCTGCTTGTGGTTGTGCACTCCCTTCCTTGTGAGACTCCTGGCAGCTCACAAGTCAGCTCATTTCCTGGGTGGCTTTGCCTCCTGCCAGCAGGCTACAGAGTCTCCTGGGTCCAGGTGCTTTCATCCCTTTCTAACCAAAGTGGCACCAGGAGTGCAGGATTCAGTGGTCAGGAGGAGTGATAGATGAGATGGGAATAGGCTAAGAAGGTCCTTAAAGGTGCAAATGAATGTGTCACGTTTTAGGGAATAGGCTGTGAGTAGTGCAGGTATGTGCCTGGTCAAAACCATGAACTGGGAAACGTGCTTTGCAGCAGTGTGAGTGAATGAAAAAGGCCAGGGAGGAGGAGATTGCAGTGGCTGAAACTGCATGCTTGTGACTCTTCCCTTCCTTTCTTTTATTCCTGATTGCTCCCCTGAGCAGGGTCTCACAGACAGCACAAATGGAAACACAGGTCTTTGGAAACTGTGACATGCTGTCACCACACAGCATGGCTGGTGCAAACAGCAGCCACAGAGATGACACGTGTGTGTGAGACAGCTGCCATGGGGCAGAAAAGAGCTTTCCATCTTCAGGTGGGCTTTTGACAAAGAGTAAATGGAGGGGGGAAGTAGATGAAAGCAGAGGAGAAAATAAGATATAAAAACAAAAGCAGAAATGCAAACAAAGCAGGAGACACTGAGTAACAATTAGACTAATGTGAGATTAAGTGTTTCAACTGTTCACACTGTGTGATTAAGTACTGTGAGATCTGATGATTCTGATTATCTAGAAGTGTATTTATGTCTGTCAAAAGCAAAATGACATGTTAGAGACAGAGCCTCACCTGCCCCACCTGTATTTGGCATGGAGTTCACGAAGCATAGTTCAGCAGTCTATTAATCAAGATTATAACAGTGAATTGTGTCTGAGTTGAGCACACACATGACTAATACAATATTAACTGCTCAGCAGATTTTGTACATTGGATTTTGACAGTGTGACCTCACTGCTGTTACAGGCCTGGTTTCAGGTCGCTGAAACCTGTCTGCCCCTTGGAGAGTCTGCTTGACTTGTTCACCATGGTGTCATCAGAACTAGCTCAGAGGTCTCACACCAGCATGGTGTGGACCAGCTCAGATGTGAATAAAGACAGGAGATTCGGTTATCTTATCCTCTAAATATCTACAAGTGTGTGTCCTTGGCGAAAAGAACTGACACTTTGCTGCCTGTTCCAACTGACTGGTTCCACTTGGTTATATCTTTCAGAAAGATATATAAGGTGTCAGAGACTCAGAGAGTATCTGGTGGTATCTTGGTATCTGGTGTCTCTGGAGGTTTCTGGCTGGTTTCTTGACAGTAAGTTTGTGCCTCTTGATGTGCCCATTACTCGGTGTGAAGTCACTCACATATGGAAGCCCAAATGTGTTTTGGGCGTATGGATTCTTGATTGTTTTCCCCTAAAGATTTCTAAAGTATTTTTCACCATGTTTGCTGGCATCTTGTGCCAGCCTGAAGCCTGAGCATGTTTCCATGCTAACTCCAGCTCCCTTTGAAATTTTCATAACTTCTTAAACAAATTCCATTGGCTTTGCAAACTTTGATATTTAGTTCTAGGTCAAAGGTGGATTTTTTTTAAGTTTGAAAACAGTGTTTACAGTAACACTTCAGAGCTCTGTGAGTGGGGAGAAATGTACTTTTTTCTCTATGCTGGGTTTGAAGCTCATGATTTCATTAAAAAAATGGCTGAAGTGAGAAGGTTAATGGAAACTCAGAGCCAAAGCATTAACTCAGCAGGTAGCTTCCCCCCTCTTACCATCCTGTTGAGAGCACACAAATGTCCTCCTGCCTAGAGGAAATAATTATTTGCAACAAATATGTTGTTATTTTAAAACCCCACCAGAACACAGAGTAACCTGATAACGCAGTAATTCACAACTTGAAGTATAACTAGATGGATAGAGCAGTAAAACAGAGCAGAAAGACTAGGACAGGATGCCTGTCAGGATGCCACTCCAATGCAGTTTGGATTTGAACTTCAAGGGGCACAGTGCAGGAGAGTGTGACACATGAGAAGACACATAATTGATAAGGACCTGTGCAATTCTAGGTCTTAAGCTAAAGCACAAATTAGGAATTGTATGGGAACATCTGTGCCTGCATTTGTGCTGCATTCAGAATTGAGACATTCTGTAAATTTTATTCCAAATGCAGCTCTTGAGAGATCACCAGATCGCAGATGATAAGGCCCGTGAGAATGTGTACATTCATCTGGAAATGAACTTCTAACCTCATCAGTTTGTGATGCTAATCACATCACCAGCTACTTTCCCAGCAGCTTCTACTTGTTGTGCTCAGCATCTGTGAAGCACAAAACATTGGATTTATTGATGCCACCGAAAGCTGAGGTAATGACAGAAAAAGGGCTGATAACTGTTTGATGATGTATTGCAAGTGAATGCATCATTCCAGTTAAGCAGACAGTAGGCAGGAGTGAGTGCTGTAAAATCACACCCCTTGCTTTGTGACTCCTTTTTCTTCTGGGAGAAGCCAGGCAAGGAGTCGCCTCAAAGGCTGAAGTGGAGAATACCTTCTCCCCAGACACACAGCTCAAAATTGTGCAACAAGATGTATTTGTTGTCCAGGGGGTCCTCCAACATCATCCTGACCAGCTCTGTTGGGAGATGCTCTTTAAAAAGGATACACCTTTAGTTTATTAATTCAGCATTATTTGTGGGGAGCAGCAACACAGCTCTTAGCACAGCAGAGAGGGCGATGTTACCAGAATGCCCTGTGTCCATCAGCACTCAGGCTGCATTTAGTACCATTTATTTTAGTCTTCCTCTAATAGCTACCTTTCATTCTAAATACCTTGAATTAATTAGATGTATTGCTTAGGAAAAAATGAGTCACCACGTGTGACTTGTATGTGTGACTTGGCTGCATAAAATATTAGAAATCTATAGCACTGTAGCTTATGAGCCAGCCAGTTGGTTAGAAAACATTCTGTTGAATGACACGAAGCAGCCCACTTTTTCATGCTGATTTCTTCTTAATTGCATGAATGAAAACAAGGAATTGACAAAGAGAAATCTGCTATCATTGTCCTTTGAAGTACATTTATTAACTCTTGCTCTCAAAGTATTTTTATTCCCATTTCTACTTTATCATGCCTTGAAAAAAGTCAATGGGCAGTGGTAAAACCTAGATAGAATAATGGAAAAATAACCCCAGGTCATTGCAATATTGCTCTTTAGCCCTACTGTTCCCACAGCCGGACATGCATGTATTTTACAGGGAAGATTTGCTGTCTTTTAACACTAATTGCTGCTTATGGCATTAATGTTGTGCTTGTTACTGTCTGAAGTATTGATGTTGTTAACCTTCATGCTCTGTTGCAGGACAGTGCCACAGTAACATATTTAAAAAACATAAATTCTTTCTGCAGTGGTTATTAGGGATTTAAAACCATGGAAAGATTCCAGTCTTCCAGCCCTTCAGTGCCTATATCACCCTTAGAAATCTTTAAGATATATATTTTTGAGATATTTAGCTATCTGAAGATACCCAGGGGGAAGTTTGAAAGTACTTTGATGCTTAGTTACTGTAGGAAGTTACTTGCATCATATGGTACCTAATAATCTTTAGAAGTCTGGTCCTTGGCTACTAAGTGGGTGTTTTTAAAAATTATACTTCTATGCCATAAGAAAAGAGGGAACTGCAGCTTAAAGTTCTCTTTCCTGGGCAAGTATAGACCTGGCTTCTGGTTTAAACTCCTCTGTTACGTGCCCAAACCCACTCTGAGGACATTTGGGAATCTGAGTTTCTCTCTCCTAAAAACAGAAACCTATACATAGGCTCCCTGTGTTCCACAGTGATACATGTAGCAGGAATACATGAACTTCACTATTTAATTTTTAATTAGACACCCTTTATGATATCCTTTGTGAAACTAGGGAGATTAGGCTTCTCAAACTTATTCTCACCTGGTTAAAAACCAATTAGCTGTTACACACAAGCAAAATGCATCCTTATTAATGAGGATTTCTGCTAATTATGTTGTTCTGGTTAAATGAATTTTCTGCCACTTGGTGTATTGAGTTCAAGTCTACTTTGGACTCTACAGTGATGCTGCCAAGATTTGAATCCAGCCAAGTGAGACCCCCAGCAGTCTTCCCTGATTAAAGATTCCAAGATTTGGCCCAGCTGAACCGTTGCATGATTAATTCTACCCATTGCTGGAAGTTTTTTTGCTCTTCCCTCATTCTGCTTCTTTCCTGAAGAACCACATGCAAAGGAAACCCAGTAGCAGTGGAAGTACAAGATGTATTTTTGTCCCTGGTGTCTGGGAAGATTGAAAACAAAGCAGGCTTGAACATCAGTAGCCTTCACTTCAGGTTTGAAATGGCAGGTTCAGCTATGGAGAACTGGAGCTGTGTTCTCCTCTGTCATTTACCAGCTGTGCAGTGGAGCAGCTCCGGGACTTCCAGGGGTCCTACTGCTTTCACACAAGTGTCAGGAGAAGCGGGTCTGCCTTTGAGTTTGGTGTTCCACGGTCTGTGATTGAGGACAGTAGCTCAGAATGAACACGGAGTGGCACGGTCTGTCCTCCCAGATCAGTCCCCTGCTGTGCAGAGCTTTCCCACTTACTCTTTCATGGTACAGGGTGTGCGTGACTCACCCGAGGGCTATTGGCACTTCCCACAGGCAACTGGGGGAGCAGCCTTCTGTGTAGGAGTGTCCTAATACAGTGATGATGAAATGTGGAAACCTGCCTAGCCTCTTATCCTTCTGTCTCAATAAATAAAATAAATTGGCTTCCCAGTACCCGGGTGGGAAGGAGGGGGTTTTCTGACAGGTTGCTGCTGATGAGTTTGTCATGTGGCTTGTCCCTGCAGACCAGAATTTGAGTCAGAGCCAGTGCCTGGATGCCAGCTAAGGATTGCCCAGGAGCCCCAGGAGAGCTGTGCTCCAGCATCCAGGTCTGCTGAGCTTCCCTGCTCCCTGGGCACGTGGCCCTGGCCAGCCAGGTGGGCAGGGTGCAGGCAAGCACAGCTGATGCACAGTGGCTCTAGCAACACAAATACATCGAGAGACCTGATCAAGACTCAAACCCACACCTGCCAGGAGAGGCAAAGTGGTTATTATTGTACTCCCTGCACCCACAGTGTCTCAGACCCATTTTGAGGGCATTTGCTGTTCCTCACTGTAGGAGACACCTGCAGCTGGGCAAGTGTGACACTTTTGGCTGCTGGCATGCCACTGAGGAACTGTAATCTGCTTTAATTATCACATGCACACCCAGTCTGATGAGACTTAATCAAAGCTTGTGATTTTCTAGGCTGCCCAGCAACAATCTGCAGAGCTGAGCATGCAGAGGACAACTCAGCTTCGTTGGGGGACAAGAAATTTATGTTCAGGGTGTCATTTGTGCTTGGCTGCCCGTTTGCTTTTCTGCTTCTCTTGTGGAGAAAATGTGGTTTTGAGGCATAAACTTCTTTGGATGTGACTGTAGAGCATAGCCCTGCTTCCTGCTGTGAGCCAAAGTGTCTTTTTGGTTACATCACTGTTCTCTGAGTACATAAACCATCTCTGCCTTTGTGCTGTTACTTGTCCTTATCATCAGCAGTTCAGCTGCACCTCACCCATATGCATTAGCTTTTAGGGTAACCCAATAGCTAAAAATCCTGTAAAAGTCAGAGCTGGAAGTCCCAGCTCTGTCACATCTGGGTGACAGCTACATTTGTTCCCCATATGGTGGAATGAATACCTAGTTTTGGTGCATCTTTCAACTCTGTGCGCATCTGAATAGGCATTTTTCCATGTTTTTGTGTAACTTACCTGTACAGGTACGTGGGTGTTACAGCATTCACCCTTCATTAGTATGTATTCAAACCAGTGAAGGAGATAATAGCAGACAAGAACACCGCTGTGTCTGTGTCAAATGGGTGTTTCACAGATGGCAGGGCTTTCTTTTCAGAGGTGTAGGCTCTGCTGCCAGGTTGCAGATATAACTGGATGTATGTGTACATACTGCACTCGTCTGAGAGCCAGGAGGCCACAAAAAGTGTTATACTAGTTATTCAGCTCTTCATTCACTGGAAACTAATAAGATCTTCTCATTTTGTGAGGCAGTGTACAAGGAGAGTTGCTCTGACTGCAGCCAGATCGCCCTTCCAAGCGTGCCAGTCTTCCTGTTTTTCAAGGGTTTTGCAAACAGAGCCTCCTTTTATGTTCATGAAACACCTCCAGAGCAACCCACCTCAGCCCAGGAGCTGCTCACCACCTTTAACTGCACGTAGCTGCTTGGTCTCCCAGGCAAGGGAGTGGGAATCAGCTCTAATTACCAGCTGCACATGTAAATCCACAGTTCTCCACTCCACAAAAACAGGGCTGCTGCCAAGAACTAGAAGATGGTACACTGTTTTTGTCTGAGATAAATCCTGCAGACACTGCTTTTATCTTTTTCACCTTTAATGATTAATTCATCATTAATATTTGTTTTGATGTGTTTCACATTAAACAGCCTGGAGGCTTTTGCTCAAGTTGTGCAAGTCTTTTTGATCACTTCCAGTTGGGATCCACCAACTGGAAACCATCATTACGATGGTTTGGTCTGAATTCAGGGATATTCCTGAAATCAGGGATGGCACTGACAATACAGGAGTATTCCTGTTGCCTTGGATGGGCTGCCAGGTCTGCTGCAGGAATACAAGCGTTCCAGAAGGCTATTTGGACCTAGTCTTCCCACTAGAGTTGCAAGTTTTAGTAACAGAAGACCCAGAGCTTGAATTTCTTTCCCTTGAACAGCCACTTTCATCTGAAAATGCTTGAGACAAGTGAGCATAAGGTCAGCACCTAACTCCAGGTGTGTGATCCAGGAATCACTAATGTTTATTCTCAAAGCACCTGTATGAATTTGTTATGTTTGTGGGGGGGTTGTAAAGTTCCACTGGTGCCTGGTGAAAAACCATGAATCTGTGCTGGAAATGTTCAGCTTTTGTCTGAGCTCTGTGATCTGACTAGGAGGTGTAATAAGAGGTAGGCCAGGGATCAGAGATTGCAAGGTCTACGTGGGCAGGTTTTGTCACAGCCAGTTAGTGCCACAGCTGATTAACTACACAGCTCAAGTTTCCAGCTGTGGGATGTCTCCAGCTTGACTTTATCACCGTGAAATCTCATGAGAGTATTTTATGCACATGGTACATAAGGCTGGGATTTGCTATAGAAGACATGCAGTGCTAGGGGGGAAAGGCCACTGAAATGGATGGAAATATTTCTGGGTCTTCACTCCTGAGTAACAGGAGGTTACAGAGGTGATGGGTAGGATCTGAAAAATGAATTGGAGAGAGGTTGAGTTGTATAAGACAAGGTGTCCTGACACCTTCCCATCCTTTCCTCTCCGTGTGGGGAGTTACACCCCACATAGGCCCCAGAGGAGGCAGCTGCATTGACAGCACAATGCCTCAGCATCCTGCTAGGAGACTGGGTGAGGACAAATCCCATCCTGGCCCATTACCTTGCATACAAAAAAAATTACTAATTGAAGTGTTAAGCTGTGAAAACTAAATTGGAAACATGGTGATTTTAAAAATTATCACTATCTTCTGAGGCTAATAGGAGTAGGTCTTTTGGTATGCATCTCTCTCCTGACTTTTGACTTTTCCTACTTCCTTCAGACACCTTCTCTGAGCTGCTTGCTACCAGCACTGGAGCTTTTTATCACAGTCTCCTCTTCAGTCACAGCTGAGGGAAGGTTATGAAGTGATTCATCCCTCCATGTTTACCTCTGTGTGCCATCTTCTAGGGCATCCAGGGTCTTTCTCTTCTAGCTGGTTTTCCAAAGCAGGCCAAATTAACCTGACAGAAGCAAAGAGATCTTAAAAATATTAGTGAAGACAATAATTTTGTTCCTGTGTTGTGAGCAGTCTGTGCTTTGAAGCCCCCACGTGACCCCAAAGTTCAACTCCTTGTCCTTTCAGCCGCAGAGATTTAACTAATTTGGCCAGGCAGTCAGCATATGGGCACTGAACCATCTGGCTTGGAGCTGGAATTAGCTCTCCCTTGCCCAGTTGTTGGATCAAGCAAGGCAAGATGTGTAATGTGGGTGGGAACAAAAGTTATCACAGTGCTGGGAGATCAGAGGAGGTCAAAAAACACCATCTGGCATGGGGACATAGCACCATTTCTATGTTTCAGCTCTTAAAAGTGAGCTCTCTTTCATTTTTTAATGCAAGGGACTATTCAACACTGAATCCAGTAAACCTCCTCCAGCTCTTTGAAATAAGCAAATTAATGATATAACTTAAAAAAACCCGCCAGCAATCCAAATGTAGTAGGAGAGAAAAAACAGATGTTTTGGCTTTGCAGACTCTATAGAGCCACCTTTGCTGAGCAACTGACATCTGTCTGGTTTTGTTCACATCTCTGCTCTGTGTCTGAGCTGAAGTTTCTCTAAGTTTCACGTTATTTGCATGTGTGTTTGTAAGTGATAGGGAGGGAGACTGCTGCTGTGAGACGGTGGGGACTAAAGTCCCTTCTACAGCCACAGAAGCTGTCACCACTGCTGTACCACATTCTTGTTGGCTGCAGTGGGAGGACAGTGTGAAGAATATGAAGTAGTAGAAATTAATCTCCGTGTCATCAAACCTTCCAGCTTTCTTCTAAAGCTGTCTCCACTGATGCCCATGTCAGGAGAAGGTGGTTGAACTTGGTGACATCAATCTGGTAGCCTCTTTTAATTTGGACCTCTGAAAATCAACTGGACATTTCTGATGTGAGGCACCACAGTCTCCTCCCTCCTTTTCATGTCCCAAACTTCAGCCATAGTGTGTCCACCAGGAACAGGGCAGTGACTGTCCCAAGGTACTCAGCACTGGTGAGGCTGCACCTCCAATCCTGGGGTCAGTTTTGGGCCCTCATTGCAAGAATGGCACTGAGGCAGTGCAAGTCCCAATACTGACAGTGTCAGTATTGGAAGGTTTTTTGGGAGCAGGCATGGTGGGCAGGATCTATGCTGCTGAGAGCCAGCCAGCCATTTCCAGGACAGCCACCAGCTTCCTTACCCATACCAACCCCTCTCATCTCACTCTGCCCTCTTCCTCTCTTAGAATTACCACAGTTTCCCCTTGGGATCAGGCTGGTTTGTTTCCATGCATCCTCACATCATTCTGAGCCATCGCGAAGACTTTTTGGTAGTTTTTCTTTCAAGTGGACAGCAGTTTGATATGATCACTCCCTGTGAACAAGTGTGAGACTGTCCTGCTATCTGTTGAAATTATTGACTCGTTTCAACCAAATAAGACAGCTGAGCAGAGGTGTTTCCGGTGTTCTCCAGAGCAGAAACTGTGATTTAAACACTTTCCCTGGCCAACGGGTGAATTCATCAACCCTCACGCTGCCAGAAGAACTCTCTCCAGGGTACGTGTGGGAATAATGGAACACTGATTCTCAAAGACATTTGGTTACTCAAAGCCACAAATCCTTACAGACTCAGCCTTTGTTAGTTCTGGCTTTTGCAAAATTATTCCTGCTTTCTTGTGGCATTTTACCCATGACACGTGCTGCTCATGGAGGTGCGGCATTAAATGTCACGTCTTGCAGATGTCACACGGACTTGGAAAGAGCTGTTGTGGGGGGAACCGGCCCTACTTACAGAGCTCTCCTGTTTGCCCAGGGTTTTTGTGTGGTATTCTTCTAACTGATCATAGTTTTCAGTGTTAAATAGGATAGATGTTAATGTGAGTGATTCAATCGTGGTTTGTAGCTGGGATGCTCTCCTGGCAGATCAGCAGCCAAAGCAACAGCAAAATTTGGGTTCTCTGCTTTTATCTGTGCAGAGAGCAACCCCTCTATCTGATGATCCATGGCAACACGCAGCAGGTTTAATTCCAGTTCTTTGGCCTCTGGGATGGTCAGGAGCCAGCAGAGATGTACAGAAAGCTCAGTCATTAAAGGATTTAGTTTCCCTTATTGTACATCAACTTCCAAATTTTAATCCCTTGCTTCTTAAAAGCAATCTCCAGCCAAAGCCCGTGGAATATATTGATCTTTAAAATTTTTTTGGCAAACATTGAAATGAGTATTGTCCATTAGAGCTAAATCTGGATCTGGGGGCTTGTGCCCTTCTGGTGGCAGTGAGTAGGACATGGTGTCTCTGTGCCAGCCAGGGTCAAGGGAGGATTTTGGTGTCACTGGGGTGCCATACCAGGCACTCATCACCACTCCAGCACTGCAGCACGCCCCCTTTGACCTGATGGGAGCTGTCATTCAGGGCCAAATGCCACTCCTGATCAAGTCGGGTCTTGTTTCGGGGATGTGTTTCAGCCCCTTTGGGGGCGGATGTTTCCGTAGTTCAGCAGCACTGAATCCTGTAGCAGTCAGGGAAAAATGACAATTCCTCTATCAATGCTCTCGTGCAATGACCCCAAGCAAAGGGGACCTGCCACAGATCAAACACTCTTTCATCAGCCCTTGTTTGCACAGCTGCCATGCCCAGAAAAGTCACTTGAAGTCCTTGGTTGCCCAGTTAAGTTTACTCCTTTAAATCTTGGTAGGCAACATGTTAAAATATTGCAACATTGCCTTAGTTCATTTGTGTTGTTGACTCCTTTGTAAGACCACATGGCAGAATCAGAGACCTGCAAGTCTGGAGGTGAAGCTTGTATAATTTTGCATGGTTGCATCAAGCCCCGAGGTTTGTGTCTGCCTGAGGCACAGCATCCAACCCAGGGCTTCTCTGAACAGGCAGAATCCATCCTTTCTTTTCATAATTTCATAGTTTTTTTCTTACACTAAGCTTTTCATAGTTTCTTACCAGGGTTAATCCCTCTTCATGTTTTTTTCTACACTTAAATTTCCCTGACTCTCACTCCTAGATTTATTTTCCTCTTTTTCCAGTGGATTGCAGCATCTCATGGGCCTTTTAGGGTCAAAAGTTCTGAATGTAAAAAAGAACTAACCTCTCTTTATTTGTATTTTTATTTCTAGACATCTTCTTTCTGTCTAATGGTCTCAGAATATTCCTGAAATTGAACAAAACTGTGGTGGCTGGACGTGGCACCTGCCCTTTGTGTCACAGATGGAGGGATTTTGGGGACACATCAGGATGGGGGAGATGCAAACAGCACATGGGGTTTGCCAGGATGGAGAGGGAGCATCAGGAAAAACTGCAAGTGTGATGAAAGGGAGGTTAAAAGGGTGGTAAGGACAGTTTTCCTTAGTTCATGTCAATTTGTGTAATTGGATCTAATTTGCTTTAAGCGAGTCCATGCTTTGATGTTCCCTTTCAGGGCTTTTTTTCCCTTTCTTTGGAAACAAGTAATGGGAACTGCTGTCACCCAGTCCATCTCCATGTCCCCTCTGCTACAGCCAGTGTTGCACCACCACATCACCCAACAGCATCAATGAGTTGCTTTGTGCAGAGTTTATCAGGCAGATTTATCTATTGCGGTGTGGGAGACACATGTTGGAAAAGGGGGGAGTCTGGAGAGGGTGGACAGAAGGAAGAGAAGAGCTGCAGAGAAGTGGGGTTAAGATACTCTTGCTGAGATGGGAAGGAGAAGGAATTGAAATAATATGGCCCATTGGTTAAAATATTGCTCTGGCATTGAGGAATCTTGGCCCTCCCTGCTACCTTCTCTCTAGTTTTGCTGCACAATGCTTCTCCTTTTGTAAAGTGAGAGCAGCACCTTTTAACATAATAAATCCTGTCAGGTCTTGAGGAGATCAGACAGTCCAGTGAGTATTTCTGCAGGGCTGTGTGCAGACATTTGGAGGCTTAGCAGAATGAATCCTCTGAACCTTTGAGACTCACTTGGTACTCCTAGAGGGGGATAAAAGTGGAGTTAATTAACCCATCCCCAAATCCCTCCTGATCCGTGACCATCAAGTAGCTGCCACTGCACAGTGCTTCCTGGGCTCTCAATGTACCCAAGCATCCCTGCAAGCCAGAAATGTGTCTGGCTGCTGCCTGCTTGTCTGGCACTGCTGATCTGCTTGCAGAGGAGTGGGACAAAGGTGCTCCATCTCTACTGGACTCTGTGGTACCAACAAGACGTTGTGATGATGCCACACCCGACTGCCCAAACCCAGGATGTTGTTGAGATGAACACTGTTCATCCTTGAAGGATTAGTTATTGTGTATCAAGGCTGTAAGTGGTATCTTGGTCACGTTTTAAAGGGAAGAAAGGAGCACATGAATTTCTGTGTGAATTTCTGGAGTGAAGGGCAGAGGAGCTGCTGCTGGCAGCAGTGACCTCTGCTGGGAAGCCCACGGCTGCTCTGGTCCAGCTTCAGCAGCACAGCCCTCAAATTTGTCTGAACTGTGGGTTTTGCCCCAAGTGATTGCCATGTTGCTGATTTTTAAATTTTGAATTCTGTTTTCTTTTTAATGGCTTATCATTTGAGAGTTCATCTGAGTAGAGAGATGCTGTGCAGGACAAGCTGCTTCATTTGTGGGTGTGCGATGTGCACTTGGCCAGGGATATTAAACACTGCATAACACCATGATTAAGGCTTTGCTGGTCTTGGAGAAAGTGGGAGAAGTCTGGGAGAAAGTGGAGAAAAATGCCTCCACCCCTTCTCATCGTGCCTCTGGAGTGCAGCAGGCACCAGCAGCTGGGGTGGCTGGTGAGCACAGCCATCACCTCCCAAAGGGACATCGTGTCCAAAGAGGCACTGCTCCTTGTGTACTTCGGGGATGATTCAGCTTCTTCAGGTGTCTTCTCCCAAATTACACTTCACATTTGCTGTCTTCCCAAATCCCACACAGTCTCATCCTGCATTTGATTTCAGAGAGGGGCAGATTGGCTCAGTACAGAGGACCCTGTGGGGCTGGGACTGAACCTTCTCTCCCCCCTTCTGTGTAGCACTGAGCAAGTTTATCCGCCCTCAGAGAGCGCAGGGTGTGGGGAGCATTTGGTTTGCAAATCAGGAAGGGCAGAGGGTCTTGTGGCAGCTCCAGCACATTGTGTTGCATATCTAATGAGCTCTGTCCTGGCCCCTGCCTCCCTGGCTGTTCACTTTGTGGGCAGCCATGTGTGTGATGGTTAGGGCTTGCTGCAGCTCTCCCAGGGGGGCTTAGGCTGGTTTGGGGAACCTCTGAAGTTCTCAAAAATAGAAATGCAAAGCATTAGTGTATGCATGGTGAAAACCATACCACAGACTAAACTGGGAGCTTTAACAAGCTCCCAACATTATATTTGTATTAAACTGCCATGATCATGATGGTAGGAAGAACACAAATGATCATGTGAATGTGCATGGTGCATAACGCAAAATGGATAAATACATACAATAATTTTCATTAAAAGTGAATAATTGCTTCAAATGTAATTTGTAAAGTACCTTCAACTAACCTAAGTAAACAAGGCAAACCTGCCTTTGTCTTAATTGCCCTTTGTCTTAATTGTCCCTTTTCTTAAGGGACCAGGCACTAGACCTCCACAGCAAGATAAATGCTTCCAAATATTTGCTGTGTAAAGCCAAGTGGGTGGTGTATTGGTTTCCTGTTGCAAATATTAAGAATTTAATCTGCAGTGCAGTCTACCTGGAAATTTTACTAAAATATCATGGGATTTTCCAGCCATTTAGGTAGAATGAAGAGCCAAGTCATGTATTTGTTGCTCTAACATCCTGCAGCGCATTATATTTGAGTTCGCTTATTGTTGATGTTAAATTTCCTGTGTGTGAAAGTCCTTGCATGAACACAGCTTTTGATGACTGATTATGGGTGTAAATTCAGGTCAGTCATAATCTTTCCAGTGAATTCAGAGGAAATTGAATTAGTTTGCATGCTTACGGGAAAGATCCTGCTGGGCACAGGGGACCTTCTGCTCTCTGCAGCATCACACAGGTGTTAGGACACTTGTGACCATAGAGGGTAAGGCTTTGGCACATAATTAGGCATCTTAATTAAGCTACTTGGACCTAGAAATATGTAGAGAGTTTTACATTTGCTGACAATGCATATCTACTTTCCTTATGAACATATCCATCTGTTGATTAATGACTGGCCTCTGCTTAGCATTTTCCATCTTTCTCTTGTTCTTAAAATATTGTCTGGAATTGGTGTAATTAATATTCTGCCCTGGCATTGTACTGGGGTACTCTCTTTAGTGTTTGCACAAGATAAATATATCATTTGCAAATTATTTGTAAACATTTAAGGAGAAAACCTAGAGGGATTCTGAAGTAGCTGATTAGATGTCTGCTTGCAGAGATGCTTTTTCTCCTTAAAGCCAGTGCTTTGGCAAGAGGCTTGGTGGGAATGGTGAGGATGTAGAAAAGCCATGAAGACTCTTGGAGCTGTTGCACACAGCTTAATAATGCTGCAGGGAAATTCGGGCAACAAGGCCAGACTTAACATCAGAGCAGCACAAATTTGGTAGGAAGGAACATGGGGCTGTCCTATGGCTGCTGATTCCCTGTGCCAACTTCTGCACGGGGTCAAATCCCTGCTTTCCCCATGCCAGCCTGCACCCTGCCTCCATCAATCCCTTGCACCCTGCAGAAAAGCTGTCCTGAGAATTCAGCTTCCAACAAACCATCTTCCTTCATCTGACATAGGAAGTGAGAACCTCTCATGCCTGAGATACTTAACCCTTAAACATTTTGTCTTCAAAGAGCATTGAAAGAAATTTTTCTGAGTAATAACAGTATTCTGGGCTGTGAAGCACTTCTGACTGTTTACTTGGTTGGAAGGGACCATAAAGATCATCGAGTTTCAACATCTGGCTGTGGACAGGGACACCTTCCACTAGACCAGGTTGCTCAAAGCCCCATCCAACCTGGCCTTGAACACTTCCAGGGATGGGGCAGAACTTCCCTGGGCAGCCTGTGCCAGGGCCTCACCACCATCACAATAAAAAATTTATTCCTAATATCTAATCCAAACCTACTCTCCTTCAGTTTAAAGCCAGTACTCCTTGTTCTATCACTACATGTCCTTGCAAAACTTTTATTATATAGAATAAAACACTGACAAGTAGTGTGTAACTAAAAACAGCTTTATGTTTTGCAGTCAAATTAAAAAAAAATTCTAAATCACTATTTCATCTTGTCTTATCTTGTGTTTTTCCAGGATCAAGCATGAAAATATAGTTGCCCTGGAAGACATCTATGAGAGTCCAAACCATTTATATCTGGTCATGCAGTTGTAAGTACTGAACCTAATGAAGTTTTTGTGTCAAAATTGCGAACTCCTCTTGATCTGGTTTTGTTCTTTAACTGAAAAGATGGGATATGTGAGAGGTATTTGTCTTGTGTGCTACAGACTGCAAAATCCCTGGAGGGTGGTCAAAAATTAATCTTCAGTTGTGATGTGCTGGGTTGTTGTGCAGTTGGGAATTAAATTGTTTTGTGACTGGTCTCACCCAAATCAAACCAGAGTGGGTTTGTGAGATCACATCAAAAAAAAAAAGAGCAGAACAGACAGACAGGGTAGAGGAGTAAATTACAGCTGGGAAGAGCCGGATGTGCCATAGGGAAGCCTGGAGCATCCGATAGAGGCAGCTCTGACATTAAATACCTCAGGGGAAGCCCTTGGGGACAATGCTGGTCCCTTGTCTGTTGTTAAGGTCCAGGCATGGTGATGTCCTTAGAAGTTGTGCTGGAATTGTGGGGAGACTAGTGCCCTGTAAATTTTTTCTGTGTTTTTGTAGCCCTGCATTTCAGTTCAGAGTGCTGCAGAAGGACTTGCACGGGAACATTGGTGTTATACAAATTCCAATAAACCAGCTGGATTGTGGGAAGTACCAATTTTGTGATAAATTGATTTAGAAATTCTTTGTTTTGTTAAATCTCTTTTTAAAAAATAAACAGGTATTATTCCCACTTATTATTAGCATGTTCAATGTAGTGTAACCATAACTTTTTAAAAATTCTTGCACCCAGATATTTGGGCTATCTGAAATGAAGTTCTGTAATCAGAGGTGACACCGAGTATATCTTCGTATAAATTTCTACTTGCTCAAAAGTCAACATTTGTTAGGGAATTCTCCTTTGTGTTATAGCTGTGCTTGTAAACCCAGCCAATTAATTTTCTAAAGGCCAAACATTTAGCTGTTCCAGAGGGACACAGTGTTCACTGGTGCCCATTGGGGTGGGATGCCCAGCTGAAACCAGCGTAGGAGCCCATCAGCAGCGTTTGGGGTGGCAGCTCTAAGCAATCCCCAGCCCCAAAAAACAGCTGTGCCTTGTGCTACAAGGTAGACACAGAGCACTAAACTGAATGCAGGGAGTAACCTTTCTGCACTTTCTTGGGGAAGGGCTGTGTCATGCCAAGGTGGAGAGGACAAGAAGGCCAGGCACTCATCCTCATCGCTGTGGGCATTACATGAAGGATGGTGCAACCTCTGCCCTTCCTCTGAATTTTCAAAAGTAGTTGGGCTTTGGATCAATTGGTTTCAACAGTTGGGTGGCAACTCTGCAAAGTCCAGAAGGCTCAGAATCCATTCTGCATGCATCCTTTCATGGATTCCTGCTTGGAAGAAGGCATGTACAGATAATCTGTTGTTTCCAAGGTAACACCAACTTGTTGATACAATAGCTGTGAACCATTGCACAGCATGAAGTATCTTATCTATTTGTTTACATTTCTACCCTATTTATTATTAGATTCCTTCTGGATTTTTTAGCTTCTCATCTTTGTGTATTTCTCCTAAACAAGACAACAGTTGCCTACATTTAAAATGGGGTTCTGATATGAAGCAGAATGGGTTCTGATCAAACAGATTTCAGAAAGCAGCATTTAGATTGCAAAAAAAGAGGGGATAAAGTCAGGGCCACTGAAAGATCAGTAACATGAGCACAACAAATCTCCAGCCCATACACCCTTCTCCCTGGGTCACTGCTTGCTAAGTGGACTCTAGCTAATACTTCCCAAGGATTATTTTGTGGCATAGACATCATTTTCATTACCAACCTTTAGAGCACTCCTTGCTATGTTGTGGAAAATTCACATTACAGCCCCTGAGCAACTCACAGAGCCTCTGTGGGAAAAGGCTTTTGAAGACAGACCAAGTCTCCCTGATTATGTTTGTCCTTGGGTCCATCTGCTTTTACGTGAAAGTCATGCTTGTTAGCAGGCCAGCTCGAAGGATAAATATCACACCTCGTTTATTCTGTCAAAGATATGGGCAAGTAAAGGTCTTGGTGTCTGTGCTGGAGTTGGAAGGAAGGGAGGTTAAGAGACAGCTGTCCATGTTATACTTGACACTTAATTTGTTCCTGCCAGTCGCCCTGGGAACTCTTCCCAGGATTACATAGCTGTTGGTGAATCTGCCCCGTGTGTTTCCTGGCTGTTCCCTGTTCATGGGGAAATAGGATCTCTGGCTTTGGTTTCACCACCTTGTTCTCACATACATTTTATATAAGCCATCAGGGAACTGTTCAAACTGACACAATCCTCTTAGTGCAACATAGACCAGAAGTCCAGGTTGGAGATTCCTGGATTTGACAACTCATAATTTCATGTGCTGTCTCAGGGGGTTTTCCTGTTCCTTGGAAAGGGCTGGGCTGCGCTATTTTTTCTTTATTTATTTTCCCAAAATGCAAGATATTCCAACCCAGTGCCTCTAACTTTGGCAAGGTTGTGGACAACTCCATGCTGTCGTTCACTCCCAGCAGTATTGCTCAGCTTTGGTTTGAGGTGGAGTTACTGGTGCAGCTGCAAAGCAGGATACAGATGTAGGATAATCACTGCCTCTCCTGTGATGACTCTGCTAAAATTTTGCAGGCACTATAAAAAAGTACTGTAGAACATTTGTCCTATTTCCATGAGGATAATGTGCTTTCCAACCAAGAAAACATCTGCTCCTTCCCAACCTTGGATTTCTTATAGTACTGTTAAGACCTACATGGGCAACAAAGACAAAAACTAAAATGAAACTGGGAAAGTTTCATTCCTTCTAGATGCTGGGTGAAATTTCCCCAGAGCATACTGTAGAAGACAGGGGGAAATAAAATGCTTTCATAAATAGTTTTGTTGAACTGTTTCAGTGTAATAGTGAGGTCTGTTGATGAGCAGTTATAGGATTTTGGTTGCTGTTGGTGCCACTTGGTAAGAATTACCCTACTGTATCTTCCAAGTGATCTGCCTTATTTCACCTCTCAGTATAGGGAAAGATCTTGATAATCTGTTGTGGTTAGTACTGTCAGATACTAATGGTTCATTAGCATAATCAGCCTCTTTGGGTATTGATGATTCATTTTCTGCGTGCTGGAAAATCATGCATAAGAATGGCTTTACATAAACACATGGAATCTTAGAATAATTTAGGTTGGAAAAGACCTCAAAGATCATCAAGTCCAACCATTAACCTGTCACTGCCAAGCCCACCACTAAACCATGTCCCCAAGTGCCACATCTACACAGCTTTAAAGTACCTCCAGAGGTGGTGACTCCACCACTTCCCTGTGCAGCCTGTTCCAGTGCTTGACAACCCTTTCAGTGAAGAAATTTTTCCTAATAATTCAATCTAAAAGTCTTTTCTGTATGAATTTTACGGGTCCATTTGCAAACACTTCTTTCTGACTGTGCTGCCAGTGCAGATTGGAGCAGATTCTTGAGGCTCGACTCTGACTTCATCTCTATTATTCACCTGCATTGAAGCATGAAGCAGCAAAGTCTGGTTTCCCAGAGATTTTTTTGTGTAACCTACACTATTCAAAGCCACAGGAGCTGGGGCTGTTGCCTCTCCAAAAGGAAATGGGACCACGTTAAAAATCAATTATGACAGTAATTTCCTTGTTCTCCTTTATTCATCCGCATTTGCTTAAAATCTGTAGGAACTTAATGTTTTTGTAATCTCTACTCTTCAGTCAAAATTGGTTGAAGTTCACCCAATGGGTCAGAAATTACTAAGGGCTGGCAGGTTCGAATGGAGAGTCATTGCCTCACAGGCTTTGGAAAACAGGCAAAAACAGGTCTAAAAGGCACCTCCAAAACATATGGAGCAGCCTGGGGAAGTGTGTAGGTAAGCTAGGTAAGTAGTGATTAAAGCTGAAGACTGACCTCTGAGTAGCACTGCTTTTTTTTCACAGTCAAGAATTTTGCCAAATCCAGAGGAATTGCTATTAATACTAGGATCTGCTTAAAGAAAGTGAAAACCCTAGTGCCTGTCTGGTATAGCATTTCACCTGTTTGGGGGATCTGTGCTCCCAAAGAGTGGATCTGATCCCCTCATCAGGAGGGCTAGATCCTGTCAGCTGCTGTTTCTGGTTCTCCAAGGAAATCAGAGTATTTCCCCTGTGTGATGTCTTTTGAGACTTTGGCATCTCTGCTGAGAACAAGTTTTCAGGGTGAATAGCCTGGTTGACCCAACACTGAAGTGCTTCTTCTTACCTTTGCAAAAAAACCCAGCCCAAACTGAGTCTAAACCCCTGACCGTGGGGTTTTTCCAGCTTGGTCTCTTAACTCTGCTGAATTATTCAGATGATTTTCATCACAGAAAAACTGAGATGACGGAGGCTCCTTCCCGCCGGCTGCAAGTCACGCACCGAGGAGAGCCCTACCCACAAGTTTGAAGGCTCACAGTGTCCCATTCCTGCCGTTTATCAGCTCTGCCCTGCCCCACATAAGCACCTTCCAACCCTGTAATGCCTTGGGAGGCAGCTCAAACAGGCAGGTACCCACCAGACGTAAAATCTGCGCAAGTTTTTATTATTACCGGAACTACTCTGCTTGTGATTTTGCCTTTCAGCTCTGTGTTTTGCTAATAAGTAAGCAGAGTGCTAAGCTGTGATTAAGTGCTGAATGCACTTTGTTTTGTGAAAGCCCAATGCCTGAGTGCACTCCGAGAGCAGCCGAGCATGGACTGCGTATGTAAGTGACATTTCAATGAAAATATTCAGCCTCCAAGAAAAACAGCAGACAATAGAAGGAAGTGTCATGTTTGCCAGGTTCCTTGAGGAGTCTAGCAAGGGCTCAGCGTGTTACAAAACAGCGACCCGCACGCCAAGCCAGTGGCACATCAGGATGCTGATTAAAGCAAAGCGCAGATCTGCCACGCCACATTCCTCAGGCGAGGCTTATTCCCGTACTTGAGGGGTTCTCTGTAAGCTTCGTGCAAAAGACAAAAGGAAATCTCTCTGCATGCACAGTGGAATTTATGTCATAGAACCACAGAATGATTTTGGTTGGAAGGGACCTTAAAGATCATCCAGTTCCAACCCCCTGCTGTGGTCAGGGACACCTTCCACTGAACCAGGTTGCTCAAAGCCCCCTCCAGCCTGGCCTTGAACATTTCCAGGGATGAGACATCCACAACGTCTCTGGTCAGCCCATTCCAGTGCCTCACCAGTGAATGGTAAAAGCATATTGGCTTCTTCAGGAGATGAAAATAATTGTGTCCAAACATCTAACAGAAGCTCCTCAGCAGCACTTTTCTCTGAGGATGATGTGTTTGTTATCATTACTAGTAATGGCAGTAATGCTAACAGGGTAAATACCACCAGGAATGAAGAACACTGGAGCTGATGACTGTGTGCCAGGGATTCAATTTATTTCATGGGATGGAACATCAGCTGCACACCCACAGACTCTGCTCTTCTTTGTTTCCAATACTCCTGGCTTGGATGAGGTGTCTCAAAAGGGTCAGCCCAAATTAGTGCCTGACATCCACTGAAAATACCCTAGGTGTGAGTCAAAAGCCTTGGATCCCATGCTTCCTTCACCTGCTCATGCTGCACAGGAATAAGATGTGTAGTGGATGTATGTGGCAGATGGATCTCTTGGGTTTATTGGCTAGGACACTTAATGGATGGGCCAGGGAAAGACCTGTTCCCAATTCAATACATTAATTTTACATTAATCAGTAATTGAATAAATTGTCCCCTTGGTTTTGGTGTGGGTTTTTGAGTAAATGCTACCTAAGAGCTACCAGGAAGGCTGATGCACGTCTGGGCAAGCCAGGGAGGAGCCTGTGAGGTGCCAAGGGAGCTTTCCTCAGACTTTGTCACAGCTAAGCAGAGATTTAGGGGCTCTAGTTAGGCAAGGCTTCATTTCCTTACAGCTTATGGAGTGAAACATCAGCGATTTGGGCAAAAGAACCTTTGTGAGTCTGCAGTGGAACAAGATACGGCAATAACTACACCCTGTGTTGAAAAAGTCTTTTGCTGCTTCTATGGACAAGAGCTTCTTGAACTGAGGGGATTGTGCTGCATAGCAGGCACAGCTCTCCAGGGATGGATCCAACTGGTGAACGTGGAAAGCAAAGGGGGACAGCAGCAACAGGGTTGAGTGTGTGTGACACAACTGGGAGCATCAGACCATGACTGTGGGAGAAGTGCTCAGGAAAATGAGTCCTGTGCCCATCACAGCCTTCAGCACGACCATATTGCACACATGGGCCCAAACTGCAGAGCTGGGCTGCTGGATTTGGAAATTGCCTATATTATTTGGGCATGGGAAATACAGGTTTTGGTTCCAGCCCATTCTGGTGCCTGAAGAAGTCAGGGCATGTTCTGTCAGTATAGCTAAAAAAAATGCTTTATCAAAATTTCCAAAGTCATATTGACTAAGCAACACAGGCAGCCCTGTTAAAAGGCTAAAGGAGTTAATCTCAGTGTCCTTACTACTTTCCCACTTGAGCCTTGCGAGCTGCTGACCACATCATAAACTAGCCCTTGGCATCATGCCCCTGGGAACTTGGTAGCAGTTATTAATCCAGCATCAATTTAACATCTTTTCCTTTGTGGAAAAAAAGATGATTACACCAGTTGGGTTATGCTGGTCAGTGGTCAATACGAAGGAGGATCCCTCCTTTTCCAGTGGCTGAGAGGTTACAAGTGGAGTAGGGAAGACTGAAGTCAGAGTAGAGATCAGGGCATGGGCAGATTTGTTGGTAGTAGATATTTACACAGATTGACCACCAGAATGGCTTTTAGACCTTCAAGCTTTTTGTAATTTTGTGGATTGTGTGTGGTCCTGAAAGTGTGAATGTGCTCATTGTCTAGTCCTCAGCATTTTTGATTTCTCTACTTGTTTTTCTCTGGCTATGGGAGTACTTTTGGTAACTCCTGGTCCCCATATCTCCTCCAAACATGGCACCTTTTCCTGGGAATGGCACTGAGCAGCAATCCTGTTGCTTCCTTGTGCTTCAGCTTTGGTCAGGTGCAGGCATTTTGAGAGTCCCTGGGCAACAGACCAGCCTTCATACAGCAAGAGAGGAATGGTGAGAATCTTCTTCACCTTGGGGACTACAAAAGGCTTTCTTGTGATAGTTTCCAAAACAACTTAGAACATTTTGTCACCTTCAACAGGTGTAGACAATTGTCAACATCCTTGTTCCAAAGCTTGCATTTGTTATTGTTACCTTGGTCAGAGGATCCCAGGAAGAACTCATTTGCAAGCCAACACTGAGGGTTTGTTAGTTGCTTTTTAAAATCAAACTGCCATGGTACTCCTGATGGAGAGTGATTATCTTTTTGCCCTGTAGCCTTGAGAATAAAGAGGTAATGGAGAAAAAGTTTCTCATTTTCATCGAGCAGACAGCATTATAGTGTTGTTTATTTTTACAGAAATGTGAACAGTTCAGATGAAAATGGATTTTTTCTTATAAGATATCTATTGTTGCAAAGCTGCTATTGTCAATAAGGAGATTTGGCCAAAATTCAAAATAAACCTTGTTCTAATGTATTAATCTTTAAAGTTCCAGAAAGATTTGAAGGTCTCTTAAATCTGCTTGTTTTTCTATGCTGGTGATTACAATAAATTTGTACTTTCTGAGGGTTATTTGATGTAATGTCCACTCACCAACAAGGGCCAGGACCAAATCTCTAGGGTGACAGTATGTGTTTTGATTAGGTTTTTTTAGCAATAGATTTTGGCAGCCTCAACTTGAGTTTTTCTTCCTTCAGCCCAGCAGCAGTTCCCTCACTAAGTCCCCATTTTGGGCTCTCTTGCAGCTGGGCTTGGGGATGTAGGTGCTTGTATTGTAGAGCTCGGTCTGCTGTAGGAGGCAATTCATGGCAAATATTCAGCAATATACATCTGCCAATAATCCTGTATAATATCACTGCTTCCCTGAGAGCAGGAGTGAGGCTTTTCTCTCCAAACAGCAGGAAGGTAGCTATTTAGAGCCCTAGCAATTTTCTTTCCATTTTCTTGGCTTTGGATAACCATCTCCTTCCTTTCATGCTTTGCCCAGAAGTTTCATTGCTGGTTACTTGATGTTCACATAGTCACTCACTGAATGAGTCTTTTAGATTTAGTTCTGCTTCTCTCAGTACCTGCTAATTTACACTGTGGTGCACTGAAGTCAATTAAATAGCTGGTGTTTAATTCAGAAGTAAGGGGCTTTGCAGCAGGCATGTAATAAATGTTAAATCCATATATGCCACAGTGTGAGAATTCATTATGATACAGTAGGATCTCTCTCAAGCACAACATGAAGTCATTCTGATTAAATGGTTACACTCATTTGAACAGAAAAGTACTTCCATAACAACCTGGAAAGCTTTGAAGTGAAATAACACGGCATTGAAGCAAGCTGCAAAATTAACATGGGCATTCACAAGTCCATTCTTTTACATGGAAAACATTATTAAAAGTTTGCTTCTGGAAGAAGGTTGTACAGGCTGTGGTGAAGGGGACAGTAGGAGGCTGACAAGTATTACAAGTCAGACAAGTCAGTGTGTTCCAGAAGACCTTTCATGGTTTTGTGGCAGAAAAACAGGCTCAATTTCCCCTGCATGCTCATGTCTCAGCTCCAGCCTCTCTTCTACGCGGTACAGTCAGGTGTGTTACTCTGGTCAAGACTCTCTAAGTGACTCCAGAGTCAGTGCTGGGCTGACTTACAGCTACACTTGCATTGTATTATCTTTGTACAAATTCCAGAAGAACCCACTAAGCAGGTGGTGATGAAGCATTACCATCCCATTCATATATTCACACTGAAAGAAAAGATCTCTCACTTTACATTTTGTCTGTATTGCCCCCAAAACTCTACACAGGATGTGTTTTTAAAGCCAGGTTGATTAATGTATATTTCTGTGGCTGTGCTGGGGGTCGGGGCCTTAAGCAGGAGAGTGTAAAACAGAATTTTTAGTGGAAATACAGGTTGCTGTTTGAAACCCTGTTTTCACTTCCTTTTGCAGTGCTGTGGTTGCCTCCTCTTAGAGAAACTATTTTCATAGGACTGCAGAAGTACTTGCCATAGGTTTCTGCTTTAAACATTCTCCCTGGAAAATTATTCAGTGGAAAATAAATGTGGGGCATTTTGTGTTTTTCTTTTTTTTTTCCTTTTTTTTTTTTCTGTTACATTGGTTAGGTCTGCTGTAGCCAAACTTCTACTTTTTAAAGGATTTTATAGAAAAAGAAAATACTGTTGCTGGTGAAGTGTTTCTTTGATGCATTTATAGAACATGTGCTCATTTCATTCTGATTCATGCCACATGGTTATATCTTAGCCTGTAAAGGACAATTTTTTCTCTTGAACTGAAGGAAAAGTGTGTTTAGAGACCCAAATTCGTATGTCATCTTTTCCCTTCTCCAAGACAAAATTCCCATTTGGGGCTGCATGATCCTGGCTTAGCTGTAAAAGGCTTTCTCTACTAGTTCTGAAGATGGTTTGGAGGAGTTTGGTGTTTATTCTGTCTGATTATTCCGTTGGCTAGGAGCATTTAACCACTCTGTAATTCTATTTTCTTCATCCCTAATTGATGATGCTCTAAGGAGCACTGATATCCTTGAGTGAGACGTAGTGGAGCCTTTAAATGTCCATATGTCCCTGAGGAAAGAAGATCCCATTTTCCAAAATGCATTGTAAAGAGTCAGAAATACAGTTTGAAATCCACTGAAAGAGAGCTGAGATTTTAAGACTTACATTAGCATAAATAGAGGCAGCATTAGGAAAAAACTGTGTTTGGCATTCTTAATATTAAAAAATCAGGTAGAAAATTAAAATTCATGTAACTATTTTTCAGTGCCTTGGGGTTGTTACCATGAAAACTTTGCTGTGACTCCCTTGCCGCTCCAGAAAAGGGGTTATTCCTTTAGGAGGAAACAGAGCCAGCCATCCATCCTGCTGTCATTATGAAGCTCCTTGTTGTGATGGTGGTGTCAGATATACTCAGTCCTAAAGTTCTTGGTCACCCTGCTGCAGAGCACTACCCAGTGCCATGGGACAGGAGCAGTGTAGCCATAATTAAGCAACACTGAGCAGAGAAAAGGGGAATTACCTCGCTCTGATGGCTCACCAGGCTTATCTGCAGGAATATTCATCTCACTGCAGCCCAGGGTCTTTCCTGTCGATTAAGTCTTGTTTTCCTGTAAGCCTGAAGCAGGCCCACTTGCAGAAAGTGCTTCTGACATTTTGCTGCTTGGGGCTGAGAACTCCTTGCCAGAAACTTTTAAATCTGCTCTTTTCAGATGCTTTTGCAGCTGGATTTGCTGTGTAGAGATTTGGCTTCTCATTGGTGCTGCCTTGCCTTGTCAGAAGGGTGGTGAGGGAAATGTAGGTTAGTTCTCTGTCACTGAAGATTGGGTCACCGGATGAAACATATTTTTAAAAGCAAATTTCCTGGGGAAAAGCATTTTGTCTTGTACTGTCTTCCCCCCCACCAGCTTAACATGGAGTTGGAGTCCCTGCCCTCGCTATTGGCACATGACCACGGTCAGGACAGCCATGGCAGCTCCTAGAAACAGCATGTTGGAACATATGGGGCAAAGACCATTCCTCTGACGTGTACGGGCATTTATTTTATAATGGAATGGAAGTGAGGAGTGCTTGTGACATGCAGGAGTGCTCATGCCTACAGACAGGAGCAGGCAGGGTTGCTGCTGGAAGCAATTCACACTGGGCTGGAAAGAGGAGCTTCTGAAAAGTCTCTCCTTCAATCCTGGTCCCACCTGAGCTGAATGAACTCAAGAAATTTGATACCTACGTTTGTGACTGTGTATGTTCCAAAGTTTAGAGCAAAAAGGCAACAATTTGCACACCACAGGCAAAAGAACAAAGTGGGAAGGAAAGCATAAATAAAATAACTGATGACCTGCTGTCTGTGCACTTAGTTGAAGGTCTAGAGTTTCTCTCTGGCCCGAATTTCCTTGGAGCATGCTGTGAAATGTGACCAGTTGATAGTCATATAATAGACTTTCACCTGTGGCTGAGCTTTCCTGAGCTCATGACTGCTCTCAGCCCACTCCACTTGTGTGTGTCTTCATCCAAGGGGTTCTTCCTGCACAAGGTGTTCTGCTACAAGTTTCCCATGTCACACAGGTGAATGTACTGCTCCCCAAAACTGCAGCCGCATGGTGTGCCAGAGACATTGGAGGCTGTACTTGGTCCTCCTCTCATGTTCTGCTCTAGGTCACCTAAAGCCAGTCTGTACGTTGCAGGCACGGGTTTATTTTATTGCTTGGCCACTTTTCCTGCTGTGTGACAGCCTCTGGCAAGGCAAATGACACAAAGGTGTGCCTCTGCCATCGTGAAGGATCACTGCAAACACCTGTTGGCCCTTGATGATTCATGAAGGATTGTCCAGCTCTAAATTCCAGTGCATGGCTGCCAGCACAGCCCCTGGAGCAGGGGCTCCTGCTGCAACCACAGGGACAGTGGCAGAGGAGACAGCTCACAGCTTAAAAGAGGAGGAGGGAGGAGCAGAAGCTGAGCCATATGGAAGAGAAAGTAGAAGCAGACACAGCATCTCAGTGGTAGGTGCTCATTAGGCTGTCTCTGATGTGCTGGGAAGACTGAGTTTATCCTGCTAGAGGAATTCTAATATTCTTCTCTAAGCTGAAGAATGTAGCAGAGTGGGTAAAGGACAGGTCTTTTAATCTATGGAAAAATATTCTAGCCTGTTTACCGGTAATATGTAACAGGAACCAGTGCCTGCTGCTCTCAGAGTCTTGTGAGGATGTTTTTGTGGTTAGAGCATACAAATGTGAAAATCTGCAGTTCTTGTCTTACTCTGTCATTGATTTACATTGTGGTCTCAGATCACTTTGTCTTCTAATTTCCCTGTGCACAGAAAGACAGTACCTTCCTAATTAATTCTGGGTAGGATTAATTGGAGTTTTGCTTTGTTTTGCTTATTTTTTTTCTTAAATCAGTGCTACTCTTCATGGAGTAAGTTGTTTAGAGAAATAAGAGTACTGGAGTAAGTTGTTTAGAGAAATAAGAGTACTGGAGTCTGGCCTCTGGTGTTGTCCGCCGAGGAGCACTGTGTTCTAACTGTGTAAAAGTGAATGGACTTTGTTTGCTAGGACCTACTGACTGTTTTGAAAAACATATTCAGGCATGCCTTGATCCCCTCCAGTGTTTCCCTGCATGCTGCAGTAGCTGTGCAGTGGCTTTATCCCTCCATCCCATCCATGTCTGTGCAGAAACCTACAGAGAGCAGAGCCCAGGCTGTCTGGTGACTCAGTGTAACAGCATGACTGGTGATGGCCATCATCATTGCATAGATTATTTATCCTTATGATGTAGATATGTGGAAATCTCAAGCAAAAGCCGTATGACATCCAGAGTTAAAAATCCACTTACATAAAGCCAGGATTTCACCTACTGTGCATAGATGTGGGGGCAGCCAAATGCATCATACCAGCAATGGAGGGGAACAAAAAGAGTCATCAATTAAAACTTGGTGAGGGAGAGCTACAAAGCAGCAGCTTAAACCCGGGCTGGATGGAAAGTGAAAGTGAATTTTAACATCCATTCCTTTGTGCTGCAGGTAGGTGGAAGTGGTTATTGCAAATACAGGGATGTAAGAGAGATGTGTCAAAGCACATGGTACAGAGGGCTGGCTCCAGCACCTCCCTCAGCCTTGGGGACTGTGACTCCTGCTCCCCCTGTGCAGTGGGAGTGTGACTGGATCTCTGTGCAGACAAGGTGTGGTGGGTGATTTGAGCATCCCCAGTGTGCCCAGGTGCCCGCCAGCTCAGAAGCAAAGCCATGCTTGGGTCTCTTCACATCTCTCCCTTTTCACATGCAAAGGAGTGAGCTCAAAGTGATGGATGTCCCAGGATGCATTACAACAACAAGTATTAGCTAGTTATCAGCTCAATGTTTGAAATACTTATTCTCCTCAGTAATAAACACCAGAAAGGGCCTTTGGAGGAGAATTCTTGGGGGCATGAGATTACACTTAATTTATCAGTGTAATCAGACACACCAACCCTGCTGTGAAAGTTGTCTGGGTGTGCTTGGGCATCATATTCCCACTCTGGGGGCTGGATATAAATTACCTTTTTGACCCCATCTCTAGCTGTAAATACAAGAGGTCTGTATTGCTGCTGTCCACTGAGCTGTGTGCAGGCACTGTCCAGGAGGATGCTCAGGGTGAACCAGCAGCCCTGACAGTGTGGGCAATTGTGGGGCACTGTCCCACTGTTTCTGTTCAGGGACACACCAGGCACAGCCTCTGTGCCTCTGCTTCTCCTTTGGGACGTGGAAATAACAGCCCTTTCTGCCACACGTGGGTGCTATGAGTATAAACATGTTAAAGTCTGTGAAGTTTTGAGATAATATCATCAGTTTAGGCATGTAAGTCCTCAGACAAATATATTGTGCAAACACCAAGCGGATTAAAGTACAACTTCTGGCACAGTGATATTGCTTAAAGGCTGGTTTAGTTCCATTTCAAAGGATTTCTCAAAATAAATAGTCTGAATCCTGCTCCGTCTCTGCAAAAAAATATGGACACTCTTACCAAAAAGCCATTAAAAAAGAAAAGCAAAGCATCTAAAAAATTTCTTCTGGCTTGAATTTTAGATTTCAGAGTGGGACACATCAGTTCATCCATTAAGTGTTAGTCTGGCACCACTCTCCATCGTCCTGCAGCACAAATCACTGCACCAAGAGCTCCTTCCTGCCACAATTCAAACTTGAGCCTGTCCACAGTCTCTCTACTGTCATGAACATGAGAAGTGGTTTGCAGAGTTAGGTTCTCACACCTAATTCCCACCTGTGGATGCCTTATTTAGCCACAGGTACCTCTGCTTGGTGACTAGGTCTCTCCTGAATGCAGGACAAGGAGAAGAAGAAATGGGAGAGGGAACCTGAGCAGGCAGCAGGAGAATTGACTCTGTGGCGGGAGTATTGACTCTGGGTTTGAGACACTGTCTTGTGTACCCTCAGTCATGCATGCACCATGCCATGTGGTTGTGAATGCAAAATTTATTTCCTTGCTGTTTACTTAATCTATAGCCTCTTGGTAGTAAATTATATTCATTGCCTCCAGGTCCTGTTCCTGTTGAATAGTTATTTGCAGGCAAAGGAAATACGTACTGTTTTTATTCTATTTGGACTTTGAATGCATAAAATAGTCCTTTTTTTCAGTTGGAAGACACAAGTGCCCTTTAGAATGTAAATATTAGCATGGTGTTCAGAAAAAAAAAAATTCTTTCCAAAGCCTTACTTCTCAGTGTAATGACTCATTTTAAAGAATTGGACATTCTTTATGTTTTTCAGAGAAATTCCCAAACCAGAAAGTATTCCACTTTCCTTCATACTGAATTCTCACTCAGCAGATAGCATCAGATTCCAGGGTAGCTTAGTCTTGCACGATTAAGCTGTGAAGCCTTTGCCCTGTAGAACTCAGTGGTACAGAGAGGTGCAAAGCAGATGCAGTTGCCTGCAAGGTTTTACTTTTGGCGATATGTTCAGAATTTCTTTTGAAGATTCTAAAATTTTATCTTCTGGTAAGTCATGGAACCACAGAAGGGTTTGAATCAGAAGGGACTTTTTAAAGATCTAGTCCAACCACGCCTGCCATTGAGCAGTGTTTCACTAGATCAAGTTGCACAAACCTCCACCCAGCCTGACCCTGAAGGCTTCAGTCCCTTAATTACATGTGTGGATGTGTGCTGGGGACTTGGCCTTGGCTCCCACAGAGAGGCAATGTGAAGGTGTCGGGCCATGCAGGGTGTTCCAGCCAGGCTTCTGCAGATGAATCATCTGAAGGATTGTTTTTGAAAGATTGGGCTCTTGCACGTGATTCATTCTCCTTGGCAAGCTGAAAATAGTGTGCATTGTTCTCATAATCCTTAGCAACTTGAAAACTGCCATGAATTGAATACATTTTAATCTTTACCTACAGCAAGAAAATAGACTAATTCAGTTATTCCTGCAGTTCTTCAGCTAATGCTAATTAACTGATGGCTTTGTATTTTTCCAGCAGTTTTCTAAACACTTCTCTTATCATTTCAGTGAGCCCTTTACAAATCTGAGGCATAGTGAATAGATTTATTTCTACTGTGCGCATTAGTAAGTCCAAGCAGTATGTTAAAATATAACTGTCCAGGAAACAAAGACCCTCTCCCAGTATCTCCTAAATCATTGATTACCAAGATTCATAATCCCCTGGATATGATTTTTGCAGGAAAGTTTTTAATAGGTAATTGTAAAATTAATTAAGGTGATGTTGAGAAGTGGTATTGCACATTGGTGGAGTTGTAGGTACATACAGAGAGAGACCATAGACCCATCAGATAGAACAGTTCTGCCCAAAACTGATCTGAATTTCTGTGAATTTCATCTTTGGCTATTCTGAGTACTCTCTTGAGCTACAATTTCTTTATTTCCCCTGAAATACATTCCTTAGTTGATTTACAAATAATTTGGTGAATGACTTGTATGGTCAGATAAATTGTTGAAAGCCCTGAGTAGGTAACTTGAATCTCAGATGCTTATAGATGTAAGTGTTGTAGTACACTTGGGAATATCATCTCTCAAATGACCAGCACAAGTGACCACAGATGTTGTGCAGTACAGAGGAAGCACCATGCATCTGCATAAGGGTAAATTCTGCCCTCAGAAACTAGGGAATGGCTGTTCTCTGGATACAATGATCCGATCCTACCAGTTGGGGGACAGGTTACAGTTGTGTCTTGAAACCACAGTGACCCAGTGGTTTCTGCCATGATCTGGCTTCTGGGGTCAACTATGTTAAGCAAAGACTTTCCTCACCTGTCAAAACTGTATTAAGCAGACTGATGAAAATTAACAACCATCAGACCATCCAGGACTGTTGGATAATCTCATTTTGCATTAAGGAAGGAATACCCTCTTCCTTTTACTTTTAGTTAGTACAAACCAAACACCTCAAAGGGACCTTCAAAGACTGTGTGGAAAAGCAAGACAGAGAACAAACAGGACCAGTGGGATGAGGATGGTGGTGAGCAGGACTGATCTGCTTTATGTAGCCAGCCAAGGAGTAGGTACTGGCTCTGACACTGCCTGGGGCTTTCTCAGCCCTGCAGGATGCAGAGACTGTGTGTCCGTGCTCACAACATGCTGTGGCTGAATTCAGCTAGGATTTTTCTGCTGACTTTGATGGAGTCAGTCCCCTAGATGAAAGATTAGGTTTTGCCTCTGGAAAGAGCTCTAATAGTTGGGAAAAAACCCCACCCCAGTAAACATCATTGCATAGGTCGGTAGAATGGTTGTGATAAGCTAGGGAAGTAAAAAATACTTTTGTGAACAAAATTTGCAGATAAGAGGGTGGGAGTGGACCAAACGTGCTGCTTACAGCAAGGAATGCTTCACAGTCCTACCTGGTTCAGGTTTGCTAAACAAAGAGGGTAAAGGGCTCTTTCCTGCCTCCTGGGCAAGCCTAGGGCAAACTTCACCTACCCTGCTTGTGACCAGTCTGTGCTGCACCTCAGTTACATCCACAGCACACAGCAGTGGTCCTCGTCTCCTTGAGGCCTCAGGTGGTGCCATGATGTCCCTCCCTATAGGATCAATATGCTGCTGGGCATTTTCCAGTTCAGAGGGTCTCACAGCATGAGAAGGACCATGTTGCAGTCCACTTTCATAGCATGGCACTGGGGATGTGAATTGTGTGACCTAGTGACCAGTGGGGGAAGCTGGGATGTGTTGGAGAGAGATCTCATTGTAGTGATCCAAAACAGAGGCAGGGTGTAACCTAGGAGGGGATCCTTGAACCTCAAGCATTCTGTGCCTGAGTGAGTGCTTAAGCTAATTTCCTGGCCTTTATTTAGTTGGCGTTTGTAGATGTGTCCTACATCTCCCTCCATGCAGAAGGAGACCCCAAAGTCCTGACTTTGGATCTGCACAGTCAGATCCTCAAGCAAATCCACAACCTCCATGAGATGACCTTCATGTCTCCCGTCCCAGTCAGTCTGAGGGTGGGGGAAGGAGGATCTCAGGGCTGGGCTTGGTGACTGGTCCTAAGGCTGGGCTGGTTGCCGCTGTTCCAGGGCAGAGAGGACGTGGCCGATCCCGAGTGAAGCGTGGCAGCTGGTGGGTAGGAGTCAGCGCTGCGGCAGCATCCTGTGCTTCCCCGGCGGTGTGAAGAGCTGCTCGGCCGTGAGGGAGGGGAGGAGGGAGTATGTTGGGAGGAAGCTGTCACGGATCTGCCTCTCCATGCTGCTCGCAGTCCTACGCTGGCTGAGTCAGAGCTGGCGGGAAAGGCAAGACACGCGGGTGGCCTCTGGGAAAAGTCCACACTCGAAAACAGATTTGTGAGGAAGAGAGAACCAACAGGACCCCCACTGTGAGGGCTGCAAGGCTGCAAGGGTGTTGCAGAGTGGATGAGGATGAGGAAGGCTGTGGTGTGAAGGTGTTGTGTGCTCCCTCACACCCCTGGAAACCATGAATTTGACACCAGGGTTGACTGTTGGGAGGCTCAGCATGGACCAAGCCACCACATTCAAGCTGCTGAGAGCAAACCAGCAAGATGGGGCATTCTCCAGCACAGCATCCAGCGAGTTTCCCTTCCTTGCTGCCCTTCAGCCCTCACATCATGGGTTCCCTGCACTCACACTGTTTGGCCCAGCACTCAAACACTGTTCTGATCAATAACACTTTTAAAGAGTTCTCCGGTAGCTACTTAACGTGATTTATGTCGTTCTCAGTTCAGATGTGCAAAGCCAAACAGGGAGCTTTGAAATCAAGCTTATGTTCAGCAATAATCCAGAGAAGAACTAACAAAGGCTTCAAAGTTAGATTTCTGAGGTAGCATGTCAAGCCATTGAATTTCAGTTCAGCAGCATGCCAAAATATTCCAAGATGTCTCTTATGATGTATCTCATTGTTTCCTATAGTTTGAGTAGTGGAAAAGTGATTAAAAATAAGACTGCATCCCTCTGTTTCTCTTTGATTCACTGTCTGAAATTTCAAAATGTTTAAAAGGTATTTATACTCATACATTTAGGCTTCTGCAGTCATTTGTTTTACTATGCAGTTTGAAATTGATTCACTTCAGCAATTAAGGTCTAAACTAAATTGTCAAACACACAAAAGGATATTTGCATATGTTACTTACAGCTTCCACCATTTCAAGCTGATTTCCCAGAGAGAAACATGGACTTTTCTGTTCCTTCCCCACATATTTCCTAATAAGTTTTGAACCATTGGCTAATCAGAGATGTATCTGATGGAGGAGTAGAGTTCTCGGACATAAGTGGATCTGTGGACATTTTGTGACACTATCTCCCTGCTAAAAAGAGATCCTACAAGTGCCTTGAACAGAAGGAAATACGTATTCTTGGGAGTTTTAAAAGCAGTAGCATGTGCCCCATAAACAGCTCAGTGTTTCTTGGTGACTGAAACAGAGGGGTGTTTCCTTTTCCAAGTATAGAGTGGTTATTTTGAGGGCTTGACAGGGGAATGTAGAGTTTCATGCATCACCCACGGTGTTTGAAAAAGCATTAGGATATTGAGACTGTCTGTGACAAGAAGTACAGAAATGTTTTAAGTGGCTGGCAGAAATGCCTTGGAAGAGTTTAAAAGAGCTTGAGAGGTTACTTTGACCAAGCAGTGATGAATGCAAGTTATGTTATGCACAGTATGTCTTGGATGCAGGTAGCTAGGGGAGAGAAACTGGCTGCTGTTGGAAAACTGTGACAGACCTTTTCTGATTCCAAGCTCTGACTGCAGGTGTTAAAAAAGCCAGGAGACAGTTCCTGCAGGGCTGTTAACCTGCAGCAGCAAGTACAGCTCTGCAAATCTGTTTCTCAACAAGAAACATCAGCAAGCCCCCAGTCTAGGATAAACCATGCTCTGGGAGGGCATTTAGGTTGCGTGTGCATGTGGGACATTGCTCAAAACAATTGAAGTTACTGTGAGGTTTTCCATATGCTCAGTGAGCTGTGATTCAGGCCCTTGCTGAGGTGAGAAGGATGTATCCATTTTTTCAGGGAAAAGTAAAATACTGGCTGCAGAAAATTCTGTTCAGCAAGAAATTCCAAAGAAAATTTTAGAGCTCATCTCTCCTGTGACATTAAGTTATGGTAATTTTAGCATATTCTTTTGAGTTTTAGGAGAAAGTAACATGTGATCCATGAACAGCTCAGAGTTTCCCGGTGGCAGAGAAGAGGTGTTTGTGGTTTGGCATATAGTGATGGGGTTTCTAGACACCCTCAGAAGGAGGAGATCCTGACAGGGTTTGTGGTATAGCAGCAGTGGTGATTCCAACAGTAAGTCACAGAGGAAGAGCAAGAGAATTTGGGAAGTGTCCCCCTGGGTGCAAGACCTTAGGAAAGAGATGCCCTCCAAAAGGACATCGAAGCTGAGGTTTCCATGGTGATACTGGGTTTGGGACATGCACCTCAGAGAGAGTAAGAATGGTGTGAAAGGAAGAAAAGAATGAAAGAAAATGAAATTTTCATGATGAGTGTGAGGACACATTTTCATAACAGTTGAAGCTCTCCTCTGAATGAAGTGTGAGTGGATCTGTCACTCAAAGCTGAGCAGGACAGAGAAGCGGAGAGCAATCCTGCGACTTCAGAGGCAGCAATCAAAAGTTTGATGGACAGAATGATGCAGGAGTTTTTCTCCCTGCTTCTGGCTTCTACAGCTTGAAATTTCTTCTAATGCCAAGAAAATTACAGCAGAAACTGGGCATTATTGCCAGTGCATTTGGGTATGGTTCCCTGAGGTCAGTAATGGGCCATATAATGAATTTCCCCCTAAAATATTGCATAGTACATTTTGTGTTTTAGTGATAAAAAACTGGGCTCAAGCTGATTCCCCTCTGGAGTAAGAATTTTTTGACTAACGTTTATCTTCAGATTTTACCACATTTTATAAATGGCTTTGTTCAGTTTTCTTTTTCTAAATAGGAAAATTCACTCTGTAAAAGAAAATTCTTTAAAGATCTAGTCTGAATATAGAAACAACTTTTGTGCAAATATGAATATAAACTTAAGAGAAGAAACAAAACCTCTTGAGGATATTACATCAATCTCAAAGTTAATAAGGTGGAAGAGAATGCATTTTAGATTTTATATTAACTTCCTTCAGACTAAGAACCATTTTTTCTTGCAGTTCGGTTTCCATCTCATTAATTTATTAATAATTAAACATCTGAAAAATAAAGATCTGTTATTTCTCATGTAACATCAATCAATAGATTTCTAATTAACTAGCCTTAGAGCACTGAGTAGGAGTTGCTCCAGCGACTGTTTCTACTACCAGCAAATTCTAGTGGGAGAAATAGAGTTCAACTATTTTCCTGTTCCAGAACAGAGACCAGAGTCCATCTGAGATTCTTCTTAGCACAAGGGCCACATCTAAGGTGGGACCCTGGGAGCATTTCCAGCATCCTGGGCCAATGTATGTACCCTGGGTGGATCCTGGTTTGTGGGATGGTGCATCCTGTCCTCTTCTGTGTGGAAAACCTGAGAGCGTGGATGGGAAAGGATCTGTCTGTGCTCCCAGCCTGGCTGTGGGGATGCTGTGCTGCTCTGTGCTGACAGGTTAGTAATGCATAGATACCTTGCTCTAACCTTGGAGATCTCACAAGTCCTGGACCTCACAGATCAGAAAAAAACAGAAGGTGACGTGAAGAAATTCAGAGGGGAAAAATGTTCTGTAGGGCACAGAAGGAGCCTGTGGTGATGTCAAAACAGAAACACACAGTTTTCAAAACCTAGCTTTGCCTGTTTCCAGGATGAAGCTGTATAACCAGCCACTCTCCAACACTTCAGAAATCTCCTGTGATTTGCTGGAAGAGAAGGTGTTAAAGGTATATTTCATCTTGTGATCCTGCAAATGCTTTCTGATGTAACTTTGCCCCCATAAATAACCCCTTACCCATGGAAGTGAGAATCACATTCTCAAATTATAGCTCCTGATGTGCCAAGTGCCTCTGACTAAAGGGATCTCAGTCCATGGAAAATATCCCTAGAAAATCTTTCCAGATTGATCAGTGTGCTCTTTCACAGTCATTTAAAATAAATCTTTCCTGGCTAGTAACTGGAAGGACAGCCGTGTGTATGGGGTGAAACTGCAGAAGCTCTTCGGCAGTCTCACGTTCTGCCTGCTAACGTGGTACTGAGGCTCCTCCTATGGGGATCAGGGAGAAATACAAAGGATGAAAATACTAGAAATAAGGAGAAAAAGTAGCTGAGGAAGGAAGACAAACAACAAGTAACTGGTGAAGGATGACTGAGTCACTCGATGTATCTGCCAAAAATATAAAGCAAACCAAATAACTATCCTGCCTTTGCTGCAAACTGTCAGAAATTGCTGGTTTGTTTCTGAGTAACTGTTCTTCTCTATGCTCTTTGTTGGAAGCAGTAGAACCGACTCAGGCTGAAGTCAGGGTGCTATGGCTTTGTGGTTTTTTACAGACACAGGCAGGTTAATGGTGGTGTTTGAGTTCTAGGAAAGCCCTAGCATCCAGGGTTCAGGCTTTGCTGCCTTCCAGGAAGCAGCCCAGAGTTGCTTTGCTGCGGCTCGGGTGTGACTCCTGCCACATTTTCTGGGAATGACGCTTCCTTGTCAGTTTGGTTTTTCTTGGTGCAGTTGATTTTTTTTTTTTCATAACCCCAGTAATGACAGTGGTGACCCTGTTTCAGATTGGGATGTATCATGAGGGTAGGTTTATCATGGGAGTAGGTTTATCATGTACATCCACTCTGGCCCTACCTGAATTTCTGTTTAGGAGGTTCAGGTCTGGGAATAAAATGTGCAGAGGCAAGTCTGTGCAATGATGGAGAGGTAAGGACAAGCCTATGCAGGAAGAGAGAAAAGGGCCAAATGCCCATTTAGCTGGAGTAAAGGGGTTGACAGTCAAACCTGTCAGAAGGAAGACACTCGGCTGCTGCCATCCCTGAGGGTGGGAAGAGCTTCCTACGCTGTTATTTACTCCAGTCTCTGAACAGTAATGAGCTCAGCACTAACTTAATTAGCTAAATTATCAAATCCTTCCTCGGCCGAGCTCAAGGGGGGGTTGGTTTGGCAGTCATACTCCTGCACACCTAACATGGATCTGGTCAGGTCCAACAGCAAATGGAGCTGCAGCTTCTGCTGGTTCCAGACCTCTGTGCCGGGGAACAGTGCCAGGCTGTGGCCACCACCCTTCCCACAGCAGCTTTGGGAGTGGGTTCCCATCCAGAACTGGTGATGGGCCTTTGATTCCCTCCTGGAAAAAAATGCCAGGGGAATGCCTGAACCAGCTTAATGCTTCATTTCAGTATCCGAGGGTTTTTCCTTTCTTTTTTCTTATTCTTGTCTGTATTTCCGAAGCCTGAGATAGAATTCTCTTTCAAGATGAGTGAAGTCATAGGGGAAAATAGTGAAGATTTCTAAGAAGCAAAACATCAATTCCATAGAAATGCAGCATAAAGCTTACTTCAAACTTTTCTTTTTCCATCATAGGATGATTTTTGTGAAACTTTTTTCTGCTTTTAATCTTGTAAAAAAGATAAATCAGAGAGAAAACACATCACCTGTGTTTTCTGGACCACTAACATTTACAACCCAGTGGCAAAATCTCGTCTCAAATTGTGTATACTTACATTTTGCTTTCACATATATTACTGTGCTTAATTTTTCTGCTTTTATGCTCTGGGGCAGACAATTTAGCTCTGCATCAGAGGAAGTCAAGAGCCCAAGAGACGAATTTTAATTAGAAGGCAATCAAACCACCAGATGGCTCTCTGATGTCTTAAATCTCGACTTGGGTGAAATAAATTGACTTTTCTTGAAAACAGCACTAAAGTAAATTTTAAACAATGCCCCAAAGCTGAAACATAAAGTAGTTTTGCATAGTTGTGAGAATAATTTGTAGACTCTGAGGCATTTGTCAGAGTGTTTTATTTGTTTAATAAAAAGCATTAAAGTTTGAATTAGTGGTTGCGTTCGCACTGTGCCCTGTGATCTATTCTCAGTATTACTGTTGTTTGAAAATACTTTTATTGTCTGGGTTTAGTTGTACCAATCACAGAAAATAAACAAAAAATAAGTAAATTCTTCCCAATTGTCAGTTTCAGTGTTTTGTACATTAAAATAGTGGCGGCTTGTGGTCTGAACCCCCTCAGTGAAGGGGGATGTGGGATGGGTATTTCCCAAGTGGGGTGATGAGGGCAGGGGGACAAGGTGACCACCCCAAATCAGTGATCTATGAGGAGATGTCGAGCACAGCATGGAAGCAGGAATAAGCTCTGGTTATCATCAGTACCCTAAACCAGGAGAGGAAACCTTCATCAAAGTGATGGGGGAGAGCAGCATGGCAGAGGGGAGACCTGGCAAGTCTGTAATACCCAGCTCACCGTATTGGGACCTGCTGACATCACTCATATCTATTTTTTCTAGGTAGTTGCATTCGTCTTTCCCTGCAGCTGGGGTCCTTCACAGAGTATTTGTAGTATCACGTCTTTATGCCATGTCCCATCTGTTGCTTGAGGACCTTAGGACCAAATTCAAAGCCTGTTTGTAGTCAGGGGGGAAAATGCCAGTTGACTGCAGGGATTCAGAGCTCAGCATCTCACTGCTTTTTTCAGTATGAATATTGAAATTTACCATCTTGTCTTGGTTGGTGGCTCATGTTGCCAGTGTGGACAAGATGCCAGCAGAACTGCATCCTCCAGCCCCAGAGCTGCTGCCCTGCAGCGTTTGCATCTGCTGTTGCAGGAGGGAATATCCTAAACCACGGCTGACTGTTCAGCAGTGGGTTCAGCTGCTGTCTCTAGCTTGGCAGCTCACTCTGAGTTTCTAAATGATCTACATTTTTGTGCCTATAAATAACAACGGCAGCAGAAATCTTGACTATTGTTGTGCCGTCTGTCTCTGGAGCAAGCCCAGTCTTGTGATCTTACTGCTCCACCAAGGAACTGCTGCTTTCTCTGTGGTATTTTGGCCTCATCTTTTGGGGGGCCTTGGTCTCAGGGTGACCAAGATGAACACTGCAGAAATCTGTGAGTCCCAGGATGGGTCTTACACTGCAGGGAGGACCCAGCTGCAGCAGCAATGCCATTCCCCCTGCTGGGCCAGGTGTGTGGTGGTGTCCGTGTTGTCTGTGTGGGAGATGCGCGCCAGGGTTGTGTGATGAACACATCAGACTGTTTGAGGCCCGGAACCTGGAGTCTCTTGTACTGCACCCAAGGGAGGTCTGTTCTTGCAAGCTGAGGTGTTTTGGGATGTGTTTATTATTCTACAACAGTATTGTCAGTCCATTATATTGTCAGTGCCTGGTTGGATCTGAATACACTTATAAATTCACATGTTCTTTCTCCTGGGTAACCATGTCCTTAAGGAAGCTGAACCATGGGAAAAAATTGTAATAATGCAGCTTGGTTCTGTATCTTCACATAGGGCTGTGGTCAGCTCTGAAAGTCAAGTTCAGCTGGTTTTGGGTCTGAACTTTCAGCCTCGGGAGCACTGGGAGATCAGGCATTGCCTGGTGGGAGGGTCAGGCACCTCTGCATTCAGGTGGTGCTTAAGGCAGGACATTGCAGCACAACAACAATTAGAAAAAAACCCAAATCATAAAAATATCGGCTCCATTTTTCCAATAAATAGTTTATTTTAATGGAGTATTATACAGAGGTGTTTTTAAAGTACTGGAATAGCACTGTAACAAAAAGCACTTTAACAAGGGGTTTCCAGCCTGGTGCTTAACAGCTGCAACAGGGGGAAACATTTGGCATTTCTGTTTTCCTAACCTCCTGAGAACACACCAGCAAGATTCCTCTTAATTGAACCCTTAAACTTTTAATGCAGTCCCTGGACTGATATGCATTTGCCATATGTTTTACTTAGCTGTTAAATGGTTGACTAAGGCCTTTACTTGGCCTGTTAAACTGAATTGATGACATTTTAATATTGCACAGGGAATACCACTGCCAAATAGAAAACAGACATCTGTGGCACTGAGATGGGTCAATTCTGGCACTGGGGAGAGGACCTGGGCCAGGGAGCTGAGTTCTTGCAACCAGAGCAGCAGAAATAACACGGCAAGAGCAGGAGAGCATTTTCATCAGTGGCTTTGGATGTTCATACCTGGCTATAACTCATTATTTAAGGGTTGCCTAAAGCACTTCATAAATCACCAGTGTGAAATCTGTTTTCCATACTGGTCTGTAACACATGGTGAGAGTGAATGGCTCCTTCCATTGCGTAAATACACCTGGTTTTCCTGCTGGTGGGGCAGACATGCTCTTGCTGTAAGGCCAAACTCAACTTTGGTGACTTTTCAGTTAGTGATGGAAGACATGGACTAAGATTACTATCTCATAAAGGCATGACAGGGTGAACATACTTCTTAAAGGGATTAATCTGGCTCCCTGCAAAGATTAAGGGAACAACTGGCATTCATTTTAATGGACCCTGTTACTGTTCCATGACACTGGCATCAATACGGCTGTCACAGTGCTGAGGAAGTGTTATGGTGCTGAGGTAGTCTTGAGTTATTTTCTGAGAGATGGAACATTTTCAGAAGAAAGTATGGAAAACATCCCGTGGTTTAGGGCACTTTCCAAGAGTTGGATCTATTGACTTGATTCCCCTCTCCTCTCTTACAGATGGAACAGGGAGCAAAGCTTGTGCCCCAAGTCCAGGGAGCTTTGCTTCTCACAGTTGGCAAATTTTGACCTTCTGGCAACAGCAGCACCTGGGTTATCCACATCTTTTGATTACAGATGCCTCATTCCCCTTGAGGGACCTTAGTCCCTTTTTAGAGTCATCCTTCACTGGCTTGGCCAAGGTTGCAGAGGAAATGTGTGGCAGAGCACAGGTTAAAGGCAGCTCCCCCAAGCTGAAGCTCTTGCCTTGGCCATGCCTTTGTGTTTGAATGGGAGTGCAGTGATCCTGCATGTCTCACACCTCCCAGTCCACTGGCACCAGAATTGGGGGGGGAAATATGGGGTTGTGTGGCAGCTTTCATATTGTGAGTATCAGGTGTAAATGCTGCAGTAATAATAATGTCTTTGCCATGTCTGGTGTTAGTGAAACTTTGCTTAGCACGCAGGCAACCAAATATTGCCTGTTAGCAGAGAAGTCACACCATGTAGCTGTGGATATTTACCCTCTTAGCACTTTGTGTTGGTCTCTTCCTTTGGACCAGCACAATAGCAGTTCACTGGCTCAAATGCACTGGCTCAGGGACACAGTGCCACCCTGGCAGTGCCTGGGCTGAGAGCATTGAGTTTTAATACCATTTGCTCTATTTTCATTCTCTGAATCCCTCTCATGCAGAAAAGCAGTTGCACAGATAATTTTATTCTAATACTTGTGCATCAGTGTGCAGGCTTCAAGGAGGCAACTGCTTGACAAAAGCAAGGAGCATACAAAAGCTGTCTCATGGGTTATATGCACATACAGGGCACAGACTCTTAAAAGTTAAGATAGTGGTATTCTTCAGCTAAGTGCATTGGGCATCACTTCTCAGATGCTATTGCCAAATTCTGGACACTCAGGATTGCTGTGCAGGGCTGATGAGCCCTGTGGCCAAAGTCTGCATTTCATTTTTGTCCACAAGTTTTTTCAACGTGCTTTGACTACCGTGTTAGGGAAAAAGAAACCCGTGTGTTCTTATGTTTTATTAACTCCCTAAGGTTCTCAGTGTATAGAGCACACAGCCCAGGGTTATATTTGCTAGATAATTTTTTAGGTTTGATCAGTTTGGGATGGAGAAGGAGCTTTTGATTTTAATTTTCACATACCTGTGTTTCTAACACATACAACAGATGCTAAGGAGCAAAGATTTGAGACACTGGGATACTCCAGGACCTATAAAATGTAAAAGAAACATTATAAGCTTATGTTTTTTAGTCATAGCTGAATCCATGAAATTGATGTCATGTAGATGCCCAGGATCTTAAAAGATCCTGTACTGAGTGGCCAGGTTATGTAGACAGCAGTTAAATGTTGATGCCAAGGATTCTCTATGGGGGGTACTGAGCTTTTAGGGTGGTAGTTCAAACCAGCTCAGCAGGACCCTTTGGATACCCCAGAAGTGGGATAAGGCCCCAAACCATGTGTGCTGGCACATACCTCATCCATGGCCAGCATGCCTGGCAGAAATCTTGCTCCTGGAGTTGTCTCCTGCCATGGGCCTCCCTGGGAGCAGCAAGGCTGGGCTTGGAGGAGCAGTTCTGTGGCTGTAGTCTGAAGCTGATGCAGTTTTACAGCTTGTATTTCTGCTCTTGCTTGGGGCTTGCTCATGAATGAGATTTTACAGGGCAGTTTAAGTACTAAATGTGAAACACAGGTAAATTATATCCTTTATGATCCCCAGGAGGTAAAGCTCAAGGAGGAACTTTGCACAGAGTGTGGCTAACAGGAGGCGTCAACAACGTTTCTTTGAGGCTTTGGGATAATCCTGTTGGATGCTTTGGAGACTGGTGGGCTGGAGGGCAATGAGGTTCACGTCTTCACATGTGCCCACTCTGCCTTGGGGGGTGCTTCCCAGTAGCTGCCTTTGGGGTGCCACTCCTGGAGAGGAATTTTTATGACGCTGTCACGTGGGATGGGCAGGAGTATCACTGTGCCCTGCCCCAGCACCACTCCCACCCACATACTGCTGGTGTGACTTTGAGATGGCCCAGGTATTGCTGTGAGACAGAGAAGAGTCTTTGAACTGCACTGTGTTGGCTTTTGGTGCTGGATGTAGCTCCCACAGATTTCTGCATGGGAGACAGTCTGGTTCAGCTTTTCTCCGTTTTCCCAGCTAACTTTGATTATTTGTTGTACCAATCATGCATTTACTGTCTACAAACACAAGCTTTTACAGCTTGTCACTAAGCCATCCATTAAAAATTTTTACAGGCAAGGCAATGGTAACACAAACTCCTAAAATATTGAGCATGACCTGTGAGGGTTGGCTTCTTGGCATCGATTCACTCTTCTGTCTTGAAAATAAAATTACTGTGGAGCTACTTGTGTTGATTAACGAAGAAATAGCTGGAGCCTTGCATTTTCTGTGTCAAGGAAAGTGTAAAGTGCTAGAATAGATGGCAGCCTTGGAGCAATAATGGATAAGTGGATATTTAAAATCTCTCCCAAGGCCAAGGGACAGTCCCAGTAAAAACCAGAATGCCTGGCAGTTGTCCAGCCTAGTTTGTTAAGACACAGGAGCAAATAGATGCCATTAAAAATAACAGAATCATAAAATCTTCCTGCTTTTTCTGTAGTCCTCATTATTAGCATGAGCATGTGTCTGTTTTCACCTCTGTGATTATATTCTTGGATATTGTCTCTGTGATGAATTGATGATTTCCATTAGAAACATCTCTGTGGCCTGGACTATAGCAGACACCAGTAAGGCAATAATTGAAGAATTATTAAAATAAATCCTGGGGCACATTTGTGTTATGTAGGACATTCTGGAAACTTTCTCTTTTGTGATTTATGCTCCTGCTGGATCTTTTAGCAAATACTTGCCTTCCTGGAAGGTTCTTATTTTTCTTTAAAAGGCAGTACATTCAGCTATTGCACAGAATAAAAACAGTAAATCTGTGGCTGTGGTACTGGGTTTTAGTGCCAGGCAGCCAGCATGGACTGAGCAAGCACAGGGTGTTGGCAGGATCTCCCTTTCTGCCCTCCCCACGCCCAGCTGGTTTCACTCATGGTTTCCCAGCATTTTTGGAGCTGTCCTTTCTGCTGGCCAGTTTTGCCTGTGCTTCATTGGTTGCTGATGGCACCTCATTGATCCCACCCTCTCCATCTCTCATGGGGCTGCCATGGACAGCATTTCCTTGAGGAGCTCATCCCATAGTTGAAGAGTAGAAATCACATGAGCCATGGTGTTTCACATGCCTGACTTCTGGGGGATTTTTTTGGAGAATACCGAGAATTAGGACCAGATGCCTTTTTTTCTTTTCCTCCTAAGAAACTGCCTCTTTTGTACATCATAAATCTTCCCTCGAGGTCGTGAGAGAGTATCTGTGCTACCCACCCTCCAGCCAAACCACAATAAATCAGCGGGTCCTGATGGTCCCTGCTGTGCCTTATCTGTGCAAAGGGCTCAGCTTGGAAATTAGCTGTTGTTAATGGGAGAGGGCAGCTGGCCATGTGCAAATAAACATGGAGCTTTAGTCGCCAGAGCTGTTCCTGGCCCGTCAGCGTCGCACAAGCAGCATCATGAATCACATCCACTTGCAGGCTGCATGCACGGAGGGAGCTGGGAAAGAATGGGGGATGTGAAAAATGGGACTAATATGTAGATGAAAGTCCTGGGTGGGACATAGCAAGGAGTGCAGTGGGGTTGGAGCAGTGGGATTTAGACCAGTGTGTTTGCCATAAGCTGCTTTTGACAGGTTTGATCTGGTTGTGTACGTGCCTCATCCTCACTCACCGTGGCCTGTGTCCACTGCCCCTCTCTAGAGATGACCAGGCAAGAGATTAATCAATTTATGTACAATCCTGAGGTTTCCAAATTCGATACCTGTTTCTCCTGTTCTTTCAGTGACATTACCAGTGCCCTGTTGAAACTGAATTTACTGGCTAAATATGTAGTATTGCTCTAAACAGTCATGTAAGTTTTATTTAGCTGAGATTGCAGAACTCAGCTTGACATGTCTTCACACCACTCAAAATTGCAGAAATTCACTCTTTGCTGTGGAAAACAGGAATATTTTAATTGAACAGCAGTGAGATAAACTCAGGAGATGAAGCAGAGTGATTAAATCATGTTGAGAAGAGAGTGGTAATTGGAAACTGTATATTCTGTTTGGATTATATTTGATTCAATACTGAAATACAGATACCTAGTACTGGTCCATATCCTGCCCAGGAACAGCCAGTTCATTACTGATGCAGATGTAAGTGAAGATCCTTAACATGGTAATTTAACATTCCAAATGGAGAACTGGAAATGAGCATCACTGTATCTACACTCAGCTTCTAGTTAGCTCTTCACAACAGATACCTTCACAGGTGGCTGTTGAATATAACGTTTTTGGAGAGAAACTTCAGATAGAAGCAAAAAAAATGAGGTTACCAAGACCCAAATAGAGTAAAGTTGCTCTAATATGGCTAAAGAGCCTGCAGGCAGTGTTGAAAGGGTTCCAGTGACAGAACATCCAAAATTATCCTTAGAAAAAAACCTCAATGTAATTAGTCAATGTGTGTAATTAACTACTGGACAAAGCAGACAAGGGATTAGTAATATCTTCTAAGTCAAGCCTGTCTACACAGCTAAATGATAGTCTTTTGTCCAGCCAGGAGCTGTGGATTGGAGGCAAAAATTGTACTGGCTTTGTTTTGTCTGGGGTCAGATTAGATTATCGTAATGGCTTTAAAATCTATGAATCTGTCATATTTGATTGTAAATGAATGAATCAAAAGACTGCCTTAATGTAGGTATGCACATTCAGACCAGAGCTGAGTGAATAATTCAATAATTAATTTGATGAGCACACACATAAGAACATGAGCGCAGTTTTATTGGGTCATACCAAAGATTCATCTGTTCCAGGATGGCTCCTCAGATGACAAAGGCTTTTGTCTTAAATCCACCACCTGCTAATTCCGTTAGGTCCCCCATTTCTCTCATCTGTGGTGTGAAGTAATTCTTTATGTTTCTCTTGTCCACGCTCCACCCCTCTCATGAATGCTTTAGTGGTGGACTTGGCAGTGCTGGGTTAACAGTTGGACTCGATGATTTTAGAGGTCTTTTCCAGCCTAAATGCTTCCATGGCTCTGTGGATCTGTGATTTTGTAGAGTGCTTTCCTATCTCCTCTATCATCTCTTTTCTTTGTAAAATGTGTTCTCTCTTTTCACGGAGAAGCTCTCTGATCCTGCTTGCTTTCCTTCTCTGCACTTCCCCAAGTTTGATTATGCTTTTGGCCAAAGTGTCTAGCAGACTCTTTCCGTAAAGATCTCCAAGGTGGGATTTGTCCAGATGAACACAGAAATTGACATTTCTGCTCCTCACACCCTAAAATTGCTTCCTTCCTTGTGCTTACTGGAGGAGATGAGTGCGGTAGTTTTCATACAGGTCCTTATTCTCTAGACTTGCAAGATCTGGTGAGATGAAATTTGTCAAAAGCATTGAAAGTGGGAGTGTTCCATGGATGCTTGGGAGAACAAATTATTTTCTGGTTTGCACTCAGTTTTCCCTTAAATCTCCTGCTTGACTTTTCATGGCCACAGAGTATTTCAGGGAACTCTCCTTGATAACTCCACCATATATTTAAACTCCAGTGTATGTTTCCTCATTTTTATAGAAATTGTATATCCTAAAATGGTGCATATAGAATAAAATGGGATTTCCCTTGTACTTGAGTTAAGTCTGCATTTCTTAAGAAATACTTTATTATAAGCAGCGAGAATTTTGGGCTTTCTTTATCAATTCTCTGCAAGTTTCTTGACTCTTACTCCAAAGTTGGAGAGTATATTAATGACTTTATAAATATATATATATTTGATGCAACAGTTTGATAAAACAAGATACCTGTATTACTTAGAGGTAAATTGGTCTATTTGGTTTTAATGTTTAGCTCCTAATTTATTGTTTCTACAAACTGCTTGGCAAGTTGGTATTTGCAAAAACGTATCTTGACTAGTTGACTGCTTTCTACTTTTTTTTGGTTCAAAATAATTTTTCCAGGGTTGTGTTCATCTAGGACAAATGGACAGGTCAGTGTTGTAAATCCTAAAGAAAAACTGAAAAAAAAAGAGTGGTATTTGTGTGAGTTACAGGGGATATAAGGAGCTTCAAATCTCTCTCTCCGCTGAGGCAAGTATTACTCAATATTATCTTTAGATTGGCTATTTCTATTATGACATCTGCCTGCAAACTTAGTTGTGAGAAAGCACGGGGAAAGCAAGTCAGTCTCAGAAAAAGGAATATACACACAACCCCAAATTTCTATTAAACCTAATTCACAGAAAAGCTGGGCTGTTTAAGCTCCAGCTGAGAGTGACTTTACTGCACTTTTTTGTGCTCCTTTTTGATATTTAGTACAATTCTTGTGCCGCATTCACCTTATATTTCAAAATTATTTACTATACATTGCATAATTTACAGTATCCATTTTCAATTGCATCAGTTTTCATTATTTTTAGGTCTGTTCTTCCTAGTTACAGCTGGCAGGACATTGAGGTTGGTTTCCATTGGAAAACAAATCAAAAGGAAAATAAACCAAACCTATTAGTGCTGAAACATGACCTAGTTTTAAATTGTTGTCTGGTGAGGAATCTCCTCCAGATTTTAACTATCCACTTATTTTAGGGAGGGATGGAGGAATAGTACAGCAGTTAGGAAATACATTGTTCCAGCCCTCAGCTACTGGAAAATGCATTTTGAGTGGTGGTTTGTCTACAGAGCTGTACTTTTCCGTTTTCTAGAAGCAAAGTGAAAAAGATTGAGGCAAAAAAATCACATATATATAAAGGTGTATGTATATATATATATATATATGTATGTATATACACACACAACGAGCAAGAGTGATTCTCCTGATTTACTGACATCCCACAGAAGGAGGTAGATAAACCAGTGAGGAATTTCTTCCTGTACAACTCAACTTTTGAGTTATTTAATGTATACTGTGTATTTTTAATGACATTTTTTTGAAATGGTGTTTTTTTCACTGGTCTGAAGTACATCGTTTGCATGGATTCACATGCGGTGACATGGCAACATCAAGCTGTTGACTCACACAGTGGTCACGGGTGAAAGTCATCACTGCTGAGCTTCAGCTTTGCCTTTCCATTTAGTGCAGAAGCATGAAGAAAATAGGCTGAAACACCAACTTCTGTCATAGAATCATAGGGACCTCAAAGGTCACCCAGTCCAACCCCTCTGCAGTGAGCAGGGAGAGCTTCAACTAGACCAGGTTGCTCAGAGCCCTGCCCAACCTGACCTTTAATGTTTCTGGGGGTGGGACATCCACCACCAATCTGGGCACCCCGTGCCAGTGTTTCACCACCCTCCACAGGTCCTTCTTCAGATGATAAGGAGCCCACTTGAGCGTGATCCACCTGCTAATACTGCGATGATTCCTTGGTTCCTGTGGAAGTGCCAATCAAACTGTAGGAGCTCAGAAGAGTGGAAAACAAGATGTGCCCATCTTTTGCCCATCATGGTGTTTGCAGACCTCAGCAGAGTGCTAGAAACGTGAAATTTTGCTGTGATATTTCTTAGGATTTGATGGCATGGTGGGATTATCAGTGGAAGCACTGGCTGCTTTCCTGTGCCTCGCAGTGATGGTGGAACTGAGGGAGGGTTGCTGTCGCTGACAGGTCCCACATCTCTGCCGTGAACACTGCCTGGGGGGCAAGTGGGCTACTGGCATTTGAAAGGTTGTCTTAAGCTGTCACTCAGAAAAGTATAATCACAAGAGACTTAAAAACCTGATGTTCTTTGTCATTTGGTTGCCCTTGGTTCAGTCACACTTTTACAGCTGATGAGACCAGGGGAAAGTTTGAATATAATGTTTGATCTTTGACTACGGAATAAAATTTTGAATAAAACAAGGTGGCATTGACCTTGAAGAATCATGGACCTCAAAAGATCTCCACAATAGGAATTCTGTGGAGGAAAATGCTGTCTCCAAAGATTTTAACTGCCAAACTACTTTACATCCCTGAGCAGAGCTTTCCAGAGACTTAACAGTCTTGCCCCAATGGAAACAGAGGTCTGTTCTCCAAAGCACAACCTCACTACAGCTGCTCAGCAAATGTCACAGGAAACTTTAATGCAGGGAAAAAGCTTTTAGTTTGCTCAGTTTGATTCAGAAAAATGACCACAGCATTTTTGCCCAATTTTTTCCCAGACAACCGCTCAGGGTGGGAAGCAATCCTTTGGTGCAGCCTCCATGACAGTGGTGAAAGGGCTGAAAAAACAGAATAAATAGCATGGCAATGTTGCATTGCATTTTGTCTACACAGCCTGGAAGGAGGTTGTAGCAAGGTGGGGGTTGATCTCTTCTCTCAGGAAACTTTTGATAGGACAAGAGGAAATGGCCTCATTTTACACCAGGGAAGGTTCCGGTTGGATATGAGGAACATTTTCTTCTCTCCAGGAGTGGTCAAGCACTGGAACAAGCTGTCCAGTGAACTTGTGGTGTCACCACCCCTGGAAGTGTTCAAAAGAGGAGTAGATGTAGCACCTCAGGATATATTTTAGTGGGCATGGTGGTGTTCGATAGAAAGTTGGACATGATGATCTTGGAGGTCTTTGCCAAACTGAATGATTCTGTGATTGAACAGCACTATGAAAGGAGAGGGTGCTGACATCTATCCATCCCTCTCTGCTGTAGGCACACATCTGCATTCTAGAAAAATAAGCCAAAACTAATTCTGTGTCCTTTCTTTGGTGGCCTTGGAAGCATATATTTATGGTACCTGCAGGTTTTAAGCTGTGTGATTTAAAGATACAATAACAAGGAAAGTCCTCGCCATGTTCAAGCTCTGTGTTTAATGATGTGCTGCAAATGAGAAAGCCAGGGCAGTTTTCTGAGATATTCACTGAATAAGGCAAATCTCTGTAGGCCATACAGTAATTCTATAGCAATATCTGTCCCTGCCTAATTAACACCCTAGATTATTGGTACAAGGAGGATTTTTATCACGAACTTCTATTTGCAAGAGGTCAGACTGAATAATCATAATGGGTCTAAAACCATAATTCCTTTCTGGGTCTAAAATCTATTAATCTGTTTACTCATTTTCCTTTTATGTGTTACTTCATTTGAACAATGAGATGTGGGTGGCCAATTTCTCTTTCCTTTTGAGCAGCACATTGGCCAGGTTTGCTTTCTGGTTCTCATGTGTTTTCACAATGCAGAGGAAGTTTAAAGCCAAACAGAAAACCCCTCCATTAAAAACAAAATACATTTTAAAAATGGAAATATTTGTATTAATAAGAATTCCTTCATTAGAGAAATGTAATACTCAAAGCCAGAACTTCTCAGGAGTAGTCCCTTCAGTCTTTCTTATCTCCCTTCACACTTCAGCTTCATGCTGAGTTCTGTGCTTTTTCTGATTTATATTGTAGGAAACCAAGTGTATAACTTCTTTTTGATAAGCTGCTCACAATTATTTGACCTTTCATGTTGTTCTGGGAGGCCTCCTGCTCCAAATTTCTGAAATCAGTCCTTTTTTCATTAATCATCCCTAATCTGCAGGTGCAAATAGTATTAGGGAATCCCTAGGGATGTGTCTGCCTTTCCATGGTGGTTCTTCTAACCTAACGTGATGTATGGTGCTTTGGTGACTTGTCCAATGGAGAATGGACCATGACTTGAACTGCTGTGAAGCATCAGGTGAACTTAACACCCTTCTGGGGGGAAAAGCTGACAAGCTCTGAACAGCTTTTTTGGGATTCTTCATGTAAATCCACCACCGATGAGTTCATCAATACCGCTCCTGATAAAAAGCAGTTAAACTGTCAAGCAGTAAATGATCCAGAGCAATTCCAACCTGTACTACAAAAGAGGTGGAAAAGAAAAACATCAGTGTTTTGCCAAATGGCAAAGAAGTCAAAGTAATATTTCAAAGGGTGTTATTTTTCAAGCTCCTAAAACAAGCAGAATGGCTCTTGCACTTGGTTACAGTGGGGAATGCAGAGGTAAAGAAATGAGAGGGTATATCTGTGTATACAGACAGTTCTAACAAGAGTAGGAAAGGGCAACATGAATACATTAATATGACTAACATTTTTAATTCCAGAAATTATTTGGTTTTTTTCTTCATGTGTTTATTTACCTGAAGACTAACATGTAGCAATGTTCCCCAACAGGAAGCCCCACTGAGGTGACAGTCTGGCAGGTATCTGGTAGAGTGACCTGCAACGTGTGGGTGCAGGTTTCACACTGCTGGCAAAACCACCAGAAATTCAGAGAGATGGGCTCTTGCTTTGTGTTTGTGAGTTTAGGAGCCTTAAATTGCAAGGCAGAGTTTTTTAGGTTCTCATTTTTCATCAAAGTAATTATTTGAAACTTTGCACGTTCGGCTTCCCTGATGGTGCTGCAAAGGAAAAAGGTTGATAATGCCCTTTCTCCTTTACCTGTAGCAAACATAGTTTTCCTTTTGTTTGCAGTTTGGTTCTTTCCTGATGAACTGATGGTGAAATAGGTTAATGTAAAGTGAAGGTAATAGCAATACTGAAATGTTTCCTCATGTCTCACAAGTTACATCAACAAATTAGAAATTGCACAAATACAGAAGCTATAGTGACAAGGACTGACGCCAGCTCTTGAAGAGAGCCTGAGTAATTGCTAGAACACTGTTAGAGTGACCTCTCCTTTGCCTCTAATGAGCATTGCAAGGTCTTTCAGGGTCCTTTTTTGCTGTCTGTGCAGGGTGCTCAGCCAACACTGCACACACTGAGGGCCCAATTAGGAAGTAGCTGGTCCCTGTACAGAAAACCATTGGTATTTTCAAAGTTTTTTGAAACCTGTCCTAAACTGAGCCACTCAGTGTGGCAGCTTGTGCTGGGGCTTTAGGTCTGTAGTTAAACATCAAATTGGAAAGAAACAAGAAGCAAAATCTCCAAATCCAGTCAGGAAAATAAAAGATTAAAAATCTAACTGTAGGTATTTATTGCAAACTCCAGCAGCGGGCTAGATCCTCTGAAAGATTTGTATCATCTGCATAATTGATGCATGAAGTCTCCTGAATGAAACACTAGGTCCAGAAGCTTTTATCTCAGGAAACCCTGGAAACAGAGTCAATCTGTATTTCCCCACTGGAATTGCAGATAATGCCTCTTTTATCATATGGTCAAGGTGTGTTCTACTGGCCCTCCTCACACTGGGTGTTGGTAGCATTACATCCTGGCCTGTACCAGCAACAGTGTGGGCAGAAGGGCAGGCCAGTGATTGTCCCCCTGTGGTGGGCACTGGTGAGGCCTCACCTTCAATCCTGTTTCCTTTCACCTTGAGTGTTTGTTCTGGCCTTCCTCATGTGGCTAGTGAGTGATGTGTACTAAAGGCATGTAGCCTCAGGTAAAATGTGTGGTGGAAGGGAAAAGTATTCATATTTATTGCTGGGTTTGGTGGATTTTTTTTCATTGTAAACTAATGAATCTTCTGGTCATTGTTTTGTAATTGTTCCCTGTGCTGCTGGGGATAAGCAAGGCATATGCTGCGGTGTCCATGTGTGATGTGGACACTTAGCTCAGCTCCTTCTCCAAGGGCTGCATTCCCTGTGCTGCTTGGAGAACCAGGGGAGAGACACTGTTTGGTGGCCGAGCAAGGACCAAAGGATGCAGCCACACATGCTCCATCCAGGTGGCTCCAGCAGATACATCCATACAGAAGGTGCAGTTGTGGCTGCTTTGCTGAGTTTTGCCCAGCTCTGAGTCCCCGGGCAGGGCTGATGCTGCTCTGGATCACAGCGTGACACTTGAGCTGCTCCAGGGTTAAATGCTTTTCAGGTAACTGAACTTGGCTAGTCCTCCATTGACTTTTTCTTTGCTGGGAACCAAGATTGAAATCAGCAGGAGAAAAAGGTTCCTTATGCTGTTGTTTTGTGTCCAGCCCCATAAGCCAGTGCCAGCTGCAAGACAGGAGCAGTTCTTTAATTTCCACTAACGAGAAATCCCTCCTACCCTCTCTTTCTGGACAGAAAATTTTGTCTTAAATTTCTTTAAGACAAAGACCTAATTCTGCCCTTACTGCCTGCAGTATGAACTCTGCCTCAAAATTGCCATAGAAAGGGCAAAACTGGATGCTGCCATTAAAAAGAAAATAATTATCCCAGAATATTAAAGACTGGAACAAATTGCAGCAGTGCTTTGTGAGTGCCCAGGTCTGTTCAGAGCAGATGCCAAGTCCCATCTCAGCAGGGCAGAGGGGGTTGGGATCAAGACCGGCAAACAGGCCACATCTCCACCATGATTTTGGAGCTCAGATGCTCTCCCACAGCTGCCTTTGCTGGTTTTCTCCTGTCACAGCATTGACTCGTGTCAGTCCTTGGGCACTGCACAGGGAGCAGCATTCCCAGCGACATTATGGTTGAGTTAACCCTCTTTTGGTGGAGGAAAGCCATATGGACATAAGCTCCATATGGATAGCAGCCATGGCCTTGGGTGCTGTGATGAAGAGCATCCTGGGGAGGTGAACCTCAGCTAGGAATTTTGACCACAGCAGGGAGATTCTAGAGGTGAATGCAAACGTGTAGTGCACCATAACATGGAGTCACCGCGCTAAAAAATAGGAGCACAAGTCCCTTGACTCTCTGCATGTACCTGGATGCTGTTTGCACTCTGAGTAAGCAAGTGGCTGCAAATGTAAGGGCTGTTCCTCCTGAGTGCTTGGATTAAGCTCTGGTTTGCAGTGCATCATTTAAGAGGTTGCAGATATTTTCCGTGTGTTGGAATAAAATTATAAACAGATTGAGCCCGAGCACAGTAGATCCACTGGACTAAATCTGACTAAGAAAAGCTTTCAATTAAAGAATGAGGTTTAAAGAAGGGAGGGAGGAGTGAGCTGGCATGGAGGAAAATTCTATCAATTTAGTGAAAAAAATGTTGTGGAATTATGCTCTCTGCAGAGATTTGAAGGAGAGTTTCCTTGTGCAGGAAAGCACGTGATGTAAATTGGTATCTAGTAAAGCACTCCATTGCTTGAATATAACAAAGGTAACTGTATGAAACTGCAAAACAGCACACACTGCATTTTCATGGGGAAATGCGCTGCATTCAGTGATATTAATTACTGTGTGGGCTCAGTTTTCAGTGCAATCAGTCCACAGGAAACAAAGGGACTGCAAGGGAAATATAAAAAGACAGTCAGCTAATAGGGGCCAGATTCAATAAAATTGTATCTGCCTTCAGTGAACAGTGAGGCTGAGGTGTGCCTGTTCTCCCTTGGCAGGGCACAAGATGGGCCGGGCAGTGGATGTGGGGCCAAGAGGGGCTTGGAGCAACACTCTGCGTTTTATTTATATAAATATAAATACGTATATGTGAGAGATACAACTCCTATTTTGAGAAACAAGGAAGGAAAGGGATTTAATTCAGGCTGCTTGTAGACTTAAGGCCATGGGTGGACTTCACCTTTCCTGCAGTTTCAATTTAGTGCCAGTATTTTAGCAAGCTATTTGATTTGTTTGCCTAGCACTTAATAGGAGGATTATCTGGTTTCTTTTTTTATTTTCTTGCAAGGTTGCTTTTCATTTTCGAAGCTGAATGTGTTCATTTTTAGCAGTAGCATTCTCTTCCATTCAGGCTGCAGACTTCCCTAGGAAGTGACTTCATGGCATTATTCAGGCAGATTATTGCCTGGAGTGGCTGAATTACCTAGTGTTCGTGTAATGGCAAGCTCTCAGTCCATATGCATTTAATGACTGTAATCATTTGTTATTTTCCCTTTATTAGGTTTGTTTTTAAAGAAAGTTTTACTGTGCTATTTATGATATGCTAAGTGGTGCAACTTGCTGAAGAAACATATCACATGCATTTTACTTTTTAATAGGTTTTGCTTGCTAAAATGGAAATCTTTTATTTACCCTAGTAGGGCAGTTTTTTGCTGACAGTTTTATTATTTCAATTACTCAGACATTTCTTACCTCTTTTGTTTCCTCGGATACTCCTCCAGGGAGTTTTAATGTGCCATTCTTTATTTAAGATTGGGTTCAGAACGTGTTATTTCTAGCAAGGCAAGGAAAAAGTACATTATAGCAGACATTAAATTGTGGGATGTCAAGGTTTTATTTTCTCTCCTCTTTGAGTTGTGGAATCCTTTCCTCATTTGTGTCATCTGGTGATGAATTGCACTGATAATCTGTGCTCCTCATCAATAACTGTCTCCTACCAGTGCCAGGCAGAGGCTGTGCTCTGCCTAAAAGAGCTTGTGACTGCAGATAAATGGACATAGGCATATGAGTAAAGGAGGGGACCTCTGAGAGCATTTTAAATTGTCAGAGGTGCAGGCTGCTTTAATAAAATAATGCTCTATAGGTACTGGCAGCAACTCCCTGTTGCATTTCACTCAGTGGAGGGGAAAGAATGGGACCGTTCCTCAAGGGCAAAGCCCAAGCCTTGGTCAGTGGAGTGAGAAGTGAACCCCAGGGAATGACATGAGGAGGGAGCCTCGCAGGCCCCGTGGGCCTGAGGGGACCAGCACCAGCAGATGGAATTGCCTGTGCAGAGTTCACTGGGGTGGCACAGCACGGAAAGCAGGGTCTGCTGCCCTGGCTCCTGCTGGGGTAGGGTTGTGATTCCCTCTGCACGTGCTGCCCAGCCTTTGACCACTCCCTGATGTGCAATGGATTTCATTTTCCATTATAGCCTGACCAGTCCTCGGAGAAAACCAAGGCCAAATCATAGGGCCATGGAACATGCTGAAGTGCAAAGCACCTCCTCACACTTCTGCTTCCCACCGTGTTTTCCAGAGTGTCCGGGGGAGAGCTCTTCGACCGCATCGTGGAGAAAGGGTTCTACACGGAGAAGGACGCCAGCACCCTGATCCGGCAGGTCCTGGACGCCGTGTACTACCTGCACAGGATGGGCATCGTGCACAGGGACCTCAAGGTACGGCCCCAGCACCACTCCGTGCTCTGGGCTGTGTGATTATGCGAGCCCAGCAAGCACCTGTACCCCGGGACTGGCTGTGGCAGTAAGGTTTTACCACAGGAGAGAAGCTCCAAAGCCGCCCCATGTGAGTGGTTTTGTTGAGGACTCTGCGATCAGGGCAGTTACAGTGGGAGTTTTGCACGTATGATGTGAGGAAAAGCTGTTCATTAAGACCCGAAAGGCAGAAAACTCATCTCAGTTGGGATGTATTTACTGCTGTAAAGTATTTTGTAGGTTTGCTGTACTATATTTACCTTTACTTAATAATAACCAGTAACAATAATATGGGAAAGCTGAGTGATTTCCTATCATTTGGAGCAGTGTTTTTGGAGACACTATTAACACCAAGGGTTCTTCTAAGGACCATTGTGTGCCAGTGTGATATTTAGGTAATTTTCCTTTCAACTGGACCATGTTGTCACATCAAAACCTCTCAGCTTTTCAGGTAAAAAAGCCCTTAATATTGTTTCTTTATTGTTTCCTTCCAGTATCTTAAACTGTCATTAAAATAAGCAGAAAGGCTTGGATTTGTTAGCATAGCTTAACTGTCCCATCTTTAGTATCTTAAATAATAAATTAGCAGAAGATACTAGAAAAATATACAAATGTTAGAAGAAAACTGTGGATTCAGTTCTTGAGCTGGTTAGTTCTACCAAAGTTTACTGCCAGAAATGAATAATTCAGTGACTGAAATAACACCTCTGGTTGTGTTTTGGAGGGATGCTCCAAAACAGGAATTTCCTTGGATGTTGATGCAGAGCTTGTTTTTCCCCCTCTAAAGAGAGTGGAATTTGGCTAAATGTTATAAGCCTTATATAAGCCTTATAAAAAGGCTTAATGAACATTTATGGAGTCAAGAGGCACAAAGAAGGGATTTTTTTCCTTTTTTAACCTCTTAAGTACAGGTCTTTATTAAATGTATTGTCTCAATGCAGCCATTTCCTTCTGCCAGCCTTTGACTCCAGATGTGAATCTTTTAGCTCTGTGTGTGCCATTCCTGTGGGATTGAAGCTTTTCCACACCTCACTGTTGCAAGGGACATGCCTCAGTCCTGTACACCTCCTCCAGAAGGGAGTATCCAGTGATCTTCACTTCAACAGACAGAGGGGAATAATAGAAAGTACAAAAAAAAAAAAAAAGTACTGGTTTGGCACATTTTTAAGACAAATCCACTGAAGGAAAATATACACTGTTATCCTCAAATAATGTTTCCTCCTCAGTGTTGTGCAGTTTAGTCCAAACTGTCCTAAATAATGGGTTTCTTGTAAGGAGGCTCTGGTTAGGCTTCCATCTCCTCCAGTCTCCACATACTGCCTTCAGTTCCTGTCCATTTCCTGCTCTTATGCTAAAGTACATAGAAATATTCTCATATTTCTTAGAGCTCCACAGCGTTCCAGTATGGAAGTGTTGTTTCGTATTTTAAGATGACCAGATTGCTCCCAAATTCAATTTTTAGGAAATAACTTCAGGCTTCTTTCTGCCACCAACATTTTTGGAGTGAGGTTCGAATCCTCTTAATTCAGATACTCCATTGTACAAGCTCTTAATATTCCTGTTTTTGTAACCTAAAGCAGGCTATAGGTCTCACTTTAAAAAAAAAATTCTCATTTTTAAGTTCCTGTAATAAAACATGAGTTCTGGTGATTGGGAAGTGAATCCATGTACAAATTACTTTCAGGGTTTATGTAAGGCCATGCTGAATTTAGATCATACCAACCTTCTCCAGTGGTATTCTGGGGAAAAGACTATCACTTTTTCTCTTTCTTTCTTTTGTTTGCAAGTTTTTGTCAGTACCATATCAGTTGTTAAAATTACTTATAAAATACAGTATGTGAGGAACACCTGCTGTGAGTTCTGTTAGCACAAACATACCATGATGAGAAAAATAGGGATATAATAAGGCTTTCTATGACCTCAAAATACCAAGATGAGGGTAAGTTTCAAAATGACACTCTGGGAAAGAATCCACTCTACAAAAATGCAACCCATGAAATGTCCATAACAATTATTTATTGTAATTATGTGTTTATTCAGATACCAAAATGGTACTGGCTGTAGTCAGGAAAAGCAGGTCTGGGCTCCAAGTCTCTAATTTAAGTAATGCAACAGCAGATTAGAAGAGATGGCAGCAGGGAAGATGACATCCAGGAAAGTCCAGGATGCACAAAAAGACTGAAAGGCTCGAGCAGCTCTGCTGCTTAGAGACCCACCTTGTAAATGCTTTTTTAATAAACCAGCTTGAAAAAACAGAATTCTTTCAAACAATTTAAAGTTTTAAATGCTTGGGTTTCTTGGCCTTACTAAATGCGAGTTAGTGGGAACCTGAGATGAGTTAGCAGAAATTGTTAGGAAATAACTGCTTTTCCTTTAATTCCAAGTCTGCCAACCCCTCAGCTGATCAAATTGCAGCAGTAAAAATCAGGAGTGACTCCAGCCTAGGGCAGAACATGGCATAAACCTGTAGGCCCTAAAACAGTGTCAGCACTATAAAGTCCAGTTAAAGCACTGGACTTGTGAGGTATCCTGAGAAAGAAACATAAATGGTACAGCTTCATATTTGTTTTTAGGAACTAAGTAATTTCCCTTTTCACCTCAGCCCAGCTGCCCCACAGCTGTGGATGTGGCTTGTAAATCTTCTCCTGGCCATTGTGGCCCATGTTTACACATGTCCCATGGATAAAACCATCACTTTATGCCAGGGCTGGGGAGCCAGAAAATGCTTTAATCTCCTGAACAGGGACATCACTCTCCAGCACTTCTTCATCCCCCCGTCCCCCAGAGCATATGGAGAAGGGAAGATTGATGCTGGTGCTTTTGCACTGCAATTTCTCCTCTTTACAAATCCAAGCTTGGATGTATCCCAAGGAGTTTGAGGATGTTGTGTGGCCACAGCTGCTCCTCACCATTTCCTGGAGCACACAGCAGGCTCTGGGTCAGCATTTGTTCCAGCTCTGGGCAAAACACTCCACCAATGCCATTTGGAAACATGGGGTACCCATCAGTTTTGTAGGTGAAGATCCCAAGGTCCAGGGCCCATTGCCACCAGGCTGTCTGAGTGCTGCAGGTGCTGGACCCCTTTGTAAGCCCAGATATTAAATAGGGGAAGAGGTGGGCTCTCACGGCACCCAGCAAGAGCTTTAATGTGCAGCAGCAGCACATTCAAAACACGTGGATGCAGGACTGTCTGGAGCAGATAGAGGCTGGTTGGGCTCTCCAACCCGTCAGACACTGGTATAAAAAATCACAGGGCTTTGTGGAGTGCTTGTTTTCTCTTGCCATAAACAAGTTGCTGTACTTAGTGCTATAACATTTTTTCCTAATCAGCTCTAGCTAAAACATCCTTGCTGCAAGTCTGTTAACTGTAAAGGCATTTCCTCTCTCAAAACAGTTTGTTTCCAGTGAAGATACAAAAATTCTCTAATACCTCCTGTTTTTCTTTTTTCAAATGCTGCATAAAAATCTTCATTACACTACCTGTATTTACCACATTTACTTGCTTTCAAATGAATCCTTTTGTTTTATCACTCTGAAGTGATAATGTGTCAGACATATCTCACAAGTAAGGCTTAGTTTTTATTTGAGATGTCAGAGGAGAAGACTGTTATCCCAGGAAAGTTTCTCAAAGCTCAGGGTGTCATTTTCTTCCATTTGTTGCCATACAGGAGTGTGGAGAGGATCTCCATACAGATTTTAAGAGCAACTCTTTAGGCTTAGGGGAACCAAATAATATTTGTGTATGATGTAACTAAGGTTTGCATTAAATGCAATGTCTGAGTCAACAGGTGTTGTTACTGAACTTACATATTCAAAAGTCACTGTGCTTGTTCTCCTTTCTAGCCCGAGAACCTGCTATACTACAGCCAGGATGAAGAGTCAAAAATAATGATCAGTGACTTTGGATTGTCGAAGATGGAGGGTAAAGGAGATGTGATGTCCACAGCCTGTGGAACTCCTGGCTATGTTGGTAAGAGGTTTGGTTATATTTTGGTGAAAATGAAAAAATACTTGTTTTGTAGTGCTGCTGCATGCTGCAGATGGCATTTTACAGATATTTATATTTTAGCAGTTGCTTGTGCTCTTGTGTTGTGTGCTCTTCCCCTTTGGGGTGTGATCCTGCAATCCAGCTCTGGGTTTGTGGGATTCACTTTCATATTTTCAGTCCTTTGCAGAATGAGTGTTCTCAAAGACACTGCTTGTAGCTAAATCAGGAGCATGAGAAGGGTAGCCTCAGATGTATTGATTCTGCAAGCACCTATAAAACCAAGAAGCTTTGCCTAATGTAACGTATTATTTTAATCATAAAGGATAGCATTTGGCAGATTCCTCTGGTAGAAGACAGTAAAATGAAAGAGCTGCATTTATTTAGACATGTTCAGTATCCTCTGTTACAACCACATTAAGTTACTGACTCAGATATGCAAAAGCTGTTTAGACCCTTGGGCCTTCCTGGACAATATCAAAATGTTTTCTATCTTTTATCCTTTGCTCTTCTGTCCGTTTGGAAGTGATTGTACAAGGTTACCTATTAGCAGCATGTTTACCAGAAGCCTTTAAAAACAGTTAAAGTAGCTGAAAGTGAGCATTAAATGGCAGGTGATGATCAGTTCTGAGCAAACACTATTAAAAAGGCTCCCTTTGTGCACAAGGCATCCACCAAGCCTGTGCCTCCTGCCATACCAAGATCATCAGCTGGGGTGGTTCAGTTAAACTCTGGGGTGTCCATGAAATCCATTAAACTGACAGTGGATAGGGATAGATTTCTCCCAGATCTTTCCAGCAGGAAACACTGGATGTTTTTCAGCTGTCAGAAGCTCTTTTTACTTTCAGCTGCCACCTCACCTGTTTTCATAGTTGATGATGATAGCATGGTACAGGAACTCAGGTTATGTGATTATGACACAATTTGTCCCAGGTACCTTTTCCCAAGGCATTATCTTCACTCTGCACAGACAAATTCTATCCTGATAACATCGGGAAAATGAACAGATTTCTGTGCTTTCCCATCATGAGGCCATCAGCCCATCATTGTTTTATTCTAAGACCTGGGCCAGGATGCACTCTGAGCAGTCTTGTGTAATCACACTAGACTGGAAATCTTCTTCCAAAGCAGTAGCAGGAATTGAGCTGAGACAGCAATTTTCATAAATGTTGCTGTCAACTATTCTGTCCTTAACAAGGGTGTTTTATTTTGCTCTGGAGTGGACACTGACTAGAAGGAGTCTCAGGACACAGGAAAGCTCAGATGATGTTTGCTGAAGTGCTGATGAGGGAGTTCAGCTCTGCTTGGTCACTAAGTGATCTCATATGGCCCCTCAGCGGCCATTTACATAGCAAAACTTGCTGTTTTGGAGAGGAAGCTCTCAGAGCCTGTGACACAAAGTGTAGTGCACTGAGAGACATTTGACAGCTCTCATTACTTGTGGTCTGGGCTCTGATAGCTGCACAAGTGCCTTCAGGCTTGTTGTTACCTCACTGAATGCAGGATTTACTCATCTCAGTTCAAGAGGTCACAGCCACTTATTTCTGAAGTGCTGACAGGACTTTTCCTCCTTCTTCGCAACAAAACATCTTTAAATATTTGTTCTGTCTCTCTCTCTCTCTNCTCCTTTTTTTTTTTTTTTTTTTTTTTTTTTTTTTGCACAGGAGCAGTTGCTGTTTAGTGCTGTACTTTCTTTTAAGTGTAACAGGTTGCTCAGACAACATTTTCCAAGCACAGAACGTTTTTGTTGCCTGTCACTGTGGTGATGCCCACAAATGGTCCTCCATGAGTGTTGCACCTGATGATGTGGCTTGTGCATAGGTGGTCTGCAATTTGTCCACATCCAAAAGCTTTCATGCCACTCCAGTTTGCAGCACTGGCCAACCACCCTCAAATCAATGGAAGAGTTGTTCCTCCTAATGGCACAACATGGATAAATATCCTCAGCTGGGCTGGGGTAGACAAATGCCACGGTCCTGACCCATGAAGTGCTCTGTCTGCCATCTCTTTTTGTGTTTTGCTTTTGCTTTCCCACGTATTTTACCTGGGGTTATGTAACATTCAGGGATCCATCACTTAATTACCTGCTGTTTTTCCTCAAAGATATATGGAACACTCCATTTTCTAAGATTTTATTAGCCATTGATTATTTTTGTCAGCGTGACCACTTTGCTTTTAAATTACTGGAAAAGAATTAGACACATATCACATGTCAAAGGCACCCAGGGCTCTGTTAAGAAGTCATTGGCATCTGCTGCTATTTATACTTCACTTCCAGAAATGGGTCCAGTGAGATCCCACTATGCAAAGTGCTGGAAAAGCTTCTGACTTGGAAGCAGACCTGATCTTAACTCATGTCTGCTGCTCAAGTATTTGCAAGTATGCAACCCCCCTGTCATTTCTGTCTAATTTCCGTGATCAGGATGTGCTTTCAGCTCTGTGTGTTTCAGTTATTATCTCAACTTTTCTTAGTTTCATCTACAAAGAACAGTAGTATCCAAGACACTAAATCCCTGTTTATGTGGTTTGGAAATTTATTGAAGAAGAAAGGGTGTAATTATAATTAAATTCCTTAACAGATATCAGTTTTCTTTCTGAAAATCAGAATATTACTTATCAAATTAGACTGTATCTAAAATGTGCATAACCAGTAGTGCATTAGCACTTTATCTTTTAAAGTTCTGCCTTGCAGATTAAATTACTGTCAGCAGTTATGACTTCTTGTTTTTTCGGGAGTTTTGTCAGAGATTTTGGTCCTGTGGTGAAAAGCTGATGGTTAGGATAATTTAACCCAATTAGTTGAGCCACTTTTGTTAAGAGGCCAATCTAAATGTTTGCTTACTGAAAAGGGGTTCTGACAATACAGCCTCTTCTAAGAAGGTCTGTGTGATGAGCTGGCACTGGGCACCCAACTTTTAGATAGCATCTAAATTTGGAAAGATGAGGCAGCTTGTGTGCCTCATTTCATTGCAAATTAGGGGTGAGGACCGGCCTGCATGGATCCTACCCCATCACCTAATGTGGAGAAGTGGTGTTTTCAAAACCCCAAGTGATGTTTGTGGTTATGGGCAAGATACCAACAAACCATTAGTGATTTATGATTTAAAACATCATAGAATTGGGCTGGTCAGCTTGTGACCTTGATTTTGATGGAGGAGCTGTTAAAACCTGCCTGAAAATGAGCCATCCCTGAGGTGTCTCAAGTTGGGCACCCACCAGGAGGTGACTCAGTCACTCAGCAAATTCTTCTAAAGAGATTTTGGATGTTTGGGAATTGGGTCTCACTGAGTGACTTTCCATGAGAGGTGGTCCCTCAAAATCTTTGCTTACTTGTGCAGATGGGACTTAGACTTTCAAGACACTTGAAAAGTTTGAAAAAAATGTTAGGAAGCCTGTCTGAGGCAATCTGATCTCCTTTTGCAGAAATGCTGAATTACGAGCTGTGTTTGTGGCTGACTAATATCTTAATCCTTCTGAGATTTAAAATTCTTGCTCTGGGTCCCAATCCAGCTTCAAGTAAAATTTTCTTGTACTTTCCTGTCATATAAATTGGGCTGGACCCTGGATATGCGGTTGGTCCCTGTACACCCCACCTCACTCATTGTTTTCATTTTCTGTAGTGCTTTTATGAAAGGTCATTTCACAACTTTCAGCTCTGCTCTGCCAGAAATCCAGGAGCAATTTCAGATCACACCAAAGCCACGTGTTCCTCTTAGCCTTGTGAAGACAACAGCATTTCAGTAAGCAGTAGATTTCCACGCTGAATTTTGACCTATTTGGTGTCTTGGAGTCAAAGGTTGGAAAATATTCAATGAGGTAGCAAAATGCCACCTCAGGAGCTGTTTAGGCAGTAACGTGAGTAATAAAGTAAAAATAAAGCATGGGAGCTGTTAGCTGCAAGGTTTGCTCAGGCACAAGCACTTGACAGGGCACTTTCTCAGCTCTGTTGCCATATCCTAACATGGAATTTGCTTGTCTTACCCTTTGCTAGACATGAACTGCATTATGACCCGTGGCAGATATCTAAATCTGACTCAGCAACATGAAATAGAAACAACAAGGGTACAGAAAGCCAGCAATACTGCACTGACACTCTGCTGTCCTTCAGAAACAGCCTCAAACTTCAAACTCTTGGCCAGCCAGAACAAGATGAGCACTTGAGGAATTTGTGAAAAATGCTGAGAAGTTGTTTTCACCCCAGGAGTCAGTGGAAGGGCTGCTCTTGTGGTGAAGCTGCTTCATGTGCATCTCAGCCACTGTGAGGAGGATACTTTGTGGGACAGCAGAGGAACTGCTCTTGCAGTTCTTGACTTCAGGAGAGGGGCTGGGTTGGCCCTTTGTAAGAAGTACAGACAGGCACCCTCATGACTTGTACAGTGTGATCAACAGGCTTAAAGTATCAGAGCAATCCCCATCACCTGAGCTCTGTGCAAGAACATGGATTGCTGTTTTTGGCATCCAGCAGCTGCATTTTTAGGGAGCTTATTAGCATAGCTGTGCTCCCTGAGGGTAATGGCACAGTGTTCTGAAAGGGTTCCAAATGTTCTGGTCTGTACCTTTTCTTAAAACCTCCATTTGGAACAAGCTTTTACATTTCTTCTCTTATTAAAAGCAAAACATAACAGAAAACCCCTCGTTGTAAGACTGGAGGATCATCTGGCCTGGGCAGCACATCCTCCTGTACCTGCAGGTGGAATGAGGCTCTGGGACCATTACCCTGCCTGATATCGGGCATGTGTTGCTTCTGGCAATGCTGGTTCGTCTTGAAACACCTTCCTGGATGTGAAGAAAAGGGTCCAGGCTTGCTCCATTGGCTTCCCTGTCTGGATGACCACTGTATAGCATTTGAGCCCACAGGGATTCCCTGGGGATGTGTGATACTGGAAGTCTTTGCTCAGCTGGCGTCTCCCCAACACCAGAAATGGGAGATTTGGCTTTCCCTTCTCCTTTCTGCTGTTTTGTCTCCCCAGCTGTCTGTGTTGATCCTTTAATGCCGTCAGCTCCTGGATTTTTTTCGTTGTGTCTCCTGCTTTTGCCTCTTGGCACTGATCTGCCATCATTCCTGAGAGCTCCTCTGACTTGTTTTTCAGCTCATTAAATATTTGTGTCTTTTCCGTATATCAGAGACAGATGATGCTGAGCAATGTCCTCCTGCTCCTGCTGCTTTTCTGCTCATTGGAACAGAAATCAAAAGCAGCCATTTGGCCTTAAAAGAAGTATTTAAACCTCCTGCCTTTCTTCATTAATGTTTACCAAAGGAGAGGTAATAGCCCCACATTTGCTTTGGGCTTGCTCCTGTGTCATTCTTACCTGTTTCACAGCTGCCATCCACAGCAGCAACTGCTATCAGTGCTCTTCAGTCCTTTAAAACAGAGAGAAATGCCCCAGCACTGCTTTGATGTTTTAAGAGGAGAATCTTTATATAGTTCACATCCCCTCATCTCAGAATTGTATTCTGTTATGTTAATATGGCATATCTGTATAATGTCAGGAGCTCACTGGTGCTCAGGAGCAATTTGCATAATATTTTCTTTGGAAACTGTGAGATGTATAATGTTTACCAGTCTTGAAAATTATGTAAACAGGAGCAGACAATCAAAGGTAGAAGAGACTGTGAATAAAATATTGGGGATTTGGAAGGACTGGAGAATTGGAAGACATCTAAGCACATAAAGACAGGAGAACATTAGCTCCCTTCTTCCTCATATTTTGTCACAAAATTCAGTTACAAGGGATGGAACAAAACAGGAAATTGAGTCTCACAAACCCTGTTTGATGCACATTTTGAAAAATGTATTCTTTTTGGAGGAAAACTTGGAGGCAAATTTTGATGAATCACAAAGGAAAGAGTCAGATTAAAGGACATGAGAATTGTCTGGGAAAGTTGTCTTGAGCAACTTTGAGGAACAACTGTTTTATTCAAGGGAAATGTCAATTTGCCAGAGTGTCCCAGCTTGCCAGGTTGTCTGTGAGACAGTGGCAGGCCAGGTAGGATGGTTCTTCATTCTTTTGGTTCTTTATTTTTTTTATCCCAAGCTTGCCTTCAAATTCCCCCCTGCTGGACTGAGCCAACAGAAAGACCCTGACTCTGCTGTTGGGAAGGGAGTTACATTTTGGTCACCAACTGTAGATGTTGTCTGTATTTCCATAGCTCTGTCCCCTATTGTAGTAAGAACATTTTAACCCTTATCTCAGACTACAGCAGCATGCCCATGTCTTGACAGGAGGCCAGGGCCTTCTCAGGAATTGAGATGCAGGTTTCTACCAAGCACCTGGGGCCAGGTGAGGAGCTGTTCATGCTTGGGGCAGTGGAAAGAAACTTCCTCTGGCACGTGGTGGATAGGTGTTGGAACTCACAGGTTACAACAGTGTATTAGGATGAAGCATGTATGAACAGAACCATCCTTTTAATTTCTTATACTTGCAGTGTTCCCAGTTTGCTGGATGACCTGAAGATTGGGGTGGTATTTAAACAGTGCTGCAGATTGGGGCATATCCTGATCTTCAAGAGTCTTCCTAATCTGGCTGCCAGCCATGATTTTACCCACATTCCTCTGGATACTTTTCATTTTTACAATGTGTCCCTGGTGAAATTTGACCCTTTCCATCAGTGGAAGTGCGACCTGGATGCTCTCATCTGCCTTGTGCAGTCTTCCTTCAGTCTCCTCTATGAGCCCTCATGCCAAAACACCAGAAGGTCTTTTCTATTTCTCATTATTTCTTTCTGTTCCATTCCTTGCTGGCAGTTTTGACCTTGGCTTTGTTGGCTTGTCTGGCTTAAAAAGATAAGTCTGACGAATCCTACCAGTACACCAGAGCTGTAGCAACTGAATGCGGGGCTCAAGTTTTAATACATCTGTGTGCTTCACAATTTGTTTTTTGCTGTTCTTCAGGTAACTAAGCATTTTGATATTGGTGAGACTCCTAGCAGGGGAAGATGTGACTCCCAGGAAATACTTTTTTTTTGGGACTTGCCGCTTCATTACTCTTTTCCAGCATTTGAACTCCAAATTACTCATAGCAAATACTGTGCTTTTTAAAAGCCAGTGTGGCAGATCTGTTTTAGGAATGCCACAATCAGTGATTTCTTCCATTATTGTGGACATTTTGCTTTGAAAAAAGCAAAAATTTCTTAACATGAAAAAGATTAGGGTCACAGGCTTTTAAAATTTAGGTTTAAACATTTGCACTGCGAGGTCGAACAGGGAAAACATAATACTTCAGGATCCCAAATGAAAAATACACCTTTTTAACTTTCAGTAGTGTAAGATAGGTAAGCAGATCCAGCAAGTGTTTCGATAAATGCCCAGGCTCTCACTTCTAGCAAAATTCAGACTATGGTGTGTTGCCCTGCTTTTTGCAGCTGGATGTTTTTTACTTTCTCTCTCACGGTTCTTTTCTCTAAACATAGCTATGTTATTGTAACTGTATCTTATCATTCACATTCCTTTCTCATGGACACAGAACTTTGATGGACATTTCCTTTGACCACTGTAGTTGAGGGAGGAAGAACTGCTTTCCTCCAATGAATAGTGATTTCCAAATGGATATAAAAAATAAAGAAGGCAGGTCTTGGGGCCCTTCCTTCCTTCTCTCTGCTCCTGGACACAGGTGTCTCTGGCTCGTCCTTTTGTGTCGCTGCTGTGACAATGGTGGCTGAAAGCTGTAGAGACAGAAGGCTCAGTTCCTCTGTACATATGTCCAATTCCTGCTGCTTTTCATTGGACCCTTTGAGGTGTCTGTGTTCCCAGAAGCAGGACAAGCTCTGACTCTGACATCCAGCAGGCTTTGGAAGGCAGCTGCTGGAAGAAATGGTGACTGCTGTCTTTCCTGTGCTGCAGATGTAGCTCATCTCCTGCCTGACTCGCTGCCCTTTCTGAGCTGCCTCTGGAGCTGCCTCTCTGGCAGCGCGGTGCGGTGGAGCTGCGGTGCTGTCAGGGTCAATGTGCAGCTCTGCACCCGTGCAAGGCTTGGCCTCATTTTCCTCCTAAATTGGGAGGTGATGGCCCTCTGCCTCTCATGCATTTTTCTGTGCTTTGTTTTGTTTTCTCTGCCTGGAGACAAAAAAAAAATGGTGAATTTGCTCCACTTTAGGACTCATCCTTCTTTGTGAGAACATGACCTTCAAAAACCTCAGGACACTTGAAAATGCAAGGGCTGTATGTGGAGAGCAAAACAAGGTCTTGGGGAGCTTCAGGTTTCAGGGTCCTGCCTTCTGACTGTGTTCAAATGTTTGGTCTTACAACATGTGCTTGTTTGGCTTTTTATTTTCAGCTCCTGAAGTGCTGGCCCAGAAGCCCTACAGCAAAGCTGTGGACTGCTGGTCCATCGGGGTCATCGCCTACATCCTGTGAGTACCTGTTGGGTTTCCAGTGCTTGGCACCTTTGGGACCTGCAGCTTGCTCTCCCACCACAGAGTCTCCCACTTAGCCTGGGCCAAAATAGCTTATCTCTGACACTTGTGACCCAGGTAGCATATACCCTGGACACCTCCCAGTTGCATAAAGGCTGAAATCTGGGCAGAAGTGGTAGGAAATGAACCAATACCCTTCAAATGGCAAAATCCTTGCCCCCACCTGAACTGCATTGTGTGCAGTAGTGTGGGCTTGTCCCAGTTGTGATATTATTGATGTTGTTGTGTCCCCTGCTCAGATTAGCTTTGAGGAGACACAAATCTGGCTGTGTCCACAGAGCTGCCACAGAAACAAATGTCTTTTCCTGCCAGCATTACCAGTGCTTTCTTTTTTTTTTACTTTTCCCTTTTACACAACTGTCACAGTTATACAAGACTGAAGGAAAAGGCAGCTCCAATGAGGCACAGCTTTAAAGCATTCCTACTTTGTTCCCTTTTTCCTTATGCAGACATTTCATGGCTTGTCAACATGAATAACTTTTTGATGGTGTTGTAGAACTATTTTTGCCAGGACATACCTCATTGCTGTGTTATCCACTCTGTGCAGTGTTTATTCTTTACATTTGCATTACATTTGCATAAGTTATATGCTACCCAAAATAGGGGGAGGGGGGTGTATTAAGTAGTATAGGAAGGCTTTATTTATTGCATGTGTGTTTCTTCATTTAAACCAAAGTCCTGCCTGAAAACATTAGTTTTATGACTGACTTTCTACTCTACATGAGTATTTGAAAACTTGTTGAGTACAAAACTTATATGGGAATGGATTTCTCTTGTGCCAGCCATCAATAGCAGGATGCAAAAAGCTTTTGCTAAACAAAGCAAAAATCAACAGTGCTGATTCTGCCTTTATTTCAAAGCCCAGATGGACATGCTATAGCAGTGAGGAAGAGCACAGACATGCCAAAATACCTTGGACATTGCTTCACAAATCATTCCCTAGTGCTCTTTGGATGAGAATGGTGTATGCTGACTCAAAGTTACCATTTTTCACAAGGAAACCTGAGCAGGGAAGTCCTTGGTGCTGGGATTTTTGACACTGTCAGTCCTTGCCAGCCATGACAGGACGCAGAGTCTTTTCTGATGCTTTTTTAGTACTTTGCAGAGTACCAGTTTCAGGGAGTGGGGAAAGGAGGATGCAGGTGGGAGACAGCACTATGCTGCCTCACTTCCAGGCCCAGCCGCTGCTTGGGTTCAGTTTATTGCCAAATATCCACCATGGAAATACGTGTCCATCTGGCAGCCCATGGGAGGGCTGTGAACTGTTGCATCTGGCTGCCTGGAGATAAACCTGGCTCTGCTTTTCTCCAAGCTGTCAGTCCCATACATCAATGGCTCATGCACCAAAGGTCTTTTTTGCTGGCAGACCTGTTGTTATTTCACTTGTTGCTTTCCTGTGTCTTGCTGAGGAATAGGAGTGAGACAGTGCTACATCATGTCTCCTCCACACCCAGTTTCTGAACACATCTTCAACAGGTGGAAGATTTTAATCTCATCTGTAATCCTTCCCCCTTCCTAGGCAAGGCTGCTCTTTCTGCAAGGTTCAGCTCTGTTTCCTGCTCTGTTTTCCAAATCAGTGTGTGCTCAGCTTGTCAAGCAAGGCATGCACAGTCCTCACATTTAAATTCCCTATTTGCTATATGGGGAATTCCCAAGGCTTAAATCATCTTGGTAAGAATGAGCCCCTATGAATTCCTGTTTGCAGGACAAGGAAACCTTTTCAGGGTTTATGTGCTTCAGGCAATAAGGTCTTGATTTGTATTATGCACAGTCCAAAGGAGTGGCAATAACACATTGCTGTAGAAGGAGCCTTTTAATGTCTTTGCCAGACTGTTACAGCTTGGGTGGGATTGGGTCTGAGACCAGACCAGCTCCTTTAATATTTCTGCATGTGAGCCACATCCTTCAGCTCCTGTAACAGTCAGCAGCACTCCAGGGCTCCCTTTGGTTGGCCCCCCACAGCCCATGGCATCAGGGGTCCTGTGCACTTCAGCTTCTCCAGAGGCACTGGGCACCTCAGCCCAGCCTGGTGGGTACAAGCAGTCATTTCACCAGGGCTGTGCTGTTCAGTTGCCTGAACTTGCACATTTAGTGCCGTGCTGGGGCGTCCAGGACAGCCACGTGGATTTGGCAAATGTAACACATTGCAGAGACCTTCCTTCTGGAGTGGCAGATGGATCCAAGCCAGAGACCATGGACTGTGTTGAACAGCACCAGGTACCCGTGCTGAGCTGGCTGGATCACACCCTGCTCCCTGCTCAGACTCCTGCTTTCACAGTGTGGAGTCATCTGCTTTGTGGTGCATTTACATCACTCCCAGCCTCCCTTGATTGCATCTCTGTTGAGTGCAATATGATCTTAGAAACGCAGCCCACATCTCACGTGTCCCAGTCTTGGTCTGGATCTCATCCTTATTTCCAGGAATAACCAGAGGTTGCAGATGTGGTCTCTTCAGAAAGTGGATGTCTGGGATGCAGTAAAGAGAGTGAGGAAGAGGGTCTTTCCCTGTGCAGGAAGGAATTAGCCCTGCTGGGGTGTCTGGTACCACCAGTGATGGGCAGGGGTTTGACAGGGAGCTTTGTGGTCTCAGCAGTGCCACACCCCTGGAGGTGGCAGAGCCAGTGGGCTCCCAGCGTGCCATGGCACTGAGATGCCACAAGCACCAGGAGTGTAACCACCCTGAGTGAATCCTGCCCTGAGCAGGAGTTACTGATTCCAGTGTATCACTGCACCCACCCGGGTATGCCATTTCCAGCTCTGCAGTCAGCACAGTTGGAGGTACTTGCACATGCCTAAACCAGCTGGAGATGCATTTTTGCATAAAGCAATCCAAGCACGGCATCCTGCTCCACCTCCTCACCTCTCCCACAGCTCCTCACTGCCACTCTGGACAGACTGTTGTCATTTAAGAAGATGGAAACTCATGGGAAACCAACACAGAAGCCAGGCATAAATTAAAGATGCTTTGAGCTAATATTAGTGCAAGTGGTTTGAGTGCCTCCAGACACAAGCTCAGTCTCACTTGAGAGCCCTCAGTTTATGACACTGGAAGAACAAACTGTTTCTGTGGCACTGAAGCTGTAGAGAAGTATTTGTTTCCGTGATATGCAAGGATGTCTTGGGAAAGGATACCTTTGTTTCTGTGCCAGTCTCTAATGCTCCTCGTTAATGACAGCCAGATTGCAGAGGCCGCACCAGCGGAGTTTTTATCAAAACCTGTTTTGCATGAGAAGTCATTATTCGCAAAAACCAATTTTAGAGCCTGAAATTTCCTGTTATTCCAGTTGCAGTATTTCCCAATTTGAAACAGCCTCACTGTTGAGCTCGGCTTTCCACTTATCACAAGGTAGTTTTGATAATGTGTCCAGCTTAAAAATATAAAGCATAAGAAGAGCAAGAGACTTCACTGGATTCCCAGCAGCTGGATTTTGGACCTTTCTAGGTCACATAAGGAGTTATAAAAGCTTGGGGAACTAAAGTAGTGATCACATGCATACCTTATATAGAGAAGATTAAGATAATGTATGCAAAAAATAGAAAATCATGTTTCAAAGCTGGAAAAGAACCTGGGGCCACAGAATGCTCGGCCTTAGCCCCTGGTTATTCATAGTCTTCTGCACTAGGTGGAACCCATTTTGCCTTGAATTTTCTTACGATTCTGTTCACTGTTAGGACAAGAGAATTACTGGTTAATTTTTGTTGTTTATAAACTATATACTTTCACACTTTGCTGCTAAGCTGCTTTTGATTTTCAAGTAGATGTGCATGAATCATCAGTGATGTTTGTATGGAAGGATTAACCAGTACGAAGTATAGTTATAAGATAGTACGAAGTATATTATGCCAAAATAAGTTTCCACTATCACCCTGGAGTCATACACTGGGAAGAAGTGGTCTGTCATCTTGCCTGCTTGGGATCACACACAAGCCTAAGCAAGGAAGTGAGGACTAACTTACTTGTTTGGCACTGGAAGGAGAAATAGTGGTGGCAGAGTACACAAGAGTGTTGGATTGTTCAGGAAAACTCAGGTGAACACTGGGAAGACAGCCCCAAATGATGGTTCCTCATTGTTTGTTTCTTAATTTGTCTTTGATTCCCTATGCTGATACATCCTTGTCCACAGCTCTGTGAGGGCAGCAGTGTCAGCCAGGATGAGGAACTGTTCCCAAAATACACAGAAATACATGTGTTTATCCCTATAAATAGCACTGGGATTACTTCCCACACCATACATCTCAGGTCTTTGAGCACTTACTGAATTCTTTGTTCTAATCTAACTGTAAAATTTTTTGTAAAACTAACCCTTGGTGCCTCTTGTGTTACAGGATGGACACTGACTGTGTGAGTTATTTGGCCTCTAGTATCACCCCAATATGTAATGAGAGCTTGCAGGGGTTTTCTTTCTCTGCCTGGTGAGGACAAGATGTTCCTGCTATTCCTCTTGAGCTCTCATGATGACTTTTAGAAATTACTTCTGACAATATCTTTCTCTTGTACATCCACCTGTGCTTTTCTTATCTGCATCCCATTATTTATAAGGCAAGACTAGGAATAGGAGTTAGGGGAAAATCTGTTGCTTATGTGATAAGGTTGCTAAATAATTCTGAAAGCCTTTTATTTGGTGAAACTACAAGAAAATGATGACAACTAATAGCTGCCTGGGACTCCCCCAGGACAGTGCAGGATTTTTTCACATCGAAGACAGAGGGGTTATTTTTGCTTTTCTGCATATCTGAAGAAAAGCAGCAGAACCTCTGATAGTGAGGTCATTTTTTTCACACAGAAATGTCCCAGCAGATGGAAATAAAGCCGGTGGGATCTTGATTCTGTAAGAATTAACAAAAAACTCATTATGGACTTTGGAAAGTCGCCCAGTTGCTGGAAGTCCAGCAAGATTTCCTCCAGCCATAAATTGCATGATAGGCTCATTTGCTGGGGCTTTCCCATCCCTTCTGCAAAGCCAATAATGTTAAACATTAAAGCGACATTAAAACTTTTGTTTCTTCCTAAACTGTTTTTGAGGGAAGGGACAGCAAGACTGCCTGTATTTTGGCTCTCAGCCTGTCCCTGTGCCACGATGCCCCAGTGTTCCCTCCCACAATGCCACCTCTTCTGACCTGTAGGGCTTTCTCCCTTTTCACTGGCGTTCTGGTGTAGGTCCTCATTGATTTGGCTCCCAAAAGAACATCCCCGGGTCCCTCTATGCAGGAGGTTTATCCCATCCCTGGCCAAGTCAGGATCAGCCCTTGCCCTGCACTCAGCCTGCTTTGGGGCAAGGGGCTGCGTTGGTGGGATCTCCCTACCCGTGACCTGTACTAGCAACCAACACTGCTCAACCCCTCCACAGCAAGAGAGAAGCTGTGCCAAAAGAGGCTCTTTTCTGCCCTGTGCCCAGCTCCCAGCAGTCCTGGTACCCTCCTGCATGACCCTGTCTCTCCTTGTGCATCAACATGGGCTGCACTCCTGGACACTACGGTAGATTCCCCAGATGTGTAGATACTCAAACCATGCAGAGGAGCTGGATTGAAAGGCTCTGAAGAGGCTGGGGCTCTTGCTGGGACTCATGTCTGTGTGCTCCCCCCTTGCAGGGCTGTATCTCTCCAGCTCTGTGCTGCTCAGCAGTTTGCTGCTACCTTTTGCTGCCACAGGTGTGTATAAATCACAGCAGTCCTAACTTGTGCTGCTGTACCTTTGCCAAGGTAATTAGTACAGTGCACATTTGACGAGAGTTATTTCTCTCTCCAGAGCAGCCTGCCAGTGCCTCTGCATGCACAGTGCTGTCTGCTTGCCTTGAAATGCTTTATTGGAGCACTTTGGGTTTGTTTAATGAAAGTGCTGAGAAAGGCAAGAAATTAATGAGGGGCTGTCAGGCTTCTTACATGGAGCACCCTGGGTCTCCCAGGGGAGAGGGGACAGAGCAATGTCTGCAAGTCCCTTTTTTTTTTTTTCTCCAACATGGGCTTTTCTACCCCAGTGCTCATTGTACCAGTTGCAGTGCTGGTGCTGCCATCTCCGTCATTTCCCCTCAGTAAAGCACCCCAAATCCTTAGAATTGTGACAGAACAGGAGGAAAGTGAAAATCAGTTTGTGTGCATCCCGCCCCAAGACTGGCGGGTGTAAGCACTGGTAGTTATTTCACTAAAACTAGCTATTTCAAAAATCCTTCACAGATACCTGTACAGCTGGACCCTGGCTGTGGATCCAGGTTTTGCATTAAGCTGCCAGGTGCTTTTCTTCATTGTCAGTGTACATAGTGGCTTTTTGGCATTTGCTTAAATGCAGCATTTTTAATGGCCCTTCCCATCCTCCACCTGCACTGTGGAGTTTCACACAGGAGCACCCAACCCCATACACAAGCACCTGCCCATTAAGTGGTGCACAGTCCTGCTCTGAACGCACATGCTTGTCTGGCATGAGCTTATCTTACTGCTTTTGACAATGGCAGTCATCCAGTGGAACACAAATGGGGACTGGCTCATCTGCCCTCCAAGATAAAAGACAGAGATTTCTGGTTCAGCTGAACCACCGTGGGTTCATTATCATGCTGCAAATTTCAGTAGAGTTCTCCCAGGTCAATATGGATGTGACGCAGATCAACATCTCACTCAGTATTTCAATTATTTATCAAGCACACTGGCTCTTCAGAGCTAACAAAACATTGCTCCCTTCACCCTCAAGTGTTGAGTTGGCTCAAATAAGCTCCAGGGCAGCCGGCTGGCTTTGGGCTATAAATAACTCAAGTATTTCATTTCTTACAGTTCCCCCCCTTTCTCTGGTGTCTTACAGTTCCTCCCCCCACCCCCATTTCTCTGTTGTTGATGCAGTGTAGTGTCTGAGCTAGATCTACAGTCTGTTTGTAATGGCTGGCTCTCTCCAATTAAATGCTTTTTTGACGTTGATTGCCTCAGAATTTAAGAAAACTGTAGGAAAAACATCATTTCAATACCAACAAAATATGTGAAAGAATAATGTAGACCCTAGACCAATGATAAGAGAAAAAAAATGCATCATCTCTCTACAGACTACAAAGGCAGGAAGGGCTGTTTAACTGTGTGCAGGATGGGTTTGCTAAAACCTTGGGCCAGCCTCAGAGGTAAATCTGGCACTTTGCAATATTGGTATTACAACTTGAAGAAGGGGTGTCTCTGCTGACATGTCTGTGCAGGGTGGGACAGACTACAGCCTGCAGCACCAGCTGTGTGTAAGGGATCTCTGACACATGAGTTTTATCAGTGCATTTGCTTAATGCAGTGCTGGATGTGCTACTCCCACATCTGCAGGGCTGGAGGAGCCCTGCCTCAGTGTAGTGGCTGCCCTGCTGTCTGCAGCACTGTCAGGGCTCACCCTGAGTGTTTTAGCTAATACCAGGCAAATAATGTTCAGTGTCCTGCTTGTCCTGGGGCTAGGTTTTCTGAGAAGTCTGATTATAAACACTGAAAACCAGGACAGGACTGTTGTTAGCCTTGGGCAAGGCAGGCAGTTGGATGTGGTCAGCAAAATCACTTGCAGGACTGAGAAGGGAGAGGCTCTCCCTGTCTGCAGCAGCAGCAGGTCTGTGTGCAGCCCTTGCAGGCTCTGCTGCAGAGGTGGACGAGTTCCCAGACATCCTTCTCACTGTGCCTGGGGACACAGCCCAGCACAACCTGCAGATGCATCCTGCCCTCTGCCTGATAGCTCTGCAGGGCTCCTTGTCCTGCTTTGCACCGGGTCTTCTGGATGTGCTGAGGGAGGAGGGACTGATGTTCTGTGGATGTAGAGGGTAGTGCATGATGTGTCCTCTTACCACGTGTATAGGAGAGGGTGGAAGGCGTCACGTCTGTGTAATAAAACTGTTCCTCTTGTTAAAAAAAAAAACAAAACAAAACAAAAAAAAAAACCCAAAAAAAAAACCAAAAAAACCATGCAGAGATAGTCCAGGATATCTGCATGCATCAGCATGGGATCAAAGCACCAGGTTTCCATGCAGAATTCCTTTCTGTCCAGGACAAGACCAGTCTTCAGAAGTGGGTGTACATGTCCCTGAACAACCTTCTCTCATGGTAGCACTTGCCTGCTTGAAAACTTAACTGTGGCAAGTCTTAAGCAATAGTTTCGCCTTCTCCTCCCTTCCTCTTTCTCACCTTCTTAATGGAGATGGGCCCAGTGGTCACCTCTGTCTTTTCTGGCTCTCCATTAGGCTCTGTGGATACCCCCCTTTCTATGATGAGAATGACTCCAAACTGTTTGAGCAGATCCTTAAGGCAGAGTATGAGTTTGACTCTCCATATTGGGATGACATCTCCGAGTCTGGTAAGTAGCTGCTGCTCTTTCAATTGCAGCCACTATGCATGCATGCATGCCTATTGCATATATCCCCCTCTGGGCATGAGAGTACACCCTCCATCATGTACAGAGCTCCTTTTAGCTGAAAACCAAAGGGAATGTGCATTTGTTTTGGCTCAAATAGTTATGGGAGTTTGTTTGTGCAGGAGACAAATTAAGTACTATTTTGTCCAGCCACACACAGAGCACTAAAACATAGTTGAAACAGAATATGAAGATGGCAGAAGACTGTCCCAAGAAGAAAAAGCAGTTTAATTTCTTAATTGTATCCAAAGAAAAGCAGACTGTTTATGTGACATTAATAATAAGGCGGCATACGAGTTTGGCTGTTGCTGACACTGCACTGCAGCTCCAAAGCAGGTCTGCAGTGTGTGCAGCAAAAATCCCAAGAAATTAATGAATTCCAAATGAGGCAGGTGAGCAGATCTGGAAACTGGGAGGACTGTCCTTGTGGGTGGATGTTCTCCACCCAGTGCAGAAGATATTTAACCCGTAGTACCCTCCTGTCCCTGCTCTGGTCAGTCTGGCAGAGGGAGAGATAAACCAGTGTGTAACAGGCAGATGTACCTGAGGGTTTCTGGCTCCAGCGTGGAGACCATGTGGTCTGCCAGCATCCCTGTCTGGGGGTGACAGCAGGGCACATTCAGCCTTGCACCTGCATGTGCCCCTGACACTCTGTGTGGTCTCCAATAGGTCACCCAAGCTCAGTGTCCTTGCTGTGTCGAACCCAGGGAAATATCTGCCATTTCATGCAGGAGAAGAAACCAGCTCTAGGAATATTTCATCATGTGAAAATATCCCTATAAATGCAGTTTTCTGATTTATTAGTGCTACTGATTGAGGCAGGGGAGATAAAAATTTAGTGTTTTTATTATAAAGATGATTATATATGCTCTTATCTCCACATAGAACAACATTTTATGCTGCTTACATCTGCAGTCCAGATATCGTTGTGATGGATTGCTTAAAAATATATGTGATGAGAGGTTTTTTTTAAACTAATAAGGATTTTCAGAGAAAATATGAAGGTCTGCTGGCAGACCCTTCTGCCTTGTGGGGGAAAGTCCATCACCTAAATCAGCACAAAGATTTTCCTGCCATATTTGGCTTTGCTGTGGCTCCTTCAGCTGTGCTGTCCTGAAGCTGCTGGATGCATGCCACGCTGCAATCTCCCTTCCTTCCATTATGGTGTCGATTAAAAACACACTGCCTCCTGCTCCAGGGAGCCCATTTTCCTTGCTAAATTCTTTTTAAATGTGCCACATGTCCTCACAGCTGTCCATGTGTGTGACTGCTTGGAGTGAGCAACATGAAGCTCCTCTTACCGTGGCATCCTCCCTCTCCACTCAGCTGACCAGCACCTCCAGTGGATGTGGCCACGTTCAGACCACTAAGATAATGCAGTACATGGCTGACCAGGGACCCAGGAGCTGACTGAATTATCCATCCCACTCCTAAATATGCCTGCAGGAGTAGATGCCTTCAGCTTTTATCTGCTGTACTAAATAGCTTGGATTTGGTCCTAAGTCACTTTGGTTATAGGTATACTAATTAATTACAAATTACCTAGGGCCATATTCTTGTGCTGTGGCCAGATGGCACTTGGTAGCCTGATCAGTACTGTTGGCTGATCATCTGGCAGCAGAACTGGGCATCAACTCTATTTCTTTCAATTATTCTCTTTTTTTTTATTTTGCAGCTAAAGACTTCATTCGGAATTTGATGGAGAAGGACCCTAATAAAAGATACACCTGTGAGCAAGCAGCACGGCACCCTTGGTAAGCAGCGCTCACTGCTGTGTGAAACCCTCAGGACAGAGAGCACCATTTTACATTCAGGAGTGGACATGGTTTTTCTATCACATACTGTATTAACCTCTACTAAATAACTCTGTGCTTTTATTCTTGCAACCCCTGCCTTTGTCCTCCAGATTTTCCTGAAACACTAATGGAGTTTAATCTCATGCACCAACCTGTGTAAGGACTAGTGAAATGCTGAATTATGTATGTCAATTGTAGTGCAGCAGTGGGATGTGCCAAAATGATGAAAGTGCTTTAAGTTAGATGATGCCTTTGCATATGGGTGACTTCACCAACATTACCCAAGGTTCGTGTAGCTGGAGCAAGGGTGACTCGTACTTTTGACCAGCCCTGAGTGACTGGGAGCATCATCCCACACTACCAGCTGCACCCACACATGGGCTCTGGATCTAAGTCTTTTAGGAAAGGGAACATTGTATGTAAAGTGAGATATTATTTTTGTTGTTATAACAGAAAAGAGTCAATGGCATGACATTTTCACCCCAGGTGTGCATTAGACTCTGGTTTTATACTACCACAATTGTCCCCAATACCACTTCCTTTTGCATTGTCTATGTGACAAAAAGGAAATTTGAGAAATGAAATCCAGCTTTCGTGAGATGAAAAAGAAATCCCAGACTGTTTCTAAATGATACTGACCTGAGCCTCGGGAGATTAAACAAGTTACACAAGTGAATATTAGAAATAGAGAATAAACAATGGGAATGAAACTTCCAGCAGAAAGTGAGGTGACCATTTGTACAACTCAAAGACAGATTTTCCAAAGCCTTACATCCAAGATACACAAAACATAAGCATCCAGCTCCTGGCCCTGCTACATCTGTGTTGGTTGCTGGAGTGCAACAAAGAAACGTGGCACTTGTAACACACACAGCTTCTGGGCCCTCTGAAATGGGCAAAATGATAAAAAGTGTTTTCATTCCTTCTTTTGTGTGGTTTTTTTTTTCTTTTGCGTGTCATGGCCAAGGGCCAATGGAAACTCACAGACTGCTCCATAATTCGTACTATTTTCCACAGAATCCAATCTTCCATTTAGAAACAACCCCCCAATAGGGTTTTTCCCCATTTCTGTGGCAGGGGGTCTTCTTCCGCCAGGCTGACTTTGCCATCCAGTGGTTCATTTTCAAGGCTTTCAGTTTTTACACAGCTCCCAGCTGTATAAAGCACAGCTCAGGGTCAGCCTTTGAAATGTCAGACATGCAAATGGCACTGCAGCAGGGAGGCTGAAAATATTCACCATGTTTCCACCCCACAGCCCAAATCCACCTCCCTTTGACAGATGACAATATGTCCCAGAGGGTTACAGGACATTTGCACTGAAAGCAAAACATGCAGGTGTCCAGAGCTATGGCTTCAGATCCACCTCTGTCCTCCCCAGTGTGCTCGTGAGCAACACTCGATGTCTCATTCCCCCTTGCTCTGAAAAGCTTCCTGTAACATGAATGTTGCTGTTGTGGACCTCTCTGGAGAGTGGTGCGGTGATTTTTTTGGAGGGTTTGGATGCTGTAGTGATAAATGCCTTTCTGGATAATCATGGCTACTCACCCAGATATTATCTGTTATTTCAGAGTTAGTGATAGGATCTCCTTTTGCCAAAACATTGCTCAAGGAGCATTTTCTACCCAGATTCCCTATGTCAGGAAATAGTGACCTTTTTTGCTGTTTCTTCTCTCATTCTAGCCATCACATCTGTTGCAATGACATTCTCTCTTTCTCCTGGATGGGGGGGAAGTGCCTTTTCAGTGGAGGAGGAGTAGAGCTCTGTGCTTCCTCTCAGTGGTCAGCTGTGTCCTTCTCTCAACCTGGGCCTTTTTAAGTTTCCAGCAACTCCAGGCTTGAGTTGCTCTCTCTCATGGTTGCATTCAGTGTTGCAGCAGTTGGAGACAGGTTCAGCCAACAGAGAGAGGGTACCACGCCTTTCATAACGGGGTCATCCCACGCCACCTTTTCAGATGAGCACAGATTTTTCAGTGTACATCCCCTTTAGCCACATCACCTTCCACAGAGCCAACAGAGCATCTTTTCTGTGTGTTATCAGAAGTAGTGAGGTACATAAGACTGTTGGCTTAGTGGGAAGGATGATCAGAGCAGACTGGTGTGGTCCCATAAATTATATACTTTTGCAGAGTGCTTGCACTGCAAATAGTCCTTAATGGCATCTCATAGAAGGTATTTTTTTCTGTCTGCACAAGCAGCATAACTGGAGAAGGATCTTTGAACCTTAGATTTCTCATGAAGTGAAATCCTGATTCCACTGAGGCTAATGGGAGTTTTGCCAAACTTCAGTGAGAGTTGGGGTTTGCCTCCTTATTTCACCGGCAGAACACAGACCTCCCTGAGCCACTGGTGCTGTGGAAATGGTGGATAATTAATATATATAATGAGGTGGCTCCATGTAGTAACATTTTCCAGCTTTCCCTTTTTCTTCATCCTGTGAAATCTTCTGTAGTATCAGATCATTTGGATCTGTCACAAATTAGGAAGAAATCTATCAAATCATGAGTACTTGACACTTATTTTATAATCTGATAAAAGTAATTAACTGTGCATGATGTGGCTACCTGGCCATGAGATTTTGTCATTTGGATATGTAGTACTTGTGAAGAACAAACTGATTGCAAAATATACCTTTTATTTTAATCACCATGTTTTCATCAAAGTCTTCCAACAACGCTGGCAAAAACTGGATCTTGCAAGATATTTCATTTGTGCCTTTAAGGTTAATAATATCTTTAAATTTTGGGAAATGGCTCTAGAATAGACAGCTATTCTCATGACTAAATGTTTGCACAGGATCAGAACCTAAAAAAAGTAAATACTTCTTCCCAATGGCCCACTTTTCTGTGCTGTATCTGCTTGCCACATGCCTGCATTTACGTGATGTTTTGCTATTTATAATCAAATGGCCTTGGCAGGGGGATGGTATGTTAAACTCGGAGCTGGCAGAAAAGAAAGCTAATAATTGCAGTGAAGTATGGTAGCTGAAACAGTACAACATGTGAGAGTTGTTGGGGTAATGACTCCACCCCAGCCTGTATGATCAGATTTATACAGATTTCTCCAGTTTAATATGCAGGTGACTTATGCTTTCCACTGGAAAAGTTATTTATTTTATAGCATATCTTTCAGTGAGGTTTGCACTGTTTATGGTGTGTTGCAAAGGTGCAATGTTCTGCTTGGTTGTTCCCCCTGTGACTATTTGAAAGGGACATGGAAAATGAAGGTAACAAAAGAGCGGGGTAATTTTGCTGCAGCCTGATACATTTTTATGTTTCCCTGGATCATATTAAAGACAGCAATTAAGTTTATTAAATATATTGCCATGTCAGAGCCTACATCCTGTTTAGGGCAGTGGCTCAGTCTGGAGTGATTAAGGGTGAGCAGCAGAAACCTGAGGACCTGTTTTTTTCAGCTGTAGACTCATAGAAACATAGAATATCCTGAGTTAGAAGGGACCCACAAGGATTATTGAAGTGTGCTCCCCATCAGATCAAACTAGGTCCTGTAGAGCCAAATTCAACCTCCAGGCTGGGATCAGAGGGAAAGAAGAGAGTGCTCAGGGGGCGAGGACAAAGTCCAACAGCTAGGAAGCGAGTACAGGAGTTGGAAGGGCTGCCATGAATTTATTTACTTTGTCATGCATTAACCAAGTGGACTTTACTGGGATTTGGAGCTGTGTGCTGAAGGCAGTTATGGCAATTTGTGACATCTAAATTAAAGGGTGATGTATGTATTGCCTCCATAGAGAGACTGTAGATACATAGACTGTAGCAGGGAGAAGGACGGTGTGGCACCACTTAGACCCCAGTGTCTGCAGGTAGGAGTGTGGTCCTGGCCTTTCCCCATTGCTTGTGCAAAGGGAGGGAGGATCCCTGGGATGTGCCAATGTCCATCCACGCCTACACTGAGGAATTGCAAAGCTCTGGCAAGGACTGAGCCTCTGCAAATTGTGACCATGACCCCGAGTGTTTATCATGTGCCAGAGAGGACAAGCCAGATAATAATTTCCACCCAGAGAAAGGACATGGTTTACAAAGAGCTCAGTTCTCAGACAATATTGTTTGAGGTGTGAGAAGGCCTTCCTGAAGGGAACTGCTGATGTTTACGACATTAAATCAAACTCTTATGAAGTTCATCCCTGCACTCTATTTATTTTGAAACATCACTGATACAGCGTGTGTGTATATTGTGTGTATATTTATACATGTGCATGCATATGTGTGTGTGTGTACGTATAGCAGAGTTATGATCCCTCAGCGTTATCCATTACAGCTAATTCCATGTTTCCTGTCATCATACTCAGGAGTGTATCCAAGCACTGTTTGGCCAGCACTGCACTTGAGTTGGCTGCCTTCAGAAGAAAGGTTCAGGAAATACCGGTAGATGAAAGACTCTGCCATCGTGGGCAGGGAGGATGAGGGAGACATTTGCTTGTAGCATGCTAATGAAGAACTGTCCAAAAGGAAATTTGCTGGTTTTGTCTTTGTTAGAGGTTCCTCTCAAAACTTAGAAGTGGTATGGTCGCATAAATTGGTGTGATAAGTTTGAAGTCAGCAAGAGAAGTAAAATAAATTAGATACTATCAAATAATATTTGATCATTAGATTCCATTCCTCTCATGTGCAGGGTTAGATTTGTTATGGTTATTCATGAGAAATGCCCTTCTTAGCTTCCTTGGATGTGTTTGGGATGGAGAGTCATCAGACTTGGTATTCAACTCTGTGCATTGAGACAGTTACATATTTACAACTGGGTGTAAAACCAGCTTCAAGTTCCTCAGACCATTGTTAGGATGTAGCTGCTTTGAGATGCTGCAAAACAGGAACCCTGAGAGAAAGTCCATGTTACACTTAGACTAATCAGTCCTTTCTCAGTTCTGGTGATGCTCAGCATGATAACAGATGATACATTATTCTGATTTGTTTAATTTTTTTTTGTATATGTGTGTGGTAGGCAGAAGCAATGTCTTTTACTGGGCCAGCTAGTACAGTTGGTAAAAACAAACTTCAGTGCTGACACAGTTAATTTCAAAGTCAGAAACTATTGCTCAGGACTAGATAAGCATTAGTCTGAACAGCTCAAGTTGATTACTGTTTCTCAGGGAAAATGGAGCTGATTCCTGCAGGCAGAGGATATGTTGTGCTGGGGAGGGAGGAAAGGAGGGAGAAAGAAAGATTTTTGTCCCAAAAGGAAAAGCAAGATGGTTTATAACCTGTGGACTTGGAGACTTATGAAAAGGTGGAAGGGTAATTATAACATGCACTAAAACCAGTATCTGTTAAATTTCACTCACTGTCTTCTCATCAAGGGAACTAAAGTTCACAATTAAGTACATTCAGTATAGATGTGAGGATGCTTACAATACCCACCCCAGGGTAGGTCTGTGTGCCCAAAAGTTTATCTCATTTTTCATATCTGCCAGTTGAGAGCACGAAAGATATGATTTCTCCCTGCTCACCTCCACCTCTCCTGTGTCCTTAAACCTCCACATCTCCAGCAAAGCACCATCAGCGAATGGACGTTAGCACTGCTCTTGTTTTCCTAGAAGTAAAACTATACTATAAACACTGCAACACCATGAGTATTTTATAAAAGTTACAAAATCCTCCAAGTGCAAAATACAGTCTAAAAGCACAGTGCTCATGTTACAGCATCACAGGATTAACAGGGTAGTTCTTCAAAGGCGGCTTGGAGAGCAATCCCACTCCCAACTTTGGCAGCCGAGGCTGTGTTTTGAGCCACGCTGTTCAGCATACCAGCACGTGTTTGAACAGATCCTGCTGCTCTAAATTAGCCCCAGCAGTGCTGTTATTTTGCTCTGATTAAAAACTATCACCTGCAAGGTGCTAATGTTGCTGAAGAGACCTTAGAGGTAGGATGGTCCCACCACTGTAGGATCTGAGGGCTTCACGGGATGTCTGTCCATCCCTTTGTGAAGTAAACAAATGTTGTGCTGCCTATTTGGAAAACACCCAAATACCAAGACTTTTTTCCTGGAATTACAAGAATTGCATAGTGAACATAGAGTTAGGGGTGGTAAAAAGCAGTTTGTGAACTATTGGAACCAGCTGTTTCTTATTGAAACCACCAGCATTTCAAAAAATGATCCCTAAACTAAAAAAAAAAAAAAAAAAAAAAAAAAAAAAAAAAAAAAAAAAAGGTATAGCCTGTATTGGAGCTACACACCCAATCAAAAGCTTCATATGGCAAAAACATCTTTTCAAGTCCTTGTGGAGACTGGCAAGACGACTGGAGATGATCTTCTGGAAGAGCTGGCAAGTGCATCATGCCCCAAGAACTTGTTCTGTCCATGTTTCCAAAATAAGATTTGACAAGTGGGAAATGGGATCTGTTCTCATAGAGTTTGTTAACCAACTTGTTCATAAAGCAAAATGCATTATTAGCTTTGGTGGGAAAATCTTCTTTGCAAGTGTAAGTGAATTTTCTGTCTTGGTCTTTTTGATCTGTTACTGAATGGATAGTTTGGCTTGTAGTTTGTTCTGAGATCTGCAGTATGATGGTCAATGCTCCCAGCTGGTGTGTGTTGAGGGCACCTGCCTTCACCAAGGAGGTGTTCTTGGACAGAGCAGAGTGCTCGTGACATCTTGGAGTGACTTTGACTATTAGTTTGCATTCCCACCAGGACACTCTGCTAGGGCCTGTCTGGGAGTGTGTTCTGCCCGGGGTCCATCAGGGTCTGTGCTGAGCCTGGCAGTACTCACTGTGCAGGACAGAGGATGCAACAGTGAACATGATGCTTAACCCAGATAGTGCCTCACCAACTTTTAGTCACCTGGCTCCAGTGGGAAATCCAGGAAATCCAACTCACCTCCCTGTCAGTGGGAGAGGTGATCAGCAGGAGAAATCTTCATAGAAAGATCTGAAGATCATCCAGTTCTCAGCCAAACACCTCCCTTTCTCCATCAAAGTGATCCAAGAGGGGAAGTCAGGTGCTGTTTGGGAGCCATGCTTTGCTTAGTTCTTCTGTCTGCTTGAGGTAGAAGCAGTGAGACAGGGCCCTTCCCAGCTGGATGAGAGCTACCCTGAATGGGAACCCTGCTCCTTCCTGCCCACAATCCTGCTGGCTCCAGCACTCTTGAATAACCCAATATAGATGAGCTGCATCAGGATGAGATTGGTGGGTCTCCACTCTTGGGAAATGAGGGCTTAGTCCTTCCTCCCTGGAGTAAGTCGCTCCTCTCATCTCTCTGATGATGGTCCTGGGTGATTGTTGCCAATAAGAAGGAGAGCAGCAATTTGGACAGGGATGGTCTCAGAGAACACTTCTTAAATGTGCCAGGGACATGAAGGCAGAAAAAGCACCATGTCTTTACAAAAACAGTTTGAAATGATCTGGGCAAAGTGAAAGGGATGTATTCAGTTCACAGGACACATAAATGGAAGCAGCAGGCTGGGGTATGTAAGCAGAGTTTTGTCTTTAAAGAAACACAAAGCAATGCTGCCATTCTGCTGCCTTAGTTGGAAAACAGAGAACAGTTTGGGTGCCGCCCTCTAAGGAAGATGTGGACTCGTTGGAGAAAGTCCAGAGGAGCTCACTAGATCAGAGGATTAGAAAACATGAGTTATGAAGAAACAGTGAAAGAATCGGTTTGTTTAGTCTAGAGAAGAAAAGACAGAGAGAAGTCATGATAACAGTCTTCAAATATGTGAAAGGATGCTTCAAAGACAAAGGGAGTAAACTATTTTCCATGTCTTCTGGGAGATAGTGAGGCACTGGAATAGGCTGCCTGAGGAGTCTCCATCTTTTGGATATCTTTAAGGACTGGTTAGCCAAATATTTGTCAAAATTATTTTGACAGAGCCGGGGTGGGGAGAAGGACTAGGTGACTGCTGAGTACACCAAACCCTCTGATTATCTTCTTGGAGCGCCTCAGACTGGGAAATTCTGGTCCTGATGGATTATTCAATTTCTTACAATCTTTTATTGTTAATGGACATTGTGTTTGTATACTGTGGCTAAAAACTTGATTTCTGAAAGCATCACATACAACATAGAAGGCAATCTTTGCCTCTTCACATCACCTGTGTTAGATAGCACTAATTATCCCAGCACATGGCCCAACATCAGTTCACTGTGATGCCTGCTCTTCCAACAGATCTCATGCCTTAGAGTTAGATGAATCAAGCAAATCCCCTTGAAATAATTGAGTGTAGTGAAGATTTGAATGTATCTGTTAAAGAAACTACACAAGATCAATCACTTTTTTAGGTTAAGTGTTTTTCAGCTTAAGCTCTTTGTGCAGCCTGTGCTGCTTTAGTGAGTGTCCATGTATCTGCTTTACTGTAAATCTGCATTAATCATGATGAATGACTATCTACGTTGCAGGGTAGCAGGAAAATCTCCAGTGCAAACAGAAATCAGACAGGTTGGAGTGGCTCTGGAAGCTTCTGCATAGCTGAGGCTAAAAGTAGTCTCAGCCTGTTGATGTTAAATTTTTGGACGTAAAGAAAAAAAAAAGGTAGAATGTTTTCATCTGGGGCTGTAATGATGATAGAAAGCAGCCATGCACCAACAAATCAGGCCATACCTCTTTGTAGCTGCCAGACCTACAAGCCTTATCTGCACTTGCTTTTATTGCCCTAGATTTTCCACCACTGCTGCCAGCAGAGACAGCCGTGGGAAGTTTGCACCCTTGTGTGAATGAAATCATCATCACTGCAGGTGCAGTCACACCTGGGACCAGCCTCTCTGCTGAGGGGAAAAAGTAAGAGCATTCAAGGGGAGGAAAAGATCTTTTAAAATGTGCCTGCTCTGTCCATTTCAGGATCGCTGGCGACACAGCGCTCAACAAAAACATCCACGAGTCGGTCAGTGCTCAGATCCGGAAGAACTTTGCGAAAAGCAAATGGAGAGTAAGTGACCTGTCCTGAGGGATGACACCAGCACACAGCTCTGCTGACACAGTGGCTGCATGGCCACCCTTTTGGTGTGGTAGGGCTTTTGTGGCCCAAAATTGTGGTCAAAACAGTTGACCCAGACTTAGGTTCCATGACCCTCCAGGGCCTTTTATGCCAGAGGGTGTTTGCCAAGCACCAAATGTAATGAGTGTGAGAAATGGAGCTGGGGCTGCTCAATGTTAAAGCACCTGTGTTTACATGTGGGGTCAGCACTGCAAGGGGACATGAGGAAATGCATGTTGGTGTAGGGAAGGATGTGTCAAACACGACTTTCTTTGTAGGCTGCCACATCCCAGCGGAGCACTAGGAGAACAAAGTTTTCATAGTGCTCTTTCTAGCTTAGAATTCAGGATAAATTTGAAAGAAAGCCAGCTTACTCACTCCTGACACTGAACAGCCAGGAGAGGAGCAGAAGTAACCTTTCCATCTCTGATTTTTTTGTTCTTTGTTTCTTTCTGACTGTTTCTCCCCAGCAAGCGTTCAATGCCACGGCAGTCGTGCGGCACATGAGGCGGCTACACCTCGGCAGCAGCCTGGACAGCGCCAGCGCCGGCGTGTCCAGCACCCTCAGCCTCGCCACGCCGCTCCCCGATGCGGCCACGCGGAAAGATTGTGAGTAGCCAGCATCCCGGAAAAGCTCCCGCTGAGCAAATCCACAGGATCCCTGTTTCCTCCTTCACCCCCCAGGCTGCAGTCCTCGCTGCCCATAGGTTTGGCTTTGTGCAAGCAGGTGTTGAAAATAAGGGTCTAAAATGGGCCTAGGCCATCATTTTCGGCTGGCCAAAAAAACCAGTGTTTCAATTGGAAAAGTTTATGCGCTTAAAAAAAAAAATGAGGTTTTTAGCTTGCTGCATTTTTGAGAGGAAAACACTGTTTCTTGTGGAGAAAAAGGGCTTTCACTTGGGAAACAGACCCAGAGCCCCACAGCAGCAAAGTTTTGTGTTTGGTTGAAATCTGAAAAAGTTTACTCAAACTGTTTATGTTTGAGTTTCCAGTATTATGATAGGGCATTTTTCTGTAAAAATTGGCTCACTTTCCATTCCCATTTTCCATGGAGAAGACTGATCCTGCCAGTCGGACCCAGCTTCCCTCTTCCTGGGCCAAGTTAAGCTCCTGCATGAAGAGGCTCATTTGTCTGAGCAGGACTCAGGCTCTGTGCACCACAGTGGGACTTGGCCCTCTGCTGTGTTTGTTATGTGCTATAATTGAGATTTTCAAGCTGCCCAGTTGACTCAGATGTTTGGGATATATATTTTTTCTGAATGCCAGGGAAGGGGACATGGCAGCGAAGGGATTATTTGGAAGACAGAAATGCATCCTTTGCTATGAAGCCTGTTTATTCTCTGGCTTCTGAGCATTTCTTTTATTCCCTTCTGTCCATCTGTAGAGGTTTTCTATAATGAAATGGAGGGATGTGGACTTTACAATGAGGAGAGATTATTTTAAAGTGCAACACCAAAGAAGGAGTGCTAATAGCTTTTGGTCAGTGCTTCGCTGTGGACTGGTCATTTCTAGACTACACCCCACGATAGTGCTGCTCTCTGCTTCTGCCACCCCGCTTGCCACCCCCTGCTCCTTGAAGAGGATGTGCCACCAGCCACACATGGCTCTGTGTGGAAGCTTTTTTCCCTTACTGACATGGGCAGGGTTTCCCCACGGCTGGGGTGGGTTCTGCCTTCTGGGTACTGTGTGAGATGTTTGTTTCCAGCCTGTGCTTTGGCTAAGCCAGGGGAGCGCCCCTTCCCTCTGCATCCTGGGCCTGATGGGGATTCATCCCCAGTGCCCAGTTTGCAATGCCCAGTGCCAAATGCTACAGCTGTTGCCAAAAAAACATCACTGTGCTCCTGGCACACACCTGGCACCTGCGAAGGAGCGATGCTGATCATCCTCAAAGTGCTTCCAACCATCCACTGGCCATGCAGTGATGTAGAAAACCCCTTAGAGGGGAGAAACGTGCCTTGATTTTGGTTCCTGCTGCAGTATGGCAAGGCTGGACCCCAGTCAGGTCTAGAGCATCTGAGGCATGGTTTGCTGCTAAACTGGTGGGTGATGAATGCTGTTAAACTGGTGGGTGATTAATCTCCATCCATCCATTTGATTGATCTCAAATGGTGTTGATTAATGGCACTGAATAGTCTGCAAAGTGTTAAAACCTGTTAACAGGAAGGGTGGGAAAAGAAAGAAATCTGTTTAACCAGTACAGAATCCAGCAGGTCCCTGTACAGAGTCCAACCACATTTTGCAGGAGTGGGGAAGTCAGTCAGGACACAAAGGATTAAACCAGATGTGTTAAGATAGGATGAGTCTTTGCATGCCAGAAATACAAGGCAGAAAGATATTGGAAGATTTCCAAGCTGGTTAAATCCAGCTTGGCAGACAATACAGAAGAGCTTTCCTTCCTCAAAGAAATAATTTTAAGAGTTGGGAGATGCTGGAACCCCGGAGAACCAATGAGGAGAGCCAACAGCAAATACAAGGACTTAAGAGGGAGCTGACATATCAAATGCATTCCAACAAATACCACCTGATAGGAAAAAGGAAACCTCTGAGGTCTCTGTCCCGCCTCTTTCTTTCTCAGCAACTTTCTCTGGGGACAGATTCCTTGCACGAGAAAGATCCCATGTAGCAAGTTACATGATCCAGCTGTGCCACCATTACACAATAGAATGCTGCCTAATGCTAATAATAGATACCTAATGAGCTCTCCAAATAGTTTCCAGTGCAGCAATTTCACATCACTGAAGACAATTAAGTACAGCCTTTGCCTGAGAGTAGGTTATGTCAGGCTGTGTCAGAAATCTCTGTAGTAGGGCAAAGCAGAGATCAGGCATTAGGCTGGATTATGCTACCTATCAGGAAACAGGAAGGAATTCCTAGGGGAAGCATTTGGGATTCCTAAAGTGTATTGTCCTGATTCTCAGTCCATGGCTGGTTTTTTCAGTTTAGTCATGACTGGACTTCGTAGATTAATTATATGTCCTAGAGCTCTATATTTTTAAGGTAAGAGATGAATTGCAGCGTGAAGCCAAGATATCAGATGTCAATGGGAAATGGGATGTTGCCAAGTACAGGTACAGCATAGTCGTCCTTGAGGTTGAAATGCCACCTTGAACAATGGAAAAGTAGTTAAAAGTCCTAACAAGTATCAGAAAATCCTGAGGAGTCAAAAGATCATCTCAAACTCCAGTCTAAAAATACATTAATATAGGTTTCATCCATCCTTTATTCACTAGTCTGGAAAAATTAACTGTACTTCTAATCACTCTGAGCCTGCATCTTGTCAGAGCAAGGTGACCATGCCAGGTCCCCACTGAACAGCTTTTCTTGCACCAGAATACTGGTACTCAGGATGTACCCAGCTCATGTCAACCTACATCTCAACTGGCAGTCCTGGAGACATCCCAGCAAAGCCTGGAGCGATCCAAGTCACACAAATTTACATTCCCTCTAGGTTTGTTGGAACTCAGCAATGAATTTGACCCACGGTGCTTCTTTATCAGCAGCTTTCCAGGATGCCTGGGGAAATGTGTTTAGTCCAGGTGCACAGTCGGTTCACTTAGCTAGATGGCCATGATGAGACGTTCAGTCATCTCTAACATACACAGGAGGAAATGACTCTCAGCAAGTACAATGTTGGAGGGATTTTTGAATCCCACAATTCTTTGTTCTCAGCCCTGGAGATGTGGAATTGTTGTGGCTGAACCCATACCAAAGCTGGACATTGAGTCATGTGACATGTGTGTGCACTGCTGGTGGTAGTAGGTGAATGACCATGGGCAGAAGATGCTCTGTGGAGGTACCCAGCCCACCCACCGCTGCAGCAAGAGCAGCAGCCCGATGGCCAGCTTCAGTCCTCTCCACTCCGTAGCGTGCTACGAAAGAAACTCAGCTCTGCCCACGTTCCCACCTCCAAAAATAACATTTCTAACTGTGTTTCTGGCTTTCCTTTTAGGTATGTCTCCATCCACTCTCTGTAGTTTTGTTTCATCTGCTTCTTCAGGCGTTTCTGCGGTAGGAGGGGACCGGAGACCCAGACCCACCACAGTGACCACAGTGCACACAGGGAGCAAGTGAGCGCCGGGGCGGCGAGGAG